>OY720449.1:71447722-71930222 GCA_963082715.1 Harpalus rubripes | reverse complement strand
CTTGTAAACTTATAAACATTAGCGGTCCGTTCTTAGGTTAGAAAAATATGAAGAAGTACAATAAAAGAAGGCCTAATTCTTAAACTATAGCTACAATAATAGAAGAGGTACGTTACTCCAGATTTATTAACAATGAATTACATGAAGACGATCTATTTGAACCTTATATACACAACAAAACTAAACAATTTGATTTGACAAAAACTAGTGAAGAAATGAAACTTGAAAGGAAACTAGAGAACACACAACATGAACCAGATTTAATATGATACGGTAAGAGAAATAAGGTTGAAAGAACTTTAAATAAGTCACGAAAGCTAGTGCAGAAATAAACTGTAACAAGTTAACCCTTAAACATAGGCGGAATATTCAACAATATACGATACTTTTAAAATTACTTTAAAAAAATACGGCGTTGTACCACGTCAAATTCTATTTTGTTTCAAGGATAAGGACCTTACTAATCACCCCCATATAGCCGTGTAGCTGGCCATCCCGTAGGGGGTTTGTAATTAACCCTTAAACATAGGCGGAATATTCAACAATATAAGATACTTTTAAAATTACTTTTAAAAAAATACGGCGTTGTACCCAGCAACCCGAACCGTAACGAAACCGTAACCGAAAACCGAAACCTATATTTTATTTCTTCAAGTATGGAAACCGAAAACCGATACGAAAAATAAATTCGTTCTGTAACCGAAAACTTAACCGAACCGAAATTATATCGGTACTGAAACCGTAAATTTAAAAATAGGTATTTTTTTATTAACCCTCACCTTTTTCGTAGAAATACTGTGCATGCCTTCGAATTCATAAAAAAGAAGTTTCTTATTTAAAAAATAAGGCATTTTACTACATTTTTCAATTATTTTTTGCAATTATAATAAAAAAAATACCCATTTGTTGTTTTTCAATGAATCACGCATTTAGTTTACATATCACTATTATATTAGAATTAAAATATTAATAATTTGCGAAACGTATTTAATTTCTGTTGCAAAAATAAACTTACGAACTTTAATGTAAAAACTTTTAACTCTTAGTTACTTTTTTAACCGCGAATTTTATTTTTAAATCACACCTTAAAGTAAAAGTACCTACCTACCTTTATATTTTTACTTAAAATAATTCGTTTCGTATTTTGAATTCCGAACAAGCCGAATATATTTATTAGTACTAGTTGTTAGTGAAACGTGGAATTAAAATGTTATTACATTACGAAATTGGTACTAAATATATTTCATGTTGCAAAAAATTAAAACTAAGCTAATTTCTCATTTAAACCGAAATCGAAAAGAACCGAAACCGTAACGAAAACGAAACTTATTTGTTTTTTTAACCGAAACGAAAACCGATATAACATTTTCAAAAAAACCGTAACCGATAACCGAAACCAAATTTATATTAAAGTAAAAACCGTTAACCGTAACCGAACCCCAAAATTTTTTGGTTCAAGTCCCTAGTTGTACCACCTCAAATTCTATTTTGTTTCAAGGATACGGATTCTACTAATTACCCCCATATAGCCATGTAGCTGGCCATCCCGTAGGGGGTTTGTTGTTAACCCTTAAGGTTAAACGGAACCCCTAGTGGCGCGCGTTCAAACGTTGATCAGAACGCTGACAAATGAATTTAACAAAATTATAAAATTTATATTTTTTTCGTTAAAATGATGAAGAAGATAATTTATGTTTATTGTTGAAAATGCGACATATATGATAGTTTTAGTAAAATTGTAGATATATGGGCAAGCATATATATTTTTTTAAATTTTAATTAATTACTCAAAAACCAAACCTACGATTTTTAATTTTTTTTGTATGTTATGTGTAAGTATCCCACTAACCCACATGTAAAATTTAATTAGAATTGAACACGACAATTTTGTGTAATTAAAGAAAACATGTCATTTTTGGCACAAAAGCTGACATAAAAATTAATATTTCAATAACAAAAGCAACGATTTTTTTTATTTTTAGTTATGTTATGTAGGGTAGCGCGCTCTATCCACATATTTTCTTTAAACAAATTTGAGCACTACAATTTTTTGTTACAAGGCAAAGTTTGCCAAAAATAAGGCATTTATAACTTTTTCTTTGAAACGTAAATGAAAATTGCATTCTTACAATTTTTACTAAAAGTATATTTTATTATCTTCAAAATAGATATTTTTTAAAGTTTAATACTGTATCTGGTACTTGTAAAAAAATTATTACAAAGTCACATAAATTTTCATAATTCTTGTGCAGGTATCAGGCGCCACGAGTAGCCAAGTGTGGAGTAGTGGTACTACTAATGCTATATTACCGACTATTTTGTTCCTATATTGCCGCGAACAGAAAGTTAATGTAAATCCGTATTATTACCTGATGTTTATGAAAAGTAAAACAGTATTTATGAATAAATTATGGTTGCAGTTGCACACATTGCGACTATTATAATATTAGCTATTTATTGTTTTCCAGTATTATGTATAAAATTATAATTTTTATTAAAGATTTTTTGTATACTAGTGTTTTTTAGTCCTTGGTCCCAATTAAATATGTAATACATCAGACTTTTTTGTAACGTAACGTAACGTTCCGGCACCTATTTTCGAAGATATCTCCGATTTTATTTTATCGTTTTTTTAATTGTTTACTATTTTATTTATTCTTCTTAAATTGTGGAAATATAAATTGCGCGAACGATATATTTCCACATTACATGTTATGTACTGTTCTATTTTTGTCAATAAAAAATAATGCATGTATTTGTACATAAAGTTGTATCCCGACTTACGCGAATTCGACATAAGCGATTTTTGTCGGTCCCACCTATTGCGTAACTTCGGAGTATTACCTAATGTATTCAGTTTCACCCCTATTTTCAGGGAATTGTTTACAACATAATTTCCTCGCAGGTACCGAAAATTCATTGGTGAGGGGTAATTTATCCTTCCAAATAAATTTTCAGTTTAGTTTGTCGTTGTGCAGAGTGTGCATCACTGGTACAGCAACTCGCTTATTACAAACTTCTTTTTATATTTATACTTTTATTCTATTGCTGACACTATGAGTGACAATTTACCTTATTTTGCACCTCGCAAATTAAGTAAACGAGGTCAAAATTTCGTGAAGACAGGGTAAGTATAACATGGTATTAAACGATGTACTATACAAATAATATAAAGTAATACACGTACATTTTTGTGGCTACCATAATACCTCTCACTGAAATGCACCGCCCGACTACCATAGGTAAGGGAGATATAGAGATCGTGAAGAAATCATATATCGATATCTTCGATGGTATTTCTGGAATGAAAATGAAAATACTATCAAAGAGACAAGGGAAAAATTTCAATAAAAACGGGGAAACACACAGTAGAAGTAAACAAAAAATTAAAAATAGGGTTTTGGAATGTAGCAGGTATTAAAAAGAAAGATTATAGCTTTTGGGAATATATAAAAAAATTTGATGTAATAGATATGACTGAGACGTGGATGGATGAAATTAATTGGAGAAAATGGGAGAGTGAGATGCCAAAAGAATTCAATTGGAAATGCAGATTTGCAACAAAAAATAACAGAAAGGGCAGAAATAAGGGCGGCATTATAACAGGCGTAAAAAAAGGAATAGAAGAAGAAGAAGAAACATATAAATATAATGAACAGACAGAGGAAAGGAAACTAAAAATAAATGGAAAATTGTGGCGTGTTGTAACATTATATAATGAAGGTAGATTAAAGGAACAATTAGACGAACTAGATGAAAAACTGAATGAAACAGTACAACAATATAATTATAATAATCGGAGGAGACATGAATGCCAGAACTGCAGAAGAAGGAACTATATATAGACATGAAGAAAATGATCTGAAAAGAAAATCAAAAGATAAAGTTATAAATAAAGAAGGTCAAATACTGTTACAAAAAGTAGAAGAGGGAGAATGGAGTATTTTAAATGGAAATGTAACAGGAGATGAGGAAGGTAATTTTACATACATAGGACCAAGGGGACAGTCAGTTATAGACTACGTAATCACGAACCAAGAAGCACTAGGACAAGTTAATAAATTTGAAGTTGACAATAAAATAGACTCCGACCATCAACCAATATGGATTTCATGTAAAGAGAACATATGTGCAGAAGAAAATAAACAAAACAAAACAAAAAAAAACAATCTACTCCTGGACTGAAGAAAATATTGCAAATTATAAACAAAAATTAGAAAGCACAATACATTCTAAAAACTTAAATATTAATGAAATGGTTGAAAGTATACTTGTAATATTACCTAAAAAAGAAGTAACAAAAACTAAACAAAGACATGAAGACGTGTGGTGGACCGAAAATTGTCGAAAGAGGAAACGAGAGTTAAGGAAAACACTTCGAAGATGGAGGCAAGGACTAGAAACTAGAGAAAATTATTTACAACTTAGGCGAATATATAGGAAAACATGTTATGAAGCAAAAATGGTAAAAAAGGAACAAGAAACTGAACGAATAAGAAATATTAAGAATGAAAATGAAACCTGGAAATACATCAATCAAGAACGAAAACTAACGACTCAAATAAGTACAACTATAAAAACAGAAGTATGGTGCCAATATTTTATGAATCTATTAGAAGGAAACAAAAGTCGAGAAATTATTAAATTGGAAAGTAACACTTGCGAAGTTGGAGATAAATTAGACGAAAGTGAAATTCTACTACAAATTGGAGCGTTGAAGAAAAAGAAAGCAGCTGGAGAAGACCAAATCCCAAATGAAGCCTGGATATTTAACACACCAAATTTAATAGAACTAATCACAAAATTATTTAATAAAATATGGGTAGGAGGAGAACTACCGGAAAGATGAAAACTTGGAATTATTAATCCGATTTATAAAAATGGAGGAAAAGACGATGTAAGTAATTATAGGGGAATAACGCTATTAGACACGTTATATAAATTATATGCCATGATTCTAAATGAAAAACTGACAAAAGAAATAGAGGAGCTTAAACTATTGCCCGACACACAAAACGGCTTCAGGAATAACAGAAGTGCTATTGATAATATCTACATATTAAATTACATAATAGACAGAGAAATACAAATAGAAAAAGGAAAATTGTATGTACTATTCGCAGACCTAAAAGCAGCCTTCGACAAAATAAACCGGAAACAGCTTATTGATATGATGTACAAAAAAGGGATAAGTAAACAATTAACATCCAGAATAGCCAATATATATGAAGAAACTCTTAACAAAGTGAGAATAAATGAAGAAGAAACAGACATATTTTGGGCGACCGAAGGATTGCGGCAAGGATGCCCGCTTAGTACAACACTATTCGCACTATACATAAGCGACATTGAAGAACATCTCAGTAAAGGACAAACGGGAGGAATAGTAGTTGGAAAAAAGAAATTCTGGACATTAGCCTATGCAGACGACCTTGCAATAATTGCAAAAACAGAAAAAGAAATGAAATCCTTATTAAACAGGCTTCAAAACTATTTACAAAAGAAGAAATTAACCCTAAATATACAGAAATCAAAAATAATGAAGTTTAGAAAAGGTGGAGGAAGAGAAAACGTAGAAAACTAGGAATGGGAAGGAAGTATTATAGAAACAGTAAAAACATATAAATATCTCGGATATCATTTCCAAAGAAATAACGGAAGAGGGAAACATGTCAAAGAAATGTCAAAAAAGCAAATGTAGCACTAGCGCAAATATGGGGTATTGGAGAGAGAAAATTCGGAGAAAATTTTAAGACAAGATTAATGATGTTTGACAGTTTAATAAAAAGCATAATACTCTACGCGTCAGAAATTTGGGGATGGACGGAACAAGAACCCTTAGAAAACATCCAATGCAAATATTTGCGATGGATATTGGGATTAGAAATACAAACCCCAAAATATATAATCCTAGAAGAAACCAAAAGGAACAAAATAAGAATTGAGACTGGCAAGAGAGCAATGAAATATGAAGAAAAAATAAGGATGAAAGAAGAAGAAACAATTTTAGTTGAATGCTGGAAAGATCTACAAAAAAGGGAGAGAAATAACCAATCAAAATCTAAATGGGAAATAGAGAGGAAAAAATATTATGAGAGAAACGGTTTATCTACAATAGAAGTAGAAAGAAAACGACAAAGAGGAGAAATGTTACAAGGAAGAATAATAGAAACTGATAAAGAAAACCAAAGACAGGATCAAGTAAATAGGATAACAGAGGAGTTATAATCAACAATACAAAAATATTATAACTCTTAATATACCACGATATTTACATGAAGAAGGAAGAAGGGGAAGATTAAAATTAATCGCGCGGTTTAGATGCGGTAATGAAGAAAATGGTAATAAAAAATGGAAAACAGAAGAGGAACAAAACTGCCGAATTTGCAACAATGAGAAGGAAACATTGTGGCACTTACTGTATGAGTGTGGTGGGTCAAGAGAAAAAAGATGCATGAACGAGATATTGGATGATACAGGGACAGGAGAAGAATGGATGAGAAGCATATTAGAAAGAAGAAAATGTAATTATTAAATAAATAATATGTAAATATATATAAAAATTCACAGTTGAAATGTATTTTCAATGCCATTTTGGCACGAATAAATTATATTGATTGATTGATTGAATAATAATGAACACAAAAGGTTCAGGCGACCGCAAGTAATTAAATACGTCACTACTGTTTGCTTATGTAGCCCGGCTGCTAGCGCGATTGCGTCATCGCTATAAATACACACTCGCTCATTGCTGCGGCGACGGCGGGCGTTTCACGTTACAATATTAAATATATAAATACTAATAACAAACTTGGCGAGAGATAATATGCTGGCCACATCAGATATTTTTATATTCTTATAAATATATTTTGATTATTCTTGCGCATATTTCAGACATTTACATTAATTTTGTATAAAATAATTAAAAATAATATATTCCTTATAGTAAGAAGTTACATTTTCCTACAGTGCTTCATTTTTAGAAAGCTTCGTTCAGAAGCTAATATTGAAAATCACATCAGGCATCGTTCGGGATTGTGTGATAGTTCCCTGGCATGTCCTTCACCTCCTTCGGCAGAAACTACTGCGTCTGGATTACAGAGTACATCATCTCCAGATGTACCTTTAACGTCTCCCATCATAACATCAACTCCAGTAAAAAGAAAGAGAGTGGAATCATTTACGGATATGTCCAATATGCCGGCTGATGAATACTCCTTCATTGAACATCATTATTGAATGGAAGAAGAATTTGCGCCATTAGAAACGGAATTTTATCGTCCTATTGGTCAGGAAGATCCGAACTTGGAGTCGTTGAAGGGACGTAGAATAGTGAACATTGCTCACCTAATCACACAGGCCAGGAAGCTAGAAAATCACGAATGTCACGCTAATCCGTCGGGTTATATATCCTTTTTTAAGGAGGTACAGATCACTATTTTTCAATATTTCATTAATAGCAAAATTATTTTTTTAGGATAAAATTAGAATGAATTCCAATTTTTTTTTGTCGTGTCATTTATATCATTATGTAATGAAAATAAATAATCAATAATATTATGTAATACAATAACATAAGGAATTGTAACGTTTCTTTCATCCTTCATTTCACTGTGTGACAAATATAACCCAAAGTATCCTACTTTACTGAATTAATATGTAAAAACTCCGGCCAACTATTTACAGAAATATTTGTATTTCACCGATAGAATTGCTTTGCAAAGGGTTGGGAATCAACAATTAGTCAATTTGTTTTTGTGACTCATAGAATGGAAAATGTGATTCAAGTGAACTGGCAGGCTATTATGTTGAACAAAGATAGAAGCATGTTAGTACACAGGTACTAAAAGGAGAAAACCGAATAATGATATATGTTTCTTGAAAAGTAGAGGGAGAAGTTGCGAATGCAATCTTGAATCACAAAACTATATTTCTGAATTCCTATCTTCATCGGAAATAAATACCTATTCTATTTATTGTTAAATAGTGCAACGTTCAAAGTATTTAGGATGTTACTTTTATATACACCAATAATGTTTTCAACAGCAGCATAATTAACAAAAATAAGTAGGTGTAGGTTCGGAAATGAAACGTAAATTGAAATAGCCATGTAGTTGGCCATCCTGTAAGGGTGCAGCATTTAACTATTAGAATAAATTATCTATTTAGATATAATATTCAGTCGTCTCATCTTTACTTATATTTTAATTAATATCTAGGGGCACTGGTAATTACCCCTACATCGCGTAACGATTGGATATTAGTTTATTATGCTACATATCATCCTTAGAAATGAAGAATTCTGATGCGCAATACTTGGTTGATCGGTAGACCTATACGCGCCCGTCGCTGAGCGACGCGTCGCTAACTTCACCTCGGTACATTGTTGCCTCACTTTGCTCAGCTGTCGATTTGAAATAAGGCTGCAATCATTTCTCATTGCTGCTTTAAGATCTTCTAAAGTGGTCAATTCATAATGACCGTAAATTTTTGATTTTAAATGACCTCAAAGAAAAAATATAAGGGGCAGGAGATTTTGCAGGACATTTAAATGATCCATTTAAAAAAATTCAAAAATATTTATTGTAATCAGTGTGATTCAGATTTTACAAAATATAATATATGATTGAAAAAATGTTTATATTTTAATAAATATGAGTAAAAGATGAAATACATATTAATGATAAAAATTATTTTGAAAAGTAAAAATTAAAAAAATATATTTGCTCTCGACTGGTTCCGAACCCGACTCTGCGAATTTTGTTTATTACCAAGCGCACATGCTACCATTATGCTATTTGAACCGTTGCTTAGGAACTATTTTTTGTTGTCGGTTGGCCTAAGACACTCGGTATATTATATTTTATATTTATTTTTCAGTAAGCTATGTATGAAAAACAAAACTGCTATCTGTGTCAATTTGAATTATTTAGTGCATAATTCCTATTCTTGCTATTATAAAGATAAAAACAAATATTTATGTTTCATTTTAATTTAGGTTTAATATTTTTCATGCATAGCCTACTGAAAAATAATTATAAAAATAAAATTTATTTAAATTTCATTTGCATTTTTCTCAATAATTTTGTAATGCAAGGAAATAAAATGTATACTTGGTTGAATTCAGAAAAAAATACTCTATCGAATAAGCCTAAAAGATATATACCATCCTATTTAAAAAAATCTAATGTGGCCAACACATTACCTTCCGTCAGTTCTATGTATTTTGTATAAATGTCATACAGAACGTTCCTTGCAAAAGATTCTATTTTTTGTACATTACCTTAAGGCAGTTGTATGTATTTTAGCAAAAGATCCTATATTTTCAGTAAAATTATAACAAAAACATACTGTCAACTGCACTTGACACTGGCATCTTTCAAACAGAATTTTCTTAATATAACAGCTGTTTCCAAAGTTATAGCATAGCTGGCTAATATATGATATTTAATTTCTTTATAATTTTTTAACTCTATATCCATTTAATATGAAGTATAAATTGCATTGAAATCGCGCACACACACATACACACACACAATCACTCACACTCACGCACACTCTCACCCACTTATTCACGAACCCACTTATTCACGCACCCACACACGCACACAAAAAAACATTAAATTCATAATGAACCAATAATACCAATTTAATTAGTTTTAAAAATATATATATAAGTATCTAAATATTACTTATAATACAATAACTCCTCAATATCTCTCTATATCTATCTCTCTCTTCACTCGCCTGTTACAATATGGGTGACGTTTTTTTGTAACCTTTTGTCCACTCCTTAATTAATTATTATTTAACAGCTGGTTATTTTTTTAACCAATCAAGTATGTTGACATATAACAAAAAAAAGGAATTTTTAATTGTCAAATCAATAACTATTGGATAAAAATTTTAACCAGTGGTTAAAAATTTACCACCGAGTTACAGAATAGGACCCATTATTTGTTATTTTCCATGGCTATTGTTATTTTTTGGGATGATCTTTAACATTTTCGTAGCTAATTTCTGCCCTTGCGAAGCATGCGAAATTAATTTTACTTTACAAAGACCGAAAGTTATTCATTTCCCACAGTCGTGGGATAAAGTGTGAGAAATTATTTCTCACACAAGTTGCCAACTGTAATATAATGTTAATATTTATAAATGTATTTTTTGATTTATAAATTGCAAAATATTTGGTAATTACTTATCCACGCATAGTAAAAGTAATTATTGTAATAATTTCAAAGTAAGATAAATTAATTAGAGAGAAAAATAATATGTTCTTTATTAAAAATGAATTATTTATATTTTAGCAAAGAGTGTGATCGTAGTAAAAGTATAGTGTGCTACTCGTGCAGAAATACCTATTGCCCACTTGTGGTTCCAGCCCTCGACTTCGTTTCGTGCTGAAACTCTGACACCTCGTGGGCAATAGGTGCTTTTCCACACTTGTTGCATAATATACAGGGTGGGGCAGAAAAACCTATCCGATTTCAAAACGTTATAAAATTAAAACCACTCAACTTGTCAAAAAATTTTTTTATTAACATATCGCAAATTTTATGCCATTTTTAAATTTAAGTTTTGAAAAGCACATCACTCAAATGTCGTCCTTGGGAGCGGATACACTGATTTAGGCGCTCGCGGTAGCTTTCCATGACTTTCACCGTCATTTCCACAGGAATTTCTTCAATTGCCCGAGCAATTTCCCTTCGTAAAGCAAGAAGGGTCCTTGGTCGATGCTGGTAAACCTTCGATTTGAGGTAACCCCAAAGGAAGAAGTCACATGGAGTGAGATCCGGTGAGCGCGGCGGCCAGCCAAGATCACCTCTCAGGGAAATGAGGCGACCGGGAAACAGTTCCCTGAGAATGTCCATTGATCGTCGCGATGTGTGGGCGGTTGCACCATCCTGTTGAAACCACACATTTTCCACGCCATTTTCTTCCATTTTGGGTCGAAGAAAATTTTCCAGCATGAAACAATAGCGCTCGCTGTTGACCGTTACGGTTTGCCCATTTTCTTCAAAAAAGTAAGGCCCCCAGACGCCTAGGCGGGAAAGAGCACACCACACAGTCACTTTTGGGCTATGGAGGGGTTCCTGATGGATTTCTCGAGGATTTTCGTCACTCCAATATCGAAAATTCTGCCTGTTAACGGCACCACAAAGGTGAAAATGGGCTTCGTCCGTGAAGAGCACAACATCGTCGTTTGGAAGTTCTCGGAGATCGCGACACAGATTCGTACGGGTTTCAAAATCCCTTTCACTTAATTCCTGTGCAACAACCATTTTGTAGGGATGCATTTTGAGATCCCGGTGCAAAATGCGCCGAATACTGCGGTTGGAAATCGCCAAAGCGAGCGAATGTTTTCGCGCCGAACGACGCGGGGAACGTTCAATCGCGGCTCTCACATTGGCCACGTTTTCAGGTCCTGTTGCTGTCCTGCGACGTCCAGGCGACTTCTTTTTCAATGCTGAACTCGTCTGTCTAAAATTTGACACCCACACTTTAATCGTAGCGTGATGTGGAACAGGATCATGACGCCCGAGTCCGAAATGAATTCGAAAAGCACGTTGTGTAGCAATTATCGAACCGCCGCATTCGATAAACCGCTCAATAACAAAAGCACGATGTTCACCAGACCAAGGCATGTTGACTACTGACAAATGGCATAAAACCGGCTTTCTAACGGTTTTTACCCCACTACTCTACCTGCTCCCTCTTCTGGGAAAAAGGGATTTGAAATCGGATAGGTTTTTCTGCCCCACCCTGTACTAATGCTTTATTGATTCAAATTCAGAATGCCCTTCAACTTTTATTTGAAACTCTTTTACCTAAAATAAATAGGGAAGCAGGAACTTACGAAAGTATGATTTTACATGTTACAGTCCTGTGTTCGATTTTCAAGTATTCACCCGGTATAAAAATATTGGTGAACTTGCGAAATTATTAAATAAATAAATATATCATCACGGCATATTACCCATTGCTGGGTGTGCCAATCTGGTTTGTGCGCAGATGTCGGAAATGATGATGACATATTTGTACCGTGCGGGCGTTTACCAGGCGTTACCTCACGGGCACTCTTTGCTGGCGTGGAGAGTGCACCACAGGGATCAATTTTGTGCTATTTAAAATTCGAAATATTTGGCGTCGGTCGGGATCGAACCCGGTTCCCCAGATTCGCGACCTGACACTCAGGCACGCGGCCACGAGACCACATAAAAATTATTAAACGACGTTATTATAGTGTAAACTAACAAGCTAGATACTTACTCAATCATTCGAAGATGATGCTTTATGATGTCTACGACCTCTTCGTAACAATTAATTAAATCTCCCTCATACACTATATTATTCCATTCTTCATTTGTAACTAGAGGGATATTTTTTATTGATGTTTGTATAATTTTGAACTGACTGATGGCAAATAATATTAGCGAAAATAAAAATGAATCGAATGCCGAAATACTTAATCCTCCAAGAATATAAAAGAAACAATGTATGAGGTAATAAAATCCATATCGAATGTTTGAACTATACTGGTCAAATGGAACCCAAAAATGAAGCACTGGAGCTATTTTACAATGATACTCCGGCTTAGGACCTAATAGCCAGTATTCCAGCAATTTTAAAATTTGGAATAATATTGTATTAGAGTAAACGACGATCCTCCATAATTTCGTTCGAAAATTATTTTGATCAATATACTTGTTATACATATCAATTTCTTCTTTACTTCGTGTGAATACTCTGTTTTCTTCGTCAGTAATATGATCTATGATATTTTGAACCCTACTCGAATATATACAAATTACCAAATACTGAGCATTTAAAATGACAATCACGAAAGTAAATTGTATAGACTCTACAAACAATTTCAAATTTTGCAACGATATAATCAATTGTATGATTTGAGCTACAAACAAAATTGCAAATAAAATACTATATAATTTCCCTATGATGTTGAACTTTGATTTGCTTTCTATATTTGGCCAAATACCCATAATCATAAATGTTTTCATATGTAACTGAATAAATTTTGGTTGAGCCATGTTGCTTATTGTTTGCTTGTGTAAACTGTAATACTAATAATATTACATTCGCCCAAGTGTTTTATAGTATCAGATGTCTTCCTTATTAAAGATTAGAGTAAGAAAACGTATGCAGACAGTGACAATTTACAAAATAATTATTCATAAGTCATGTAACGGTACTTTCTCATTATATTTATTTTAGTTTGTAATTATGAATGTGAAAAATATCCTCATATTTTCACATTACTTGGTGCTGAGATAACAGATAACATATAACATATGGAACGCCATTTTACTCTTTAATCTAAAATTTTATTAATAAAAATTTAAAACAACCATCTCTGTTATTTCTTCAATTTCAATGTTACTTGTATTTACGCGATACAATAAATAAGTTTGTCGTTAAAATTTTGTAAATAATTTTTTTTGTTTGTTTCTTAAGTGGAGCTGCTACCACAACATTCATAATAATAACAAACATACAAATTCAAGATTTAAAATTGCCAGCAAACATTTGATACAAATAACAATTTAATTCAAACACCATAATAATAACAAACATTTAAATTTATTACGCAAGTTGTAAAACAACATTTTTATGTATGCAACATTTTAAATAGACAATCATAATATTTCACATTATTTAAAATTTGGAATAAAAATTACCAACAAACATTTTAATTCAAGTTACATTTTATTACAACGAACATATTAATAACAAACACATAAATTAGTTTTTTTAAATTATAAACAAACAATTTTATTCGTGTAACATTTTAATTCAACAAAAGTAATAATGCCAAATATTTAGAATTTAGAATTAAAATTATCAACAAACATTTTAATTCATGTAACATTTTAATACAACAATCATATTAATACATTTTATTTTAAATTTAGATTGCAATAATCAACAAATATTTAAATTCAACAAACATTTAAATTCTATAATTAAATCGTTTGTCGAATTAAAATGTTTCATGGATTTCAACAAACATTTTAATTGGGCGCTGCGGATTGCGGTGGGCTAACGTACTTTATCATTGTGCTGTGTAAGTGGGACTTCTGCTCTTTCTTCTATGGTTTATGGCGATTATGGCGTCATTTTATTTCATCATCAACGAATCATCCTCGTGACGTCACACTAAACGGGCCCTGTTTTGTTGAAACGTTGAAAGTTACAACCAAAGTTCCACTTACACAGCACAATGATGTAGTACGTTAGACCACCGCAATCCGCAGCGCCCAATTAAAATGTTTGTTGAAATTCATGAAACATTTTAATTCGACACACAATTTAATTATAAAATTTAAATGTTTGTTGTATTAAAATGTTTGTTGAATTTAAATGTTTGTTGATCATTGCAATCTAAATTTAAAATAAAATGTATTAATATCATTGTTGTATTAAAATGTTTGTTGATAATTTTAATTCTAAATATTTGGCATTATTATTTTTGTTGAATTAAAATGTTACACGAATAAAATTGTTTGTTTATAATTTAAAAAGCAAATTTATGTGTTTGTTATGTTTGTTGTAATAAAATGTAACTTCAATTAAAATGTTTGTTTGCAATTTTTATTCTAAATTTTAAATAATGTGAAATATTATGATTGTTTATTTAAAATGTTGCACACATAAAAATGTTGTTTTACAACTTGTGTAATAAATTTAAATGTTTGTTATTATTATGATGTTTGAATGAAATTGTTATTTGTATTAAATATTTGTTGACAATTTTAAATCTTGGATTTATATGTTTGTTATTATGAATGTTGCGGTAGCAGCTGTACTAAAGAAACAATTAAGTTGAACAACCAAATTTATTTACAAAATTTTAACGACAACCCTATTTATTATATCACGTAAATACAAGTAACATTGAAATTGAAGGAATAACAGAGATGGTTGTTATAATTTTTATTAATAAAATCTTAGATTAAAGAGTAAAATGGCGTTCGATATATAACATATCTATTACATTACATGGTATGGTGTATACGTGTACCTACACTCTATAATTTGTTTTAACATGTAGCGGATAATAAGAAATTATTAAATGATTTATTACTGTGTGAACAATGTGAAAAGTTGTTAATTGCATATCGGTACATGCAAATAATGTCATCGTAACTTAATTTTTGTCAGTTTTGAGTTGTTACGATTATCTTTTAAGCCGCATTCACAGCCGAAATTCGGCGATATTTGTAGCACTGAAATTTGAAAAAATTAAATTGGCCGTTCACAGCTCGAAATTTGTGCCGTAATGCCACTACTTCTTTTAGATATAATACAACAAACATCAAATTAAAAACAATCAAATAACCACAACAACTTTGGTTATGATTTTATAAGAATATAAAATATAGATGATGACAAATTTTCCATCAATAATATAATTTCTAAAACATAAATACTCGTGTCCTGAAAATTCATCGCTGGTAAATTGATCGCGGAAAATTGATCGCGGGGAAAATTCATCGCCGGTAAATTGATCGCCTGGAAAATATATCGCCAGTAAATTGCTCGCCGGAAAATTGATCGCGAGATAAATTGATCGCTGGTAAATTGATCGCGTAGAAAATTTATGTCGGGGAAAATTGATCGCCGGAAAATTGATCGCGAGGAAAATTGATCGCCGGTAAATTTATCGCGTGGATATTTATGCACACAAAAAATATTGTTTATAAAAATACAATTGTTACAAAAAAAACAACCAGGCACAATCATTCTGACAAAATCACATAAAATCAATCAGAAAATTTAGTACTCATTAATTACCCAAAAACCAAAGTTATTACGGTTGTTTTTTAAAAAAATACATAGGGTTGTGCAAATAGTAATAAAATATTTACTAATGTTACAGGGTCCAACAGAACTAATTTTTGGCCAACATTAAATTCCAGCCCCTCCTTCAACCCAGTTAAAACCACGTTTAATGTAGTTGCTGCTGTCCCTGAAAAGTTAGGGGTATTATATTAAGCATAGATGGGAGCCAACAAGGAGCGAAGTGGAGTGATTGGCTTCCGGCGGATCGCAAGAAAATTGATCGCCGAAGTATTGATCTCGTAATTGAACACCAAAAAAATATATTTACGCATACAAAAATTAATGTTTATAACAAAACAATGGACCTTTTCAATTTAAAGACATAGAAGATATGAGCAATGGGGATCTGCGCATAGTAAGAACAACTGAGATCTATGGCGTTTGTTTCTAAAAAATTTAGACGAAAAATGTGAGAATATCTCAAATAACTTCAAAAAATCTTGTCGAAATAAGTTACAAAAGCTTTTATTGAAGTTAAAATGTCTAACGATGCAAATTTTCATTGAGAATAATAGTTATTTATGTATTAAGGGAATAATCGAAAGATTATAGCACTCCCATTCATATCTTAGCAAAATTCAGGGTATTATTTATATTTCAACCACAATACACCACCGCCGTCCTTTTAACCCCTCGTTGATCATTGAATATGATGAATTTGAATTTGATGTATACATTAATTTTATAATTTTCTTGATGACGAACTTATACTATACATATTAGAGACCAATTTTCTGGCGATCAATTTTTCCTGCGATCAATTTACCGGTGATCAATTTCCTCCGTGGTCAATTTTCCTCACGATAAATTTACCGGCGATCAATATTCCTGAGATCAATTTACCTCGCGATTAATTTTCCGGCGATCAATTTTCCCCGCGATGAATTATCTGCGATAAATTTACCGCGATCAATTTTCCGGGAACCGTAAATACTGTCTTCCTGAATCCAAATGTGTATTATTTATTTCCTAATACCTACTCAACATTTCACTATTTCACCAAAACAAAAGTAACAAAAGTTGTTGTCTTTCTGTAAAGTACTACTTCCGGTTTATCAATTTTAGTAAAAAATCTAATATGTCGTTATTATTAATATAAAAGTCTTAAATAGCTAATTTGAAAAGTTTTGGATTGTATCAGTACATTTTTCACGAAAATATGTTCGGAGCTTCAAATAAGGTATCATTCCCGGTTTATCAATTTTAGCCAAAATCTAATATGTCGCTTCCCTTCATATAAAAGTTTGTAATACCAAATTTGAAAAATTTTGGTATATATCATAAAATATTTTTCACGAAAATCTGCTTCAAGTAAAGTATCACTTCCGATTGATTAATTTTAGCCAAAATGTAATATGTTATTCCTCTTAATATGAAAGTCAAATTCTAAAATTGAAATGTTATGGATTATATTTTAATATCATTTTTTATTAAAAACTGTTATGGGCTTCAACTAAAGTATCACTTCCGGTTGTCCAATTTTATCCACAATCTAATCAACTCTATATATGAATGTAGAAAGCTTAAATACACACACACATACAGACATCATCATAAAAATAGTAAAAACGTGTTGTGGGGACCCTAATTCATGCTTATTTACTGAAAACTCACCATCAAATTTTTGGACCGATAACATTACCTCCCTTACCTACGGTATGACGGGAGGTAAAAAATTGTTCATCATTCGAAAGAACATAAAAAAATTCCCAAAGATGTACAAACTAAAATCCAGTATTATTTCACATTTGGAAGATATATGCAAAAATAAAAAATCTGGTGTGGCCAACACAATACCTCCCGCCATGTACCGCTCGAGTCACAAAAAAGATGAAGCTAATCTTTATTTTTGAGACCCCATCCCGACCAACGCCAAATATTTCCAATTGTAAATGGCACAAAATTGATCCCTGTGGTGCACGCTCCACGCCAGCAATGAGTGGCCGTGACGTGACGCCTGGTAAGCGCCCAAACGGGGCAAATATCTCATCATTACCGATATCTGTGCATGTACAAAGCAGATTGGCACAGCCAGCAATGGGTAATAAGCCGTGATGATTTTGGCAGTTTATTTCTTAAAATATAGTCTAATCTAATCCAAGTAACTACATTTTTGATAATAAAATGAATATTAAATTTTAAATACCTGGATAAAATAGAATTCACTAATCCAAAAATAAGAATTAGCTTAAACTTTTTGGCGAATCGTTAATTTTTATTAATTTAAATACATACCTACATATTTACATATGCTGGAAACTGTATTGATTTCCTTTCCTATTGTTCTATTTTCATTTTTCTTTTTAAGACGTAACTGTTATTAATTTGAAATGATGAGTTCTTCGACAGTGACATCTATCTGTCAGTTACATACATTTGAATAACTGCCAAGGAGTATTGTTTGTTTAAAGCGTAGGCTCTGGGATTTAAATTATAGATAATTTTATAAATTTATTCATATAATATGTAGAAAAAGTATTAATGCAAATCTGTAGAAAATCTTTAATTTTTATAATAACATTAATGTCAAAAAAATAACATTTAAAGATATTTTTTGTAGAAATACTATTCTGAGCTTCTAGTAAAGTGTCATTTCCGGTTATCCGATTTACACCAAAATCTAACGGGCTCTTTCCATTACAGAAAAAGTTCGAAATACAAGGTTTCAAAATTTTCTGAATGTTAGTGAGATAGAGTGGAGGATCCCCACACACACACATACACATTCACACATATACACAGACATCATCGGGAAAATGTTAAAATTGAATTCTAGGGACCTTAAAACGTGGTCATTTACCAAAATCTCGATATGCGATTTTTAGCACGATCCCTATACCTCCCTTACCAAGGATAGCGGGATGTAAAAACTACAAAATTTATATTTTTGCCTATATCTCATAATGAATGACCTATGCATTTTTTCTCAAATAACAAAATACCATTAAAATGACCTCCTAATGGGGAATTTTTGTCTAATTTAACCAACTTCGTATCTCTTATACGCGATTCAAGTTGAGCGGACTCTATCTGGTGACCAAACATCGCACTAATTTTGTGACGTCACAAAGAGCATAGTATGTTATGGGGTTTTGACAACAGTTGCTGCAACTTGCAACCTACGTTATCAGACGTACGCAAAGTTTCAAGAAATATAGATTTTTTAGTCTCGACGTTGGTACACATGATATTTAATTCCTGTTGTCATTTTTTAAAGTTTGAATCATTTATTTGTATTTAGACGAATAATATCATAAATGAACAACAAACTATTACCTGCTACTACGTTATTTTTACGGTTAGATAATAGTGAGAACGATATTATTGTTACGAGACGCAAAAAAAAAGAAAAACATGTTTTAAAAATTTATTTAGATATATTATTATATTTCATATACTTTTATAAGCATAAATTCTTCAAATTCGTATTGACGATATAATTTTTTTAACTTTTGAGAAATTTTCGTGAATTACTTTTTTCTTTTTTTTTAGTTTAAAATATGGATGTTTTGCGTTCCACAGAGCTTCTTTTCTTACGAGATCAATCAGAGTTTGAAAAAATTCTTCTGATTTTATTTGAACTCCAGCTCCTACAGTCATTTTTTAATTATTTCGTACTGTTTACCAGCTGTTTACAAACAAATGTAAAACAGTTTAGGGATTTTTACTCCTAATGCCCCCTTCCTACGCATGCGTATCTTGATAGTTGCAGAAACGTGTGACTAGTTTTCGAACAAGATGTAAAACTAGTTGCAGGAAAATTGTCGCACTATCACACGTCAAAAGTTGCAAGAAACGCTTGAAGTTGTAGAAAATGTTTGACAGGTTGCAGATACGTGCGTACGTGTGATAACCCCATT
Source organism: Harpalus rubripes (assembly GCA_963082715.1). NCBI lineage: Eukaryota > Metazoa > Arthropoda > Insecta > Coleoptera > Carabidae > Harpalus > Harpalus rubripes. Next base: position 71,910,498 of record OY720449.1, on the reverse strand, counting down.
ATACTCTGTAAGAAGTAACGTTAGAATTCTAGACGAGATTTTAAAAATTCAGCAAGTATTTAAATTTACATTTGTTGGTGATGATTGTGTACACTTCCTCTGTTTAATTATACAATAAAATTCGCGAGTATTCCTAGTATGTTGAGACATTGTATATTTATTGGCGAAAAAACTGAACTGTAGATGGCAGGCTGAACGGTAGCAAGATGGCGGAGGAATAAGGAGAGTTCTCTCATTCCTTATTACTGGCAATATGCATTTCAAAATGAAAAGTATTTGATATGGAGAAAATTAACATAAAGTTAAGTAATATTTCTGAATATATTGCTTCTGCACGTCCTATAAAGGAAGACAAAGCAGTTATTAACGCTGGACATGTATTGCTTTGAGGAATAAAAAATTATGGACCAGGTACAATACTGGGACCTTGATTAAAAACCAGTAATTTGAGTGGAGATCTTCATATGATGAAATTTTATTAAATGAGAATATAAATTACTGGAAAGCAAATTTAGTTGTAGAGCAGAATTGAGAGGCAAATGCAAACGTATTGTTGCAGTTTTGTTGCATATAAACAGGATAGTAAAAATCAAAACTATATTTATTGTTGTACAACAAAAGTTATCATTATTATTATGCTATTAACTTAGTTGTTTATGGGTTTGTGTATTACAGAGTAGCAGAAATAGAAAATGAAACTACAGATTTGGAACAAAGTAAGGGGAAACTTATTAAAAAGGATGATATACAGTATAGTTTGGCTATTATTAGTAGAAGAATTTTACCATGCTGTTTTAAAAAAGACAAAAATAGAACCGATTGGAGACGTCAAAACAATAAGGGAAGAAAATTTCATGATCGTATTTTGTCACTTCGGATATAGTGTATACTTATACTTTTTTACTTATAATTCCACCATTGTGACACTGAGCAGTATCTATGGCAGTTACTGATCATTATTTAAACCTGAAAATGTAATATACACTATATATCTAACTTTCTTATAGAACAAATATAAATGAAACCTGTTTAAAATTACATACGTTTCAATGTATGCTATCAACGTTTCCTTATTCCTCTAGTTCACAAATCTGCCGCCAGACGTCACCCACTTTGAATTTTTTCGCCAATAGAGAAATAAGGTTAAGTATAATGTTTATAGTTGCTTGTTAAAATAATGCCATAAATTTACTATAAATAGGTTAAAAACAACATGAGTGCAATATTAGATCGTTTAAGGATAAATTATATATTTGTAAATGTTGTAGAAATATGGAATTTTCACCAAAACCAACGAAATCACAAGTGTACTGTTGTGGTCCGAAATGTCATTCCTAAAAATCGAGAAATCCCACCCTTCGTTTTAACATATTTCCAAAACGTTAAATTTATAAATAAATATGGCATCGAAGAAATGATTGAGACGCAAAGCATGGTAGAGTAAACTGTTAATTGGAAATCGAGCAGTGGCGGCGCTAAGGGAGGGTCAGGGTTATCACGTGCCCACCCTAAAAATACTTGTGCCCACCCATTACCAACCTACAAATAATAATTTTGGTATATAAAATATTTGTGAATAAAATTTTATTTTTAATTCTGAACATTATTTGTATTTATACATTTGTTCTAAAATTAATAGGGCAGAAATTACAGCTCTATGAAGATTTTCTCCACAGTATTTCTTGTAATTCATAAAAAAGTAAACACTCGGTATATGTAATTATTTGAATATAGATACCTGTGTCTTTGTTTTGTTTCATGTGTATATGAAAAAATTCTATATAGGTATCTTTATTATTAAAATAAATGGGTGCCCACTAGCGGGGTCGCGGGGTAATGGGGATAACTACCCCCCTCCCCCCATAAGCCATGAATTGATTAAAAAAACAAAATCAAACAACCGCAAATATTATAATTTAAGATAAAGAATAAAATTAAATACTTATTGTATTTTACTCAGTTAATATTTGCGATTTATGGCTTGTTTTTGAAATATTAATGTTGATTACAAAATATGGATGTCAGTTAAAATATAATAATTATAATAGTAGAAGTACAGATGATATTCAGTTTTCACTGTTTATCAGCTTCACATCCCTTGATAAAATGTAACTTCCAATTATAAGGCAATTTGACCTTGAATGAAAAAATTTGCCTGCGGCGCCTTTTTTTTCGGTTACATTTGCATGACCTTTAAAGAACCCGCCCCCCTGATGTCCACTCGTTTTTTTATTGTGCCTTGTGCCCACCCTACATTTACATCCTAGCACCGCCACTGAAAACGAGTTACAAATTCAATGTTTGTTTGTTCCTTACATGTTTGTAACGAAGATTACGCATGTGTTGTTGGCTCTAAAACTATATAAATTATTATTTTATTATGTATTTATATTTAGGTTAATATAGGTATGTAATTATATTTAGGTTTTATATTTATATTTAGGTTAGTTTCCCGCCTTACACAAACAAGATGCTTTTTATTGCTAGTGAGCTAGAATTTATCAATTTTCCAGTAATTTCATGCGGATATTTATTTACGCCGCTGGTTTGTGGGCATAATCCAAAGAGAAGTATTTAATTTTTGTAATCTTATTGTGTTTTACCATATGCTGGCATATGTCCAGAATTCAATACGTCATCATCCTCAAAAAAAATTCTGCTGCACGCAGAAACATTGAAATAATTTACCACAACCTTTATTAACAGCCTCATTACTAATAAACTATTAATTCATTAAATATATGTATTAAAACAGCAATACACACACAAACTTTAATGCAGAAGTGAACGACAATTTGAAAACATACTCGTTGTGATGTCACGTCACATGTTAAAAGTTGCGGGAAAAGTTAATTTGAATCGCCTATAGTTCTCGGGATCTCCAGGTTAGGCAAGTTATCCCAGACAGGAGACACCTGTATATAGCCAGATGAACATTAACCTTAGGAACTTTACTCAAGGGATTCTGAGAATATTGTAGATTTACTCATAACAACAATTTGTCATTGCTTAATTTATGGAGCAGCATATTCAAAATGAGCCTGTTTCACAATTTTCAAAAAGTATGTTAATGAAAGTTTATGCAATATTTATGGTAATGTGGTTATTATTGTTTTATTTTCGTAAATAATTAAATAAAAAGTTTAGCGCCAGAAATGCATGTTATTCATGGCCAACAGGAATACAGTTTGTCCATCACCTACGTTATTTATATAAAAACGAAGGCGATATTTGAACTTTGACGTCATATTTTGTTTCTGATCATGTGACATTTCAAAATATTACTCAAATTTGAATGAATATGTAGTGATATATCTAAATTTGAGACTATTTAAAGAACATTTTTACCTCTCGCTAAGAGAGGTATTGTATTCATACTAAAAATCGCATATCCAGATTTTAGTAAATAAGCACGTTTTAAGGTCCCTAGAATCCGATTATAACATTTTTACGATGATGTCCGTATGTGTGTGTGGATGTTGGATCCACGATTTCTCAAATACTATTAAGACTTTAAACATTTTTAACTACGGATTCCTCAATCTAACAATAATGGGAAGAGTTGATTAAGTTTTGGTAACAACTGGACAACCGAAAGTAGTAGTTACAAGAAAAAATCATCTAAATATTATTTATCGAAAATTTATGTAAATACTTATATTAAAGAACGTTAAATTCTTTATTCGATAAATATAAATTCATTATTATATCTTCTATAGATTTAGAGATAAAGAAATGCATATAAAATAATTTGATGCAAAAAATCTCAGATCAAACTACTACAAGGCAAGAAATTCAAATGTTTGTAATTGATACATAAATGTCACTGTCAAAAATATTTGTATGCCACTGTCAAAAATATTTGTACATCATTATGAAGATCAGGAAAATAAAAAAAGTCAACAACGCAAAAGAATATAAAAGGAATTTGCGAAAAAATGACGAATATAAAGAAAAAGAAAATTTCAGGATATTGATTATAAAGAATATGTATGTATTGTACATAATTTATATTAAAATATCCCATAGATTTTGCAAATATATGTGAGAATTATTTTGTAGTGAGACATGAATATATGTATTTGTATTTAAAAATATTTTTCGTTTTGTGCGTACAACCAGGTAAAATATCTGGCGAGAGATTATTTGCTGGCCACATCAGATTTTTTTTAAAATTAATTCTTAATGCATATAATAATTCTTGCAACAGCCCTGTTGCTTGTCCTTACTGAATATACGCTACAAAAGAACCATATCTTTTGTATACGTTCTCAGAAACCCTTGAGTCATATTCCCAAGGTTAATTAGCCATCTGGTTATCTACCAACTTACAATGTTTCACCCCCTCCTATACCGTTTCTTGCGAGTGATAACAGAACACTAAGTCGAAACATATTCCATTATAGTATTTTAGTTACTCGTGGTTAGATGTTTCAAAATTTATTCTCTCCGCCATTTTCTCAACAGCAAATAAAGTTAAACCAGAAAATTTACTGTAAAGATATTAGTTTGTAGTTGTGCGTATTTACACAGCCAACTGTTATACCAACACGAGTTCACAAAATCTTGTGGTAAAAGTGGGATTTGTTGGACGTTTTCGGAAACCACCAGGTGAAAAAAGAAGACAATTTCAATTGTTTCATCAAGCAACGTTCCAAAGGTATCTACGGAGCTGAAATACTCAGCATCTTCCAACTTCTAGAACCTGCAGAACGGGCCTCCAGGATCTCTCATTTATGGTGAGTTTGGTTATCTATGTTACTTAAAACTGTTTAAAAAATGTATAATCTTTTTCCCCTTTTTATCAAATTCAATTCCATTATCCATTATGCCAATTACCCGATAAAATCCATTATCCATTAGAGCAGTGCTTGAAACAGCTCAAGTTCCCCCCACTTCGACAAAATCCAGATATTGAGCTGAGCTTAGGCACCTCCGTATTCATTAAACAATTTAATTAAGATACTCTCAACATCAGATTTTAATGACAATCCAAAACAGACCAGCAGAGTTGCGATGTTTTATTAAAAAATCTGGTGTGGCCAACACAATACCTCCCGCCGTATACAGCCCGAGTCACAAAAAAGATTAAGTTAATCCTTATTTTTGGATTAACGAATTTTACTCTAATTTTGACAGTTTATTTCTTAAAATATAGTCTAATCTAATCCAAGTAACTACCTTTTTAAACCCTCAACAGGATTAAATCCCAATTACAGAGTGGATTCACATTCACACACATCCATGCCTTAGTGGGAGCTATAATAAAATGAAGATTAAAATTTAAATACCGGGATAGAATAGAATTCACTAATCCAAAAATGAGGATTACCTTAAACATTTTTGTGAATCGTTATTTTTTATTAATCTAAATACATAGGTACATATAAATAAATAAATAAATAAATAAATATATCATCACGGCATATTACCCATTGCTGGGTGTGCCAATCTGCTTTGTACACAGAATTCGGTAATGATGATGACATATTTGTACCGTGCGGGCGTTTACCAGGCGTCACCTCACGGATGCTCATTGCTGGCGTGGAGAGTGCACCACAGGGATCAATTCTGTGCCATTTCAAATTTGAAATATTTGGCGTCAGTCAGGATCGAACCCGGTTCCCCAGATTCGCGGCCAGACACACAGGCACGCTGCCACGGGACCCCATAAATACCTACATATTTACTTAAGCTGGAAACTGTATTGAATTCCTTTTCTATTGTTCTATTTACTTTTTACCTCCCGCTAACCTTGCTAAGGGAGGCATAGGGATCGTGCTAAAAATCGCATATCGAGATTTTGGTAAATTAGTACGTTTTAAGGTCCCTAGAATCCAATTTTAACATTTTCACGATGATGTCTGTGTGTATGTATGTTTGTGTGGATCCTCCACTCTAACTCAAATACGATCATTCAAAAAAAAATTGATATCTTGTATTTCGAACTTTTTCTGTATTGGAAAGAAGAATTGGAAAGAATCCATTAGATTAGATCCCACTTTACTAGAAGCTCAAAATAGTTTTTCTTCGAAAAATACCTTTATATGTTATTTTTTCGAGATTAATGTTATTATAAAAATTAAAGTTTATTAAATTTTCTATAGATTTGAATTAATACTTTTTCTATGGGTGGTGGCGGTTAGGGGTGAACATAGGGATTTAACATAAGATTTTTGTTTTTTACAATTTCCTGCTCATTTTACGACAAAAACTGTAGAGTACAAAATTGTTCAGAATTAAAAATTACATACAAAAATGGTTTCTTCATAATTTTAAAAAGAAATTTCAAAATTTCTGTTAATTTGTAGCAATAGCCATGACTTATAACTCAAATGTTTAAACATAATATGTCATTCATTTTCTGTCAAATTTTCGAAATTTTTTCTAATTAAAAGTTAATTTAATAATGAATGACTGTGTTGGGGATGGAATAAATAAAGTTTCGGACTGGCAGTCAATATTACAATTTATTCACGCCGACGTTTCGACTATACAATAGTCTTCTTCAGGGCTAGAATGGTCGAGTTGAAGGAAAAAATACACGTGTGGATAGCGTAGATACAATCAAGTCGGACATTTAAAAAAATAAATAAATAAATAGTCAAAAAACACAGATCACAGAGTGAAAATCGTCAAATAATAAAAAATTGTCCAAGATGACTACAATAAATTAAGCTGAATATAAGAAAAAATATTTTAAAATGGTAACTGTACATGTGTGTTTTACACCAATCTAAGGACTCAGATTGGTGTAAAACACACATGTACAGTTACCATTTTAAAATATTTTTTCTTATATTCAGCTTAATTTATTGTAGTCATCTTGGACAATTTTTTATTATTTGACGATTTTCACTCTGTGATCTGTGTTTTTTGACTATTTATTTATTTATTTTTTTAAATGTCCGACTTGATTGTATCTACGCTATCCACACGTGTATTTTTTCCTTCAACTCGACCATTCTAGCCCTGAAGAAGACTATTGTATAGTCGAAACGTCGGCGTGAATAAATTGTAATATTGACTTAATAATGAATGTTTATTTGAATGAGGAGCGAGTTTTCATTATAAAAAATTATTATGGTGGAAATAGTTTTAGAAGAATACGTGATTTGTTTTCCATAAAGTACGAAAATACACCAATTCCTAGTATAGCGACAATTTCTAAACTTGTTAAAAAATTTGAGAACACAGCTAGTGTAGCTATAAAAGACGTCATAACGAAGTCTTCATTCTCTTTGTTAGGACATTTTCTATTATCATTATTATTTTCGTTAATTTCTTTCACCTTACATTAGTTGTGATCACAATTTTTTTAACTATTTATGAAACTTTTGATACATTTGGAATTGGTTTATTATTAAATGGTATACCTAATAAAAAATGCGTATTAAAAGTAAAAGTTGTTTTTATTTAATTTTTAAGTTAGATTAACGCATGGTTGACGTTTATAAATATTTTTTGACAACCAGAAAAAAATAAATTCCATGGCTATTGCTACAGAATAACAGAAATCTTGAAATTTCTTTTTAAAATTGTGGAGAAACCAAAAACATAATAATAAATGTAAATACATTTTTGTACTCAATTTTTAATTCTGAACAATTTTGTACTCCGCAGTTTTTGCCGTAAAATGATCAGGAGAGCAGGAAATTGCAAAAAACTAAAATCCCATGTTAAATCCCTATGTTCACCCCTAACCGCCACCACCCTGTATATTTATGAATAAATTTATAAAATTATCTATAATTTAAATCCCAGAGTCTACGCTTTAAACAAACAAAACGCAGTTATTCAGATGTATGTAACTGACAGATAATTGTCACTATGGCACTATAAAAGAACTAATCATTTCAAAATAATATTAGTAACGTTTTAAAAAGGAAAAAGTTAATAGAACAATAGAAATGAATTCAATACAGTTTCCAGCATAAGTAAATTATGTAGGTATGTATTTAGATTAATAAAAATTAACGATTCACAAAAATATTTAAGCTATAATCCTCATTTTTGGATTAGTGAATATTTTATCCCTGTATTTACAATTTAATCTTCATTTTATTATAGTTCCGGAGGCTCAATGGTTAGAGCAACGCCTCATGTCATGAGTGCCCTCGGGGCTCTGGGTTCGAATCCCACTAAGGCATGGATGTGTGTGAATGTGAACCCACTCTGTAAATGGGATTTAATCCTGTTGAGGGGTTTAAAAAAAAGGTAGTTACTTGGACTAGATTAGACTATATTTTAAGAAATAAACTGTCAAAATTAGAGTAAAATTCACTAATTCAAAAAACTTAATCTTTTTTGTAACTCGGGCAGTAAATGGTGGGAGGTATTGTGTTGGCCACACCAGATTTTTTCTTTTTAAAACGTTACTAATATTATTTTGAAATGTTTAGTTCTTTGATAGTGACATTTATATGTCAGTTACATACATATGAATAACTGCGTTTTGTTTGTTTAAAGCGCAGGCTTTGGGATTTAAATTATAGATAATTTTATAAATTTATCCATAAAATATATAGAAAAAGTATTAATGCAAATCTACCGAAAATTTACTAATCTTTAATTTTTATAATAACATTTATCTCGAAAAAATAACAATTAAAGGTATTTTTCGAAGAAAAACTATTTTGAGCTTCTAGTAAAGTGCCATTTCCGGTTATCCGATTTTCACCAAATGTAATGGGCTCTTTTCATTAAAGAAAAAGTTCGGAATACAATAGAGTGGAGGATCTACACATACACACAGACATCATCGTGAAAATGTTAAAATTGGATTCTAGGGACCTTAAAACATGGTCATTTACCAAAATCTCGATATGCGATTTTTTGCACAATCCCTATACCTCCCTTACCAAAGGTAGCGAGAGGTAAAAAACCGATGTCGTTTTGAAATTGCAACATTACAACAAACTAATTTTCTATTACTATTTGTAGGTAAACAATAAAATTACGGGAAAAGCTAGAGAACAGTTAGATATTCATATACAGGGTGCTTGGCGTAAGTCCGACACCAAGAATATTTCGTTTATCTTAAGAGATACAACAAAATTTTAATAAGCAAACTTAAACTAGACAAAGGGGCTAATAAGATGACCATAGTGGGAATTTTGCATCACTTCCGATTTTAGAGGAAATGGGTACAACTTTAAATCTAGTATAGGGAATCGGTATTTTTATATATATTTTTTCTGAATGTACATAAAATTAGCTTCACGATGATATCAAAATATCATAGCTTTACTTCAACCATTTCAAAATGGCAACCATTTACTTTCAAAATATGTATTAATAAAATTCCATACAAAATTAAACATAGTAAGCTATGAAACAATTTTATTACCTTATAACAAAAGAAAAGTATTTATCTACATAAAGTTAAAGTACTCTATACTGTATTTCAGATAAGAATATACTTAGGACTAAGATAGGGCTTACGATTCCAGCTTTCTGATTGATCTAAACGCAAACCAAGTTTACAATAGCAATTATGTAAAGCAGGTATATTATTTATTCTATTTTGATTTTACAATCTATTTAACAACTTTAAGTAACTGTTAATTTACTAAATATTAAAAATTATCAAATTTTGACGTTTCGAGTTATCAAGTATGTCATACACGAAACAAAACTATATCATAAGTTTTATGTGTGTAAAACAGACTAGCTCATCAGCGCCATCAAGTCCATTCTTAAAATTGAAAATAATTTGACAGATCTTTCGAAAACTTGTTGCCAGGCAATAGTCACGAAAGTCCGAAGGGCTTGAGTAGCCACTCAAGCCGTATGGCAACAAGTTTGAGAAAGAAACTGGAGAATTATTTTCTAATTTATCAAACTCTCGGATTATATTTAATGTTTTGACAAGTAAAACACAACTTTGACATGGCAAAATAAATATAAATAATCAGGAATTATATTTATAGTATAGTTTATAGTTAGTTGAAGAGAAATCTAAGCGACTGGAGTAGTGATGTAGGGTTGAAATTATACAGGAATGCCTACTTTATAGTTAGTATTTCTAGAAGTGGATTTTATAAATTATTTGGTTTATTTCATGATCAGAAACGGCACTTGCTCATTTTACTTATGTATTGACAGCTATCTGACACATGTCAACAAAAACAAAGGCTACAGAGATTATTTCCGGGAATAATCACTAGAGCTTTATTTTCAGTATAATAATTATAATGACAGGATTGGTTAAAACGCAGACACGTGACATACAATGAAGCATTTCATTTGTTTTAAAAAACGTCAAAAAATAATCATTATAACTTCACCACTTGAGCAGAAGTATCGGATTTTTAATAAATTTATATCAAAATTAAAAGTCAGTAGATCATATTAAACGCAGGAATTAAGTATCATTAAACAAGAAACAAAAGAATTTGTATCGGGTTCTTATCAAAGATTGAAAGACGTTTGAATTATCAGTAACTCTAGTCTAGTTATTTAAAAAAAGTCTTACCATGGAATATGAGTAGCATAATGTATTTAGAGTTGGCTACTTAATATGTTTGTAATTCAATAGTTGTAGATAATAGTATATTATGATATAAGTGTATAAGCCGGCCATTAAAGCACGCGTGACAAGTTTAAAAGCGCGACGCGAAGCGGAGCGCTTTTAAATGGACGAGTGCTTTAATGGCTCTTATACACATGTATCATACGCTATTTTTTATTATACCTGCACAATATGTTGGAAAAAAGAATCTAAAATTTTGATTTTGGCGTTTTATAATTGTTTATGATATATGACATAACATCGTTTACACGGAGATTGTTTAGCATTTGTTGTTTACGTTACTATGCGGATTTGCCATTTCGCAATTTGTTGTTTATTTATTATAAACAAGATTATAAACATCAAAACTATCAAGATCCTTCTTAATTTAGACGGAAAACAAGGATAAAATGGAGAAGCATTCATCTAGTATACAAGAATTGGCTGAACAAGCTTAATTAAGATTGGATGGACGAATATGCAAACTGTAAATGTTGCGAATGTACAAACACTAAATGAAAGCAATGAACTTCAACTGCCGAATATAAAAATATCTAATAACACAAATTGTACTTTCAATTTTTATTTAAAAGAGTATTAAATACCATAAATAAAAAACTTACAAACATATTTCTATGCTGTCTATAACTCCATATGTAAAATGATGTATTGTTAGCGAAATACCAAAGAACTTTCTGCTAGTGGCTTCCTATTCTTCATCGTATACTTTCCCCATTAATAAATCCCAAAATTGTTTATTTGGGCGATGGAATATTTCTTGTATTGTCTTGTTCTCATTCTCATATGTCCCGTAGCCATTGTTGAGTGATTCTGGCAAAGAGGCACGATGCTAAATCAGACCAAAATAGAACGTGGTTATTCCTATGTTACCAATAAATGAATAATTATTCCAATTTATGAAGACAATTTCCTTTGTAGGTGTTATACATGATTAATTATATTCTAACCTACAAACAGTGGCTTCACGCCTGGTGAATTTTGTTCATAAATACTGCGCATGTGCCAAGCATATGATGTGAAATGTGTTACATTTTAATAGTGTACAAATGGTGGAATAGAAAATATATTATTTAAAATTCATCACACATTTATATGAATAATTGAAGTAAATCAGTAGGTATTGCTTATTTTCATTGACAATTATAAATAAACAAATTGTTAACGTTTGTTGTTGCTTAGCGACTTTAAAGCACGGCGTGTTTTAATCTTGAGATTAAGCACGCTTTTTAGTACGATGATCAGTGATTATGATGCAGGTATAATAAAAAAACTTTTTTTATAAATATTTCGGAATTTATATTGTCTTAACATCTTTTCATTTTTAAATATACAACTTTTACACAAACTTCATAAATAAATACGTATTTACACTGTTTTAACTCAATCGGAAACGTATTATTATTTTTTACAAGATTTAATAAATTTAAAAAAAGATTTATGAAGTGTCGTAGCCGTGTGCCTGAGACTGGGGAACCGAGTTCAGTCCTGACCGACACCAAAAATTATTTCGAATTTTAAATAAATATAAATATATCATCACGGCATATTACCCATTGCTGGATGTGCCTATCTGCTTTGTACGCAGATATCGGTAATGATGATGACATATTTGTACCGTGCGGGCGTTTCCTAGGCGTCACCTCACAGGCACTCATTGCGGGCGTGGAGAGTGCACTAGAGGGGTCAATTTTGTGCCATTTAAAATTCGAACCCCGGTTCCCCAGATTCGCGATCAGGCACGCGGCTACAAAAATGACTCCTGTAGTGCATCTCTACGCCAGCAAGGAGTGCTCGTGAGGTGACGCCTGGTAAACACCCGAACGGTACGAATGTGTCAGAATTACCAACATCTGCGTACAACGCAGATTGGCATTTATTTATAAATAATTCTTTTTCGAAATTTTAGCAGTGCCATATGATTAGTTACGATCCTTATTTATTATGTATATACAATATTTTATTTGCTGGCGTAAATCAATGAAAAATTACAATAAAGTATTTGGTATTGAACAAAACCCGAGACTTCTATCTTGCCGAAATAGTGCTGTTGCCAACTAATCTATCGGCTGCTCTACTCTCGATGGCTGAAACAATATTTGACTTTAACGTCGTATAACTGCTGAGGATATTACGTTACATGTTTAGATGTGGGGTTGCCAAGCTAACACTGCCGTTAAACATCTTGTCATTATTTACTCAAGGCCCCACCAAACCAGAGTTATCAGTTCATATATTTGATATAAATTGTGAAAAATTGTCAGCCATCGGGATTTGAACCCGAGACCCCTATCCTTGGAAGTTATACGACGTTAAAGTCAAAGATTGTTTCAGCCATCGACAGGATAGCAGCCAATAGCTTAGTAGGTAAGAGCGAGGGTAAGAGCACTATCCCGGCAAGATAGGGGTCTCGAGCGAGGTCTCAAGTTCGAATCCCGATGGCTGACAATTTTTACCTTCCGTCATAACTTTAGGTAAGGAAGGTATTGTTTTGGGTCAAAAAATTCGATGGTGAGTTTTTAATGAATAAGCACGTTTTAGAGTCCCTAAAATACGATCTACTATTTTTGCGATGATGTCTATATATATATATATATATATATATATATATATATATATATATATATATATATATATATATATATATATATATATATATAACAGCCCAGAGTTACTCAAGGCTTATGATGCAATATTCGAAGAATATTTGCAAAAGGGTTACGTCACTAGACTTGATGTGCAACCCAATTTGAATCATCAGGATTCGTATTATATTCCACACCATGCAGTGGTTAAACCTGATAGTGCGACGACACCGGTATATATATATATATATATATATATATATATATATATATATATATATATATATATGTTCCGTCCCTCCGGTGCGAAGGACTAAGTAATAAGGACCTAATGGCTCGAAGGACCAAATGTTCAAACCCTAAACCAGCGAATCCGGTCTAGAAGAACCAAAATGTTTTGATCCTGCTCGCAAGCCCAAATGCGATGTCTCTAGATCAGCGAATCCGGTCTAGAAACACCAACAATGTGTTTGATGTTAAATTCAATGAATAAAACAAAACTATATGTAAACCAAAATAATTACAACCTTCGATAGCTGGTTCACATCACTGGACTTGGCCAATAAACGGGATAATATTAATTTGTGAAATGTACTAATTAAAACGAACGAAGGACCAGTTAGTTTGACGAACTAACAACCGTGCTAAATATAATTGCAACAAAATAACAAACAACTGAAAACCAATTCTGAGAGATATGTGATAGCGTATTGAATACAAGTGACATAAACAATAATAAACCAAAGATAAACAAATACGATATTTGTATAAATTAACTAAATCATTTCATAAGTGTATGAACAAACAAATGTAGTTAAACAATATTAAGAACTCTAAATGAACTTAATAACAACCAACTAGACTGCAAAACTTGTTGCATTGAATGTACCTAGTCGACAATAACAGCAGATGCGCTGTGAATGACGTCACTCGAAGGTGGACGTGTGTAAACAAGTTTACAAAGAAATAATAATAATTTCACCCAAGGAAATATGAATCAAATCCCTAACAACACGAATTCCGTGAGAAATCAAATTGTACAGTTCGATTTTACAATTGATTCCTGAGATGTGTCTATTAACTGCATAAAATGGCGCCGGAAAGTATTCGCGGACTATAAAGTACCAAATTAAATGAAAACCGAACGATACTCCTTGAATTAGTCGTGTTAGGCTAATCAAGCTACGCGTACGATAATTAAACAACCAATTACTTTACTTACCATATGAAAATCAGAAAGTTTTATGCAAAAATGGTGGAAAATTCCACTCTCGCGGACGACGACGCGATACGTGTTTACCGTTTGCAAGCTAGACACATTCTGACTCTGTCGCAGCCGGTCAATGCTGTGCAGCTGTACGCTGGGCGTGTGGGTGCGCGCGCACTCGCGTGAAGCCAGATGCAATAATATTAATATTAATAATTAGTTTAAGATACTACAGCTATTTCAAACAATACTAAAATTAAACTTAAACACGTAATACCATATAACTAATTTTTCAAAGTAACAGAAACAGTTATTTCCATTTATTTATTGACTTATTTAAATAGAGTCAGGGCGGGTTAACCGTTCTGTTCCCATGTGCAGCGGGTTGCTACCTCAAGGAGTTGATAATTTCTAAATTCCTCTCATTTAAAACATGTTAGTTTTAAACATACCGGCCACCTTAGGGTCTCCCTAAAGACAAACTTAGGCGTTGGCAATCTCTGTCTGAGCAGAGTTGGTTTGATCATTGTCAAGTTGAACCACTTCACTTTGTGGCCAACACGAGTAAGGTTGTTGTAACCACTCTGGTCCACTTATCCAGAGAGTACATGTCTTGAAACTTAGAGGACTGAGACCTCTAGAACCTACGTCGGCCGCATTGTGTTCCGACGTTACATGACGCCAGTGTTCACTCGGAAAATTTGTCTGTATTTGAGCGACTCGATTACCCACAAATGTATTCAGAGTGTGTGGTTCCTTGCGCAACCAGGCAAGAACTATCATAGAGTCCGAGAAGCAATGTACAGCCTCCGGTTGTTTTGGAATATTTTCGAGAATATTCTCGAGAAGTTTGGCGAGAAGATGCGCCGCACATGATTCCAGACGAGGTATAGTAATTTTTTTCAAAGGCGCTACACGCGTCTTTGCACAGAGCAATTGAACCACTGGTTTATCGTTTAGATAACTTCTGACATAGACAACGGCACAGTAGCCTCGCTCGAAGGCATCCGCAAATCCGATAAGATCGAATTTCGAACCCAAACAGGCTAACCTTGGTATCGAATAGTTGGATATACAATCGATCTCGTTCAGAAACAAGTTCCACTCTGAGACAATATGAGCGGGAGGTTCTTCATCCCATTCTACCTTTGATTTCCAAAGCTCTTGCATGATGAGTTTAAGAAACATCACCAATGGGGACATAATGCCTAATGGATCATAGATCCTTGCAATGCAGGACAAAATGTTTCTTTTGGTGCACAAATCGTCGGGTTTTGAGACCGTATACTCGTAGCAGTCGGACTTGCAAACCCATTTGACACCTAACAATTTCACTGACTCGTCGTCATTGAAGTGGACATCTTTCACTGCGCGTGCATTGTCTGGTAGTTCCTCCAGTATTGTTTGAGAATTACTGGCCCATTTTCGGAGGGTGAATCCTCCCCTTTCGAATATATCCGTGAGTTCACGGCGCAGTGTCAGTGCTGACTGAATATCTTCAGCTCCGGTCACAACATCGTCCATATAGACATCATTTTGCAGGACTTTAGCTGCTAAGGGATATTGATCCCCTTCGTCTTGAGCCAACTGCTCAACTGTACGCAACGCCAAGAACGGCGAACAATTCAAACCAAAGCAGATAGTGTTGAATTGGTACACAATAGGATGTGTGGCATCCGCAGGTTTCCAAATGAACCTTAGAAATCGTTGATGCTCGCGTACAACTCTAATTTGTAGGAACATCTGTTTTAAATCCCCCGTAATTAAAATAGGATAAAATCTATTTCGCAAATGAAGAGTGAAGATACTCTTCTGTAGTACCGGACCAGGATACAAGTAGTCATTAATCGACTTTCCATTAGACGATGGCTTTGAAGCATTGAACACAATGCGTACCGGTGTCGTCGCACTATCAGGTTTAACCACTGCATGGTGTGGAATATAATACGAATCCTGATCATTCAAATTGGGTTGCACATCAAGTCTAGTGACGTAACCCTTTTGCAAATATTCTTCGAATATTGCATCATAAGCCTTGAGTAACTCTGGGCTGTTACTCAAGCGAGTCAGCTGTGCATGACAAATGGACAAAGCTTTCTTATATGAATTGCCTAGTACTGGTGGGTACTGTTTAAAAGGTAAAGAAACCGTGTATTTTCCCTCGGAGTCTCTTTGGGTAGTATTGACAAAATGGTCCTCCACCATTTTATCCTCCGGTTTAGTGACAACCGATGGAGTTGGAACATTTTCCAATTCCCAAAATTTAGACAACAGTTCGTGTGTATCTTCTTGTGTGTATGTATGATACGACACCACAGCATTGCTTGTTTGCTTGCTGGTATATTCTCCCATAACCACCCAACCAAAGATTGTTTTGATGGCGGTGAGTGTGCCATCGACTCTTTTCTTAATTCCGTTACGAATGATCTGACCCCAAATGTCAGCTCCTAACAGCATGTCTATTCGTTGAGATTTATAGCATTCGGGATCCGAAAGTTGGATATTTCCAAATTGTTTAAAGGTATCCCGAGATATTGGATAATCTGGGATTCTGCCTGTAATGTTGTCGATTACAATGCAACTCAAATCGAGAACTGGAGTTTCTCTACGACATGGTTTGATTTTGGTATGTATAATACCACTAGTGTCCTTGACGTGGGTGTCACTGATTGACATAATCTTTGTTTGACACGCTTCAATAGACAGATTTAAATTGTGGACACAACGACTTGTGATGTAGGATTTCTGCGATCCTGTATCCAATAAGGCACGTACAACATGTACCTTTCCTGCACTGTCAAATATATGCAGTTTTGCAGTGGGTAGTAATACCGAAGTATGTTTTCTGCGTTGATTTAGTGAATAAGTCCTAGCAGACATTGACGTAGTAGTTTCAGAATTACTACTACTGGCTTGAGAGTTTGCATCACTCTTGGGTGATGACGGACGTTTGTTTTGCTCAGATTTTTTATCACGCTTGGGTGATAATGACTTGTTCGACCTTTCACCAAAATGCAGCAGCGTATGGTGAGTTTTGTTACACGTTCTGCATGTGGCTGTACTAGGACAGTTCGGGCGTATGTGGCCCATTCTAAGACAGTTGATGCACAACTTGTGTTTGATTGCAGCATCATGTCTTCCTTTAGGTTTAAGAGCTATAAACCCTTCACACTGACTGATGTAGTGAGACTTTCTGCAATACGGACAATTCGTATCAGTTGCCAATGTCATCGCTCGGGATGCTGGCTTGTGCCTTTTGAATTGTTTGATTGGCTCGTGAGTTTTGACAGGTTTGTCTGGCTCAACCTCTAAGCTTGAAACTTGCTTAGTCAAGAACGCAATTAACTCTACATGAGTGGGCTTGGAGTCAGAATCCAATGTTAGTTCCCACTGTCGTCTAGTAGCCGAATCTAGCTTACGACAAATCATGTTTTCCAGAATGACCCCACATGAGTCAACATCAACCTCTAAATTTTTCAGAGCAGCGATGTTTTCGCGTGCTGTGTTCAACAACGATTTTAGTGTAGGGGCGTCTGCCTGCTTGACCTTTTGCACATCTTGGAGTGCATTCAGATGTACCGACCTCAACAACCTAGGACGATAATATTCATCTGTGATGGCGTTCCATGCAATATCAAAACTATCAGCCTTGACGGGGATGTTTGTAATAAGCCTAGCGGCTTCCCCTTTTAAAGATAACTTGAGATATTGAAGTCGTTCAATATCTGACAAACTGTCCCGATTTATCACCAACTGTGTGAATAAATCGTAAAAATTCATAAAAGTTGTTTTCTCCCCGTCGAATGTTGGGAGATTCAATTTAGGCAAGCTAGGTTGCATATATCGCAAAGATTGTGCTGATTGAATCGAATGTGATTCTGATTTAGCTCTGTCGGACCCTGACTGTGATCCGGTGTCTCCACTGAACATAAGTTTGTAATTGACACGTATGTCGCAAATGAGTTCTTTTATTTCATTAAACAATTTCTTAACTCGGGAAATTTCTGCCAATATATCCTCGTCGGGATTTTTGGTTTGTTTTAACTTTGAAGAATATTCACAATAAGTACGATTGAATTCTTGTTCCCAAGCTGCGAGAGACGGAAAAGTTACCTCAAATTTCACTTTACTTTTTTCATCAGTCTCTGCAGAATAGACTGATAGACGACGAATATCTTCTGTCACAACCTCTAATTGTTCGAGTAGTAGTTTAGCCATTTTAGTGTGCTAATAAATGCAATTACTAATACCAAAGTAACTAGAAACAATAATTATCTCCGAATACCGCCAAATCCGGCTCGAAGGACCAAATGTTCGTCCATCCGGCTCGAAGGACCAAATGTTCCGTCCCTCCGGTGCGAAGGACTAAGTAATAAGGACCTAATGGCTCGAAGGACCAAATGTTCAAACCCTAAACCAGCGAATCCGGTCTAGAAGAACCAAAATGTTTTGATCCTGCTCGCAAGCCCAAATGCGATGTCTCTAGATCAGCGAATCCGGTCTAGAAACACCAACAATGTGTTTGATGTTAAATTCAATGAATAAAACAAAACTATATGTAAACCAAAATAATTACAACCTTCGATAGCTGGTTCACATCACTGGACTTGGCCAATAAACGGGATAATATTAATTTGTGAAATGTACTAATTAAAACGAACGAAGGACCAGTTAGTTTGACGAACTAACAACCGTGCTAAATATAATTGCAACAAAATAACAAACAACTGAAAACCAATTCTGAGAGATATGTGATAGCGTATTGAATACAAGTGACATAAACAATAATAAACCAAAGATAAACAAATACGATATTTGTATAAATTAACTAAATCATTTCATAAGTGTATGAACAAACAAATGTAGTTAAACAATATTAAGAACTCTAAATGAACTTAATAACAACCAACTAGACTGCAAAACTTGTTGCATTGAATGTACCTAGTCGACAATAACAGCAGATGCGCTGTGAATGACGTCACTCGAAGGTGGACGTGTGTAAACAAGTTTACAAAGAAATAATAATAATTTCACCCAAGGAAATATGAATCAAATCCCTAACAACACGAATTCCGTGAGAAATCAAATTGTACAGTTCGATTTTACAATTGATTCCTGAGATGTGTCTATTAACTGCATAAAATGGCGCCGGAAAGTATTCGCGGACTATAAAGTACCAAATTAAATGAAAACCGAACGATACTCCTTGAATTAGTCGTGTTAGGCTAATCAAGCTACGCGTACGATAATTAAACAACCAATTACTTTACTGACCATATGAAAATCAGAAAGTTTTATGCAAAAATGGTGGAAAATTCCACTCTCGCGGACGACGACGCGATACGTGTTTACCGTTTGCAAGCTAGACACATTCTGACTCTGTCGCAGCCGGTCAATGCTGTGCAGCTGTACGCTGGGCGTGTGGGTGCGCGCGCACTCGCGTGAAGCCAGATGCAATAATATTAATATTAATAATTAGTTTAAGATACTACAGCTATTTCAAACAATACTAAAATTAAACTTAAACACGTAATACCATATAACTAATTTTTCAAAGTAACAGAAACAGTTATTTCCATTTATTTATTGACTTATTTAAATAGAGTCAGGGCGGGTTAACCGTTCTGTTCCCATGTGCAGCGGGTTGCTACCTCAAGGAGTTGATAATTTCTAAATTCCTCTCATTTAAAACATGTTAGTTTTAAACATATATATGTGTGTGTGTGTGTATTTGTGTGTGTGTGTGTGTGTGTGTATATATATATATATATATATATATATATATATATATATATATATATATATGTCGCGGGGTAGTATCACTGGCAAACTCTATGTCGACCAACACTATTTCAGAACCACAGCGATAATATAAACGTGATCTCAGCGAGGCGGACCTGTACTCACTCCTGAGCACCGCTACACACTGATTCCATCCAAGCATTATAGCCAAGAATGCTTGACGTTTCGATTACGACAATACAATTAAAAGATTATAAGTGATTCATGTAATACTTGATTCATTAAATGATCTTTACGACATGCTTTGATATTACAATCTCCGACACGGCCATTCTGACGTTTCACACGTCCTCGTGTGAACTATCTGAAAACAAAGAATTTATCCACAGTATTTTCGCTCGGCTATCTCTGACCAATAAGTGCTCAAATAGTTACAACTTTGTTCACATTTGTATTAACCTCAAAATTTAGCTAAAGTACACTAAATTATTTAATGGACGCCTTTTTTACAAGACGCCAAACAAAACATAATTCTGTGACAATACATTTCACCAGTAAATACATGACTACCAATATCAGTATTCAAGCATTGTTATAGCTTGTCCAACAGCGACAGACCATCATTGCTTAATCAGCAATCGATCGCTATTCCATCTTCGCTTAACCAGCGCAAGAAAACCATACCGTCATTGCTTACCCAGCAATGGAACACCCTTCCGTCATCGCTTAACCAGCTCGGAAAACCACACTGTCATTGCTTACCCAGCAATGGAACACTATTCCGTCATCGCTTAACCAGCTCGGAAAACCACAGCGTCATTGCTTACCCAGCAATGGAACACTATTCCGTCATCGCTTAACCAGCTCGGAAAACCACAGCGTCATTGCTTACCCAGCAATGGAATACTATTCCGTCATCGCTTAACCAGCTCGGAAAACCACAGCGTCATTGCTTACCCAGCAATGGAACACTATTCCGTCATCGCTTAACCAGCTCGGAAAACCACACGACAGAGGCACCTAGTTAGCATGTTACCTTCGGCAAAGGTATCACAGTAGCATACCGAAACACCATGACAGAGGCATCCAGTAGCATGCCATCTTCCATCACGGTTAATAATTCTAAAGAATTTAACGAAAATGTCCAATGTCCAGACCAACGCCTCAATTGCTCCTTAGCCACTTTTGTTATAAAAGTTTGTCGGCTCTTCAAAGTTTTAGTCAGTTGATCTTACACTGTCACAGGTGATGCTGTCCTTTATAATGTTTCACGTTTGGCCTACATATCTCACAGGTATTTTATAAAAAAATTGTTGTTTATTTAAACTTGTTGTTTATTATTGGTTGATTATACTCTGGAAAACGATTGTTGTTGATTTGTGTCAAATATTTTTATTGTAGCATTTGATGAAGGTAAAATAATATACCAAAACGTTTGCAAGAGGAGATGTAGAGACAATTATTTTTTTATCTTCCTTTATATCCATCATCCGATGAACTTTCTTCAATTAAATTTATCCTTGGATACGATCAAAATATTTTAAAGCAATTTGTTCCAGCGTCCATCACGCTGCACTTAGGCGTCCCAAACATTAAGACAAACATTTGAAAAGCAAGTCCCGTCTTGTCAGACTTCTCTGCTTCCAATGGCTGACAGATTTCTGTTTCCGGGCACCAGCTGTCCTGTGCAACTCCTCTGCGGATGATCTAGCTTGCCACAATTTAAACATTCAACAAATTCACAATTTGGCAAAACTGGCATGGTCACCCCGAAAACGGTCACAAGGAGCCTGATCGGCCACAGCCCCATCAAAACCAAAACGCCAAGTTTTATAGCTACGACCATGCTCACGGGAAATTTAATAAAGTCATATAGTATGTTCTGGGAATAGACTCAGGGACTATTTCAAACCACTACCATATTTGTACCTAAATTTCAATATTCATGAAAGTTCCATCCGTAACGACTCAGGGTTTTGGAACATGGACGTGCAGGAACTTGAATAACTTCATACAAATTATACCATGAACAATTGATAAAAGTTCACTCAGATTTGAACTGTCTGCACAGCGCTATGTTATTCACGCTAACACGCTACATCCAATACATTCTCTCACTATCAGTGCTACACATCGCCTCATTCGTAGATCTTGGGCAGGATGCTCACCCATTCTGGCTTATTATTTCAAAACAGACTGGTACAGACTTCGTCCATAATTACAGCTCTCCCGCCACTGTCAACAATATTTTTCCCAAATAGCATCATCGTACGGTAACTGATCGAATGCATCGATCTCTCACTTCAATCACATTACCCTTAATGTCAACGCAGATACCTGAAACCTGAATACTCAAAAGTCCACATGCAATTTATACATTAACGAAATCATCAAAACAAATCCCGTAGCAGCCTCGGACACAAGCCGCTGTCCTTCTAGCAAAAACTAGAGATTGCAGGCAGAAACGAACCACTGGCCATACATCACCGTATTTGGACCAATGATCACTCATGCATCGTTAGTATGGCGGCCAAAATGTAACAAAACACAGCACAAGCGTCTTTGCGGAAGCGCAGCGATAGTTTTTCTTTGTATCACATACCACAGGCGCTATGAATACCTGTCCAAGTGCAGTAATGGAATTGATTCTGGGGCCAACGTCTTTGCACTCTGCAAGACAAAACACTTCAAGCTTGGAGATCTCGTAGGCCACGCATAATTTCTAAAACAAAAAGCTACACAAGAGAGTTTTTGGTAATCGCCTTCGGTGGACAGTAGTAAGGCCACTCTTCCAAATAGACTCTTTGTCCTGGTTTACGGATATTTCTAAACTAGGGTCAGCAGAAACTGGATCGATTTTATTTGGTCCGTGCTGCCAAATAAAGGAATCCATACACAACGGTTTCATTATATCTCAAGCAATAAATCTGTGTGCTCAATAAACTTAAACAAGCTCTCAAAGGAGAAGCAATCTACATAATGTCAGATAGCCAGGCTGCTTTCACTTTTGAATCAAAGCTAATATGGGTACCGTAGTATAAGTGAGTCTTATGCACTTCCTGTGGATACTTGAAAAGCCATAATTCATAGCCTGGAGATATTCATTTCACCCTCGACGATAAACGTTAAACTGCTATTAGCTCTCAACAAAAGGGACTTTGAATTATGACAAGTATCTTTACTAGTCATTGTTCTATAAAATACCAAATTTCAGTTCATCAAAACTTTGGGGTGGCTTCCAGACATTCAGTCAAAACACGCTACAGCAGATCTTACTGGTCGCGTTGACAAAAGTCACCAGCGCTTAAAGCCCTCAACCTAATAATGATAATAACAATATCATCTATCTACAATTTGTAGCTCAGTAAACTTTATCTGCAGTTAATAAAATATTAATCTTTAGCATAGTTTTCTAACATATTTCCACCTTTACCTATCTTCCCTGAAGATCTCCAGTGAAATTTTCATGTTATAGTTTCTATTTCGGTACATCATGGTTCTGCACCCGCATCGGTCATATCTGGATAAAAAGTAAGTAACGATATATCAGGTGCCTCAAGGTTGCAGTGTACCTACTCAACGTGTCTGTTACTTTGCGAAACTTGTACAATGAAAACATTTTACAATCTTTCTTGACATACCGAAACGCTTTAAGGAATTTGTATTAGTTCGTTTGTTATTTCGCAAATAACTAACTAAATCGCAAACTGGTTGATACTCCCGATCTGTGACTAGGTACTTGACCTACATTAAGTTTAATAATATTGTCACGTCGCAGACGATGTAAAGGAGTAGAATCAAGCTACCAAAAATGAAATACTTATTACGTCATACAAGCTCAATGACAAAACATCAATCAAAATATAGCAACTGCCATGAACACCTACTGTAATGAATAATATCTTAAATAACATATTTGGAGATCGGTAATCTGGATCATCGGCCATCACAATATCATAAACAACAAACTCGACTTCGTGTCTCGTTTCTCAGCAAGCAACTGACCGAATTGCTTTTATTACAACAGCAACCCAATTGCCATCAACATAGCTCACAACAATATCTTGAGCTTTGTAATAAAATCTCTTACCAGTATTGGAAGACCGCTTAACATAAATTCAGTACTCATTACTCACGGTTCTACTTAACGAGCTCTTGTAATTGCGTCACCACTCTCTGGGTGGGACACAGACGGAATCCTTGTTACTGGTCAATGCCCCATGATGAAAACTGCAAAAATTGCAAGACGGCCTTTCCATCTTAATCTGCTTGGCCCTACACTTCACTTTATAATTCACCAACAGAACACAAACCCACATACAATATTGTGGATCGCAGGGGAATCCCACTTCTGATGTCGCGGGGTAGTATCACTGGCAAACTCTATGTCGACCAACACTATTTCAGAACCACAGCGATAATATAAACGTGATCTCAGCGAGGCGGACCTGTACTCACTCCTGAGCACCGCTACACACTGATTCCATCCAAGCATTATAGCCAAGAATGCTTGACGTTTCGATTACGACAATACAATTAAAAGATTATAAGTGATTCATGTAATACTTGATTCATTAAATGATCGTTACGACATGCTTTGATATTACAATCTCCGACATATATATATATATATATATATATATATATATATATATATATATATATATATATATATATATATGTGTGTGTGTGTGTGTGTATTTGTGTGTGTGTATGTGTGTGTGTGTGTGTGTGTGTGTGTGTGCGTGCGTGTGTGTGCGTGCGTGCGTGTGTGTGTGGTTCCTTCACTCTAACTCAAATACTATCATTCAGGAAATTTTGAAACATTGCATTTCGAACTTTTTCTGTAATGGAAAGAGCCCATTAGATTTTGGTGAAAATCGGATAACCGGAAATGGTACTTTACTAGAAGTTCAAAATAGTTTTTCTTCGAAAAATACCTTTAAATGTTATTTTTCGAGATTAATGCTATTCTAAAAATTAAAGATTATTAAATTTTCTATAGATTTGCATTAATACTTTTGCTATACATTTTATGGATAAATTTATAAAATTATCTATAATTTAAATCCCAGAACCTACGCTTTAAATAGATAAATGTCACTATCATTTCAAAATAACATTAGTAACGTTTTAAAAAGAAAAAGTAAATAGAACAATAGAAAAGGAATTCAATACAGTTTCCAGCATAAGTAAATATGTAGGTACCTATATATTTAGATTAATAAAATTATCGATTTACAAAAATGTGTAAGCTAATCCTCATTTTTGGATTAGTGAATTCTATTGTACCTCGTTATTTAAAATTTGATCTTCATTTTATTATAGCTCCGGTGGTTCAATGGTTAGAGCAACGCCTCATATCATGAGTGCCCTCGGGGCTCTGGGTACGAATCCCACTAAGGCATGGATGTGTGCTGAGGGGTTTAAAAAAGGTGGTTACTTGGATTAGATTACACTATATTTTAAATTTTAAGAAATAAACTGTCAAAATTAGAGTAAAATTCGCTAATCCAAAAATAAGGATTAACTTAACCTTTTTAGTGACTCGGGCTGCAAATGGCGGGAGGTATTGTGTTGGCCACACCAGATTTTTATTTTATTTGGTAATGTTTTGATGACTGCCTCCTCTGCATAAATATTTTGACTACTTTAACTGAGATACATTATTTATACACAGTTACAATAATTTCCATATTGAATATTTCCGATTTATTTTTATGTTTTTTACCTCTCGCTAAGAGAGGTATTGTATTCATGCTAAAAATCGCATATTTAGATTTTAGTGAATAAGCACGTTTTAAGGTCCCTAGAATCCGATTATAACATTTTTACAATGATGTCCGTATGTGTGTGTGTGGGTGGGTGTGGGTGAGTGTGGGTGTGAATGAGTGTGGGTGTGAGTGAGTGAGTGGGTGGGTGTGTGTGTGTGTGCGTGCGTGTGTGCATGCGTGTGTGTGTGTGGATGTGTGTGTGGATGGTGGATTCACGATTTCTCAAATACTATAAGACTTAAGACATTTTTAACTACGGATTCCTCAATCTAACAATAATGGGAAGAGTTGATTAAGTAGTAGTTAAAAGAAAAAAATCATCTAAATATTATTTATAGAAAATTTATCTAAATACTTATATTAAAGAACATTAAATTCATTATTCGATAAATATAAATTCATTATTATATCTTCTATAGATTTACAGATAAAGAAATGCATATAAAATAATTTGATGTAAAAAATCTCAGATCAAACTACTACAAGGCAAGAAATTCAAATGTTTGTAATTGTCACATAAATGTCTCTGTCAAAAATATTTGTATGCCACTGTCAAAAATATTTGTACATTATTATGAAGATTATGAAAATAAAAAAAAGTCAACAACGCAAAAGAATATACGTAAAAAAGAATATAAAAGGAAAGGAATTTGCGAAAAAATGACGAATATAAAGAAAAAGAAAAGGAAAATAGAAAAAGAAAAGGAAAATAGAAAAAGAAAATTTCAGGATATTGAATATAAAGAAAATGTATGTATTGTAGATAATTTATAGTAAAATATCCCATAGATTTTGCAAATATATGTGAGAATTATTTTGTAGTGAGACATGAATATATGTATTTGTATTTAAAAATATTTTTCGTTTTATGCGTACAACTAGGTAAAATATCTGGCGAGAGGTTATGTGCTGGCCACATCAGATTTTTACATTAGTATAGCTTGCTCTTAAATATAACTGTGATTAAATTTAATCTTTTTTGCAGCTATATCAGTCATGGAAGCCATAGAACTACCAAAGGATATTCTATGCGAATTAAAATGCAGCAAGTGAGAGTGGTTCCTGTCCCATGGCCCCGTGTACTTGTGTCCAGATGGTGGGGGTTTGTGCAGCGCCTGCCACTCGGCTGACCCAACTGTATCCGCCACCAGAAATATGCACTACGAGGCTGTCGCCAAGTTACTGTTGTTCCCGTGCAAAAACCAGAACGAGGGCTGCGAAGAGAATGTCTCGTTCACCAACCCTGCTGCACACTGGGATGTGTGCAAGCATCAACAGTACTTATGCCCGTTGGTTGGATTCTCTGCCTGTGATTGGTCAGGCACTGCTGCTTGCATTCTAGAACACTGCAAACAACAACACCCTGATAGAGTGCTCAAAAGTCCGACCACACTCACACACGACATTACCAAGTCGAGCTCTGACGCTTACCTACTTCAAGCAATTCAATTGCTGTTTCTTCTCTTTACCAAAGTATGTGTTACATCCGGAAAAATTTATTATACAGTTAGGTATTTAGGGTACAAAAACGAAGTACAAAACTTTAAATATAACTAGAGACGATGAAACAGTGATAAAGAAAGGAAATGTTGTACCGCGAGGATGTTTAACATTCCAAGAAGATTCATCGTTAATTATAAACATTAACTTTTTACTGGGAATATTAGGAGGGTTTAGCAATACTTTATTTACTTTGATTTTAGGGGAAAAATGTTCCAACTGTAGCAAATTCTTAAATGTAAAGGAATATTGTAATTCCGAGGGTTGGAAATGTGAATATTGCGCACCTAAAAAAATTAGATGTGGCAATTGGAACCCTAGCAACTTGTGCGAATGTACTTATACGACATTTCCTGAAAAAATGACAAAACATTTATATTTCTGTGATAACCGAGAAGTTTGTCAAATTTGTCACAGAGGTGTAACTAATATATATTCTCATTACGATGAGAAGCATCGAAAGTATTCTAACGATTCAGTATGGCGGATAGGTGAAAAAAATGATGAGACTGTTGTTATCTCATCAGATGTAGGAGAAGCAATGTGTCGTTATGTTTGACAAGAGTCATATTTTGATTTAAGGATGTATATTCCAGTGTCAAATGATCAGCTAAAGAATTTCCATTGCAAAGTAACAGTGACACAGGTGGCCACAGGTAAGACCCGCATATTTTCTCCTAACGTTATATATGATAAAGATTACGACTGGTGTGTAAAAGTATCAAATAATGATTTCAATGTATGGAGTGACAGGTTTGATATATCTGTATCTATTAATAAAATTAAATAATGTTTGTAATTGATTTATTTGTTATAATGTATTGTGTATTCATATTGTATATTTTATATTAGGTGCGCAAAATAAAACCCTCTATCTTTCTCGAATAAATAATTGCTTTTACTGAAAATAAATTATAACAAATAATTTAACTACAGTCCATTCACGATAGCGGGAGAATTTTTAACTAATTAATGTATGTATTCTGTAACTTAAGGTCCATTTAAATGGCGATAGTTCATTACATAATAGTTCTCTCACGAAAGTGCAATGGACTTTTTCAATTTAAATTTCTATCGCTGCAAATAGTAAGAAAATGGCGCGAACAACTGCCAGTTGGGCTGTCAAACGAAACGTCAAAAATATTGCAGTTATTAAAATAGGTACCTGTATTCTCAGTGAAAATTTGCATCGTCAGATATTTTAAATTCAATGAAAGCTTTTGTAACTTATTTCGATAAGATTCGTTGTTCTTACTATGCGCAGATCCCCATTGCGTATATCTTCTATCTCTTTAAAAAAAAATATTTGTGGAAAATGAAATAATAGCAGTAGTAGATGTCGTGATTGAAATTAAAAATAATGAAGTATCCTGCAGAAAAAAGAGACCCATGTCATACTCACGTTTATTAGACTTTTCGGCTTATTCTGATTTCTCCTATATGTTCATTAATTATCTTACATTCGTTTTTAAAACATCTTATGTATAGGTACAGAATGAACAGAAGAATCCGTGACACAAGCGTTTATTATAATATATATATATATATATATATATATATATATATATATATATATATATATATATATATATATATATATATATATATATATATATAAATCTTATATAAATAATTACAGACATATTTCTGTAATCTTTGCAAAAAAAATTGAAAAAGATCTATATAATTTAATTTATTCTAGCACTAGGTCATTAATCTCATGTAATCAGCACGGATTTGTGAAAGGGCGCTCCACTACAACCAACTTAGCCTCCTTCAACCAGCATGTCTCTGAGACACTTGATGTTCGTGGACAAGTTGATACTGTGTATACAGACTTTTCTCAGGCTTTCGACAGCATTGACCATGGGTTATTATTGAAAAAAAATAGTAAATATGGAGCAGCGCCTAATGTAACACAACTGCTACAATTTTATCTTACAGATAGAACTTGTTATGTTTCTTACAGCGGTTTTTCTTCAAAACATTTTACACCTATGTCAGGAGTACCCCAACACCCCAAGGCTCCAATTTAGGCCCTCTATTATTTTTGTTATTCATAAATGAATTACTTCAGTTGTGTACCTGTCATGTTTTTGCTTACGCAGATAATGTTAAAGTGTTTTGCAACATTAATACAATCATTGATTCCCAAATTTTACAAACAGACATTCTGGCTTCTTGGTGTCAAGGCAACAAACTAATCCTAAATGCTAATAAGTGCTGTTATATTACATATACCCGTCGACATAATCCCATATCTTTTCAATACAGTATTAAGGCTGTAGGTGATGTAGACGAACAGTTTCTGCTGCATTTGGGGTGTAAAGGGTGAGGTAGAATCTGAACGTCTAGAAGGCGGGGCTGAATATTCCCCTCTTACGTCTCTACATGCTATTTTTCATTGGCAGCGTGTTACGTTTTGCTTTGGGGTCATCCGACTTATACGAAATGAAAAGCCTTACCATATGATGAAAACAATAAATTGAAATTATAAAATTAATTAATTTCCATTTTCGTTTATTAACAAACAAATATAAAACATTAAATATACCTTCATTGCAATTCTATGTAAGTTATACTAATTAAGGTTACAATACAATGTATTGTTAAACTTTTATGTATAAAATTAGAGTGAAAAGTTTGCATATCGTATGACAATAATCGATTTAAATTATATTATACAAAAAATTAAGAAATTATATTTAAATCACATAGATATAAGATAAAAATATTTGACTTGAGGATAAATAAAATTTGAACTGAACACAACATTAAATTGTAAACTTGAAGTGAAAACGTAAACATAATTTTTATTTGTGAAAGCCGTTTAATGTGTGAAATTAGATTTTAATGCTTCTTTTTCTATTCTATTGTGCCTCTGTTACATACGGTGTTCATAAAACCTATTTAATTTTGCTTCCATTTCTTGCTTCCAAAATATATCATTCCGAAAAATCTTTTCGAACTTGATTCCTAATGGTGTCCAAACCACAAGCAAGCAGTAGTTGCGTTTAGTTATATGTAGCTGACCCTGAATTTGATAGTACCAGTAATATTTATTTACAAGAAAATTTTCTTTGTCTATTATCCAAAATTTAATTTTTTTTACTTATAATACAGTCTTCTTATTATTAAATTAAATTATATTTGTTTTGTTACTGTATGTATTAACTTAATAAATTAATAATTAATTTAATAAAAATGATACAAGAAATTGAGTATATTTATCACTGATCCCTCTAGTTAGAAGAAGTATTTTATTACAGCAAAAAAATATTAATTGCCAGGGTCAACAAAATCACATGACTGCTCGTGTCGTAACAAAAGTACTAACCACACAAAAAATAGATTATATTTATTACCTTTTACATAAGTATATGTTTTTACTCTAATTCAGGCATAGGTTGCAGGTAATTGGTTACCTATATTGATTATATGATTATATCGATTCAGTATTTTTAAATATTTTTCATTGCATTAAATACTCGATACAAAACTAGCAAATTTGAAATTTGTACAAGACAGCTCTTGGCAAAATCATTCATGTGATGTTAAACAAGACATATAATATTACTTAGCTAGCATGTCTTTAAAGGTATGTTTATATTCAGATACATGTTTGAGAATTTATGTGAGATACTAGTCAAATAAACAAATCGTGAAACATCACCTCATACAAGGGCTCATACATTTTGCTTAAACTGTATCAAGTGATCAAGAAATAGCATAAACTTTGACCTGTATGAGCTCATTACCACGTTTTTTTCATCAACTGGTTCAAAATTAATGTTGGTTGTAGGTAATGCAAATTATGTTTCGATAAATTTTTAATGAGATATGTGACCATAATGGGCTAGGTATACAACGTCATAATGTACATAGCTCGTCCTGTATATCTCCTGCCAAACACTTTGCCATAACGTACAAATCTAGCCATGTACACAGATCGTCCTGTACGTACATCGTCTGCCAAGCACTGTTTCAGAAGTACAAATCTAGCCCATGAAGTTAGCGCGATCAACTTCGCGCGCTAATAAATTTAAAAAGAACACTCCGCCCTACAAATTGTAACTAAAAATAAATTATTGAATCAAAATAGGTTTAAGCACCGATAGTAGTAACGTAATATAATAATTTATAAAAGTGAACGAAAATTTAAAATAATTTAATGTTAGTTTTTTGAATTAAAGCATCAAATAATAAATCAGTCTTATGTGAATCACTTATGATTTGTTATTTGTATATGTATAATATCGGTTAAGTATTTATATTATAAATACATGAGAATTGTATGTAACTGTTCTTAGCATTAATTAATAAAATAAATATCTATTAATCTATATATACAACATAGTTTATAAAAACAATATTTGTTGCAAGAAACTGGAGACGGATGTGTTACAAGGTTAATATATTGTTTTAAATGGCGCAAGACAAATAAAACCCTTTTAAGTTTGAGTCACGTTTAAAATTTATTTTATTTTACATCACACAATGTCAATAATTATGCATAGATATAAATGTTTAAGTGGAAAATGATACTGACAGAAAACAATTCCAAGCTATCTAAACACGAAACGAAATCTGTATACAATCGAAATGAAAACAAGTAATGTACGAAGTCTCCATGCCACAACGTCCTAATAACCAAAAAAAAACAGTCTTACACATGTCTAACATAAACATGCTACATGAATTTATTTTTTAAAAAAACTTGTTTTACCAATGATATCTTATTCTGTAGAAAAAGCTGAAACATAAAATGAGGACAGCGGACAGTTTATAAAGGTATATTAAGGAAAAACTCTCCTAAAGGAACAGACTAGATATCAATTAATTTCAATTTTTTTTTTATAACCCAATTTGCGGTTGTAAAGTATGAGGTTTTGGCCCTAGGGTGATTTAATAAATCATACAAGCTCTAATTTTTATTTTGAATAAATAATGTTATTGTTACAATTTAAACAATTATTAATATTGATTCTCGGACGTTTATCAGGTTCTTCTTGAAAAACTTGTATTTGCTTTGTGTTATTCTGAATTTGGTTAGAAGTTGAAGGGAGGCCTCTCTATCACCAACCAAAATTTGGTTATAAATTTTTAATATATTTTCCACTGAATTTTCGATGTAATTTTCAGCAACTGCTGTTGATTTCCAACCACCATGACGTTTCGCACTTGCTATCTCTACTCAACTCAGGCATCAGCTAACAAAGATGCTGAGGAACGCCGAAAACAGTGACCGGTATATAATTTTGCGTCCGGTAACTCCAGATATGTTGCAGTTTCCATAGATATTTTACCAAAAGTATTTTTGCCACCTGCTTGTATTGAACATTTCCATTTTTATAAAAAACGAAGTGTCTGTGCTCAATTTTGGGTTGGCGTAAAGCAGCATACTTTTTGTATATTTCTAAAAAAATCGGTGACTTTTCTTTATTGTCTAAAACTGTAAACATAGTCAATTTTAGTCAGATTCTCGTATGTTCACCAACAGTTCGTTTTCAATATTTTGTATGTCATCGATTGTTAGTTCTTCCCGACGACATGCTCCAGCAATAGGGGATTCCGATTAAGCGAATTTTAAGCGCCCCGTCGAGGTATTTTTATGAACTATGTGGACATACAAGTAACTGTCATCGTGCTGTCTAGTTGATAGCCTTGTGAAATTTGTGTTTTATATTAAAAATATGGGTATTAGGTACGAGTATGGCCTCTGTAAGAGTGATTACAGGAATAAATATAAAAAAATATATGAGAGGAGTTAATTTTACGCCATTTTCCAAGCCGATCTCATCTCTCATGGTTTATGCGTAACTACATCAAACTAAATGGTTTCTTGGAAGTAGTGGTATATGTGACCGTAGTTAAATAGGTTACAAGATGGAAAATAGCCCCACTTTATATACATCAACTAGCACACACGGATTACATGAAATTACCGCAGATACCCATTTACCACCATCAATACAGGGTAATATATTATCACTGCGTCCCGCATTCATACAATTTTGATTTCTGAAAACTTCGAAACAATTTGAGTTAGTATAAATCAGTAAATACCCAGTAACTAACCGAAACAAAAACCTTAAAATAAGATCGCTCTTTTTCCGCCTTTTTTCAGACCACGATATTAACCATCTTTTTTAGGTCATTCACAGAATGATTTTCAATATTTTTCTTTTTTAATTTCGCCCCTGGCACTAACTCTGCGCTAAAAAAAATCATTTTCATCACTAACCGAACACATGTCTACAGAAAATGTCTATTTGTCCACATAGTTCAAGATTTCACCGCAAATGGCGCACTTTGTGACGTCACGATCGGAAACCCCTATTCCAAAAATTGTTACTACCTGTAATTTTTTTCTGTTAGTGTAATTCAATGTTTAAATATAATTATTTACTCACCTTCATCAATAAATATCTATCATCTGGTGCTCCTAAAATGTACTTTTCTATTTGTGCTTTAATGAAAATTTTTGACTTTTAAATTACTAAAATCGACGTTGTCGTATATAATTATTGTTGCTTTTAACATCGATAAATGTGAGCAAACTTTTCATCATCTTGCATTACATCAACTTAAATTCTTCATATGGCTTTTTGTATATCAAATTCAATATCAGTAATATCAGGTGACGTACAAAGTAAATCTAGTTTGTTATCTTCCATATTTGTAATAAATTAAAGGAATGTATTACAAATAAATTATAACTATAAAGAGTAAAATTTATAATAGTGTTATAACTTGTATCATAGATGGCACTGTAGTATAAAGCTTGATTTACATACTACATTATGCAAACAAAATTTCCTGACAAATAGTTCTTTTCAAATATTTTCTGTACCGTAAAACTTTATGCGATACATTAGTCGCGTTCTTTTTATCATTTGCCTCATCTCATCTCAAAATGAGATGAGTTTGACATGAACTGAGCTGAGTTCAAGTGAGATTTTTATGAAGTAAAAAGAACGACAAAAGACAAATTTTGTTGGTAACTTGAACGACTGATGTCCGCTAGATGTCTGTGATACTTTTCAACGGTTAACCACGATATTTTCAGGTATTATTTTGGATCGCCCACTATGAGTGGGTATTATTTAGGCTTCTATTATTCTGTCGATTACATAATAACATATAGTGCAACACATTCTAAAATGTTTAAATTATACAGTACTATAACTTCCACATGATTTTCAATTCTATGAAGTTTACGTCTCTTTACTATATTATTTTCCATGGAATTGTCTGCATATTTATTTATTCTTCAAATAATAATAATATTTATTAAAGGAATAAACAAATAATCATAATAACCAAACTAATTGTATGTGACACCCCGCGAGAGCAAAATATTTATCTCCACCATTCATCTAAGATTAAAAACTCAACAAGCACAACCTCCAGAGGTGACTAAGAATCGGGAGGGGGGGTGGAACTCTTCTCACTTCGGTCTCACTTTATCTCATCTCCGTTAGGATAAAAAGAACGGTCAAAATTAGCGAGGCAACTGAGGTGAGCTAAGATGAACTAAGATCTCATGAAAAAAGTGGTAAAAAGAACGCGACTATTATGCATTGAGTATAAAAAGATATATTTTTGCAACGTCTTTATATTAAGATTCCCTGGTCATAGCATGAACTCAAAAATTTGGCACTAAAGAAAACAGAATTTTATGCTCTTAAATTCAATATAAAATGCATCCTATAAAGTTTATAGAAGATAAAAAAATGTTTTCCCATGTAAAAAGCTTATCTGTTAAGGATTCTCGTGTTCAAAACATCCCGATGCTAATATATTTACTTGTTTTTGATAGTTCTTTGGTAATAATGGAACCGTCATACTTCGGACTGTGAAAACCAGAGTTTCTTTGACATTTTTCTGAAGTTCAACTGAATACGACGACTAAACTCGTATTAACCGTATGTTTACAATTGTTAGCAATAAATAAAAGTCAACATCACCGATTTTTTTAGAAATATACAAAAGCTTGCTGCTTTACGCCAACCCAAAACTGAGCACACACTTTTTTATATAAAAATGGGAAATGTTACATCGAAAATTCAGTGGAAAATAAATTATAAATTGCTAACAAAATTTTGGTTTGTGATAGAGTCCTCAACTTCTAAACAAATTCAGAATAACAGAGCAAATACAAATTGTTCAATAAGAGCATGATAATAGTTCCGTGAATCTATATTATGTCTAAATTGTAACAATAACATTAATAATTCAAAATAAAATTAGAGCTTTTATGATTTATTAAATCGCCCCAAAGCCAAAAAAATCATACTTACGCTTACAAATAGAGTTATAGATATGTAATTTTTGGCCTGCTCGTCTTTTAATAGATTTGTAGAAAAAATTTTTTAGCTCAGTTTGGATTCAAGATTTTTGAAAATTTATTGATATTTAATTTGTTCTTTTAGGAGAATTTTTCCTTAGTATTCCTTTATAGGCTGTCCTCATTTTATATGTTTCAGCTCCTTCCCACAGAATAAAGCATTGGAAAGTCAGTTTATTTAAAAAAATCATGTAGCAATTTTCATTAGACTTAGTGTACGATTGTTTTTTGGTTATTCTTTACGACGTTGTAGCTTGAATGAATTGCACATGGGTTTCCTTATCTTTAAATATATTTTTTTGGAACTGTTTTCTGTCAATATAACCTTACCTGTGATCTTACGTTACATAACTTTACAATTTAAAATAAAATTAATTTTAAAGTTATTAAAACATAAAAGAGTTTTATTTGTCTTGTGCCATTTATAAAAATATATTTTAACCTTGTAATTATCAGCTTCTTGCAACAAATATTATCTTTATAAACTTTATTGTATATACAGATTAGGGGATTTTTATATTATTAATTAATTAGTACTATTAACATTTATATACTATTTCCATATATTTATAATATAAATAAATTTAAATTTTTGTAACTTTTACAATTTATTACGTTATGACATCTATCAGTGCTTACTATAACTATTAACTTATTCACTTTATAGGACTGGGTGTACTTTTTAAATTTGCAAGCGCGCGAATTTGATACGCGCCAACTTCATAGGCTAGATTTGTACGTTCTGAAACAGTGCTTGGCAGACAATGTACAGGGAGATCTGTGTACCTGGCTAGATTTGTACGTTATGCCGCAGTGTTTGGCAGGAGATATATAGGGCAATATATGTACATTATGACGGAGCGTGTGTTCCCCCATAATGCATGGAATTTCAATATATGACTCATAAAATATAAAAATTAACCATTATACTCGTAGCTTTGCATTATAATAATAAAAATTAAACATTCTTTCTTAATAATATTGCATTGATTATTTTGGAGAAGGGTATGGTGACGTCAGCATGGCCTCAGTTGTTCGGTATGGCCATGGTGACATGGTGAAGAACACAATTGAATATCACACATAATTTGAATATCTAACTTCAAAAATTAACTCAAATTAAAGTGTGAATATTCGTATAAACAAAGTGTACTCTCTTAACTTGTATATGAAATTGTTTACTAGTGTAAACGCAACCACTTTTTTTCTAATTTTTCAACATGCATTATGACTTTTACGCACTTATATAAAATTTGTTTCATCACACTTGTGTCTCAAACAAATTCTCATACATGTATCTACGAGTAAATGTAAACATAAGTGAAACCAGATTTCCCAATAATGTTATATTTCATTTCTCATTCATAACACAACCTTAAATTAACTAAAAATTTAAAATACATTTTTCGCCAAATTTGAAGTTTTTGACATTTCTTTCGCCTAACATTTATTCGAAGACGTTTATTGTCCCCTCGCCGATAATGTTTTTCGTCACTATTAGTATTATCTATTTGTATGGATGCACAATAAAAATACAATACAAAGAAAAATATAAAATAAAAGGTTTTAATCTTGAAAAAGACTGATTTTATAGCAACAATTTATTGCAAAAGCACTGCAAAGTGCAAACGAAATAATAAACAAAAAGATACAAAATGAAAACCGTAGAAAACAATCAACGTAAATAGTTTATAATAGACAGCAACAAGTGACTAAGAAGTGACAATCTTGTCTATAGCTAAAATATGCCCAACACGCACGCCTATGGAACGAGCTTACCCAAATACACACAATTTATGTGGCGTCGCTGCTGTACAGCTTGTAAATTTAATGAAAACACCAAAATTATCATTTTGTAGAAAACGTCTAGAAGGCTGTATTTGTACTAATTTTTGTTCAAAATTTTAGAAAAAGTTTTATGAAAGTTGGAACTAAGTTTCCTATTGTTTATTTTTTAAAAATTAGGTGTAATACACCGAAAAATTGAGTATGAAAATACATTTATTTAAAGACAAATTACTAATTTTAGGACATTTTTAAAAAAAAATTATTCTTTAAAAAACATAGATTTATTGTTTCTAAATACGGTAAAATAAAAAAGATTTAAGTAAAATGTAAGATAAGTACACAGGGCGTTTTTTCCTTAGACCTATTTTTGCATATTTCACATATGGGTACCCTGCGCTCTTAAGGGTAATAACCTAACTAAAAAAGATTCTATAAAAGATCTAGGTATCACATTTTCATATCACCTTAAATTTACCGAACACAATAATATTTGCACTTCCGCTGTTAAAACTCTTGGCTTCATCAGAATCACAAAACCCTTCAATGACATTTTAATGTTGAAAATTTTATATTTCTCATTTGTTATTAGTAAATTTGATTATGCGTCTCTAATATGAAACCCTTCCTTCGATTATCAATTAGATGCTATAAATCGTGTACATCGGCGCTTTTAAAAATATTTATCTTTTAAACTTGATAGATTATATTCTGAACGTGGCATTGATATGTATATTTTATTACAGCGTCATGACATGCCTTCTCTCAATACCAGACGCGAATCAGCTAAATTTCTATCAATGCTTTTAACCAACAAAATTGATTGTCCCTATTTACTGTCTCGTATTGCACTGCATGTTCCTAGATTAGCTTCCAGACACAACACGACATTCTATCTTCCAACTCCAAATATACCGACATCCCATAAGTTACCGGTCCATGTGATGTGCCGAAATGCAGAGAAACTTTCCGAAGATGTTTTTATTTAATTTTTGTGTATTATATAGAATAGACCATTCCAGATCACGTGACTTTTCATGTCGGCCATGTTTGTTGAAATTATACTTATTACTTTTTTTGTTAACTAATTCCCTGTAATTGGATACTGTTGGGAATAAAATTATTATTATTATTATGGAAAAACATTATTTCTCAAACGCGTATATCGCGATTCAAGTTGAGCGGACTTTATCTGGTGACCAGACATCGCACTAATTTTGTGACGTCACAACAAATATAAATTTTAAAAGATATTGTTCTTTAAAGAACCTCAAATTAGAAAATATCATGAAATATTAATAAGATTTAATTCTTAATTATTGAAATTTGTGTAATATTTTGAAAAAGTCACGTGATCTGAAACAGAATGTGACGTCACGGTACATACCTGAGTTAGTAGATAAATTACAGCTGACTCATCCACCATTGTGGAGCCACTTAAATCATGCAATCAGTGGCGTAACTAACGGGCCCCCATTGCGGGCGGGCCCCCGACTCTAGAGAGGCCCCAATTTACATGATTTATAATTTTGTTATTACTGCGAAATTATGAATTTAATATTTTTTTTGTAGCAATATACAAATTTATTGAGTCCATTATTTTTTTGAATGTCAATTTCCAATAATAATATTGGCTAAGAGGCCCCTTATCCGCTAAGCTCCATATTTTCCATCACATTTCGGCCGGTAGAATTTCGATTTCTTGGCAAATATTTTCCTGCAACTGATCCAGAGTTTTCCTTTAAAATAACCCCATAAAAATAAGTTTGGGGCTGTCAAATCAAGACACCTGGCGGCCAATGTGTATTACCAATGTAAACCCAAGTCAGCACATTAATAAGGTCACGCATATTTCCAAATTAATAACAAGTACACAATTGCGGAACAAGTATTTATTATTATTTAATAAGTAGAGCGGACCTAGATTTCTTTGCTGACTTAGCTTTACGTTTGATATATATACGACGACGGTATGGTAGGTCGGCAGTGAAGTCTTACCTTAGTGAAGGTATACCCTACCATACAGTCGTCCACTCCTGTAAGTTATAAACATCATCTTAAATTAAATCCTTTTATATTTTTACAACCAAAGTCTATTCATTCTACCCGAACCTCCTTATTCACCCTCTTCTCCCCAAAGTGTACAACAGTCATCAGCACGAGAGAACCGCCACGGCAAAACCAACTGTAAGTACACTACATCATTTTTATTGCAAACAATTTAGTTTGGATACAATTCATATCTCCAGTTTGGCAAGAACCCTTTATAATTATTATTTGTTAATTCGCCTCATAAAGGCGGGTTACAAATTGGTGGCAGCGGTTTTGGGAAATTTTGCCAGACCAGGGTGACTAGTATATCTGGATCACCCGCGGAATACGAGTTGTTTCAAAATATTTTGTTCACATATATTAAAAAAACCATGCCAGGAGACAGCACTCCGGGTGGTAATGCTGCGGCTAGTTCTAATAAATTAACAGTTAAAACAGAATCAGAAATGTTAGCATTAAGAAATACTATAATAGCTCAATTACCAGAATTTTATGGGGAAAATGTAGAAGATTATTTTGGAAAAGTACTGGTAGCAACGAGTGTTAGAAAATTCAGTGATAGAGATATAGTAGACCTTATTCGTACAAAATTAAATGGGGATGCTTTAAAATTTTATTGTACAAATATAGAGTTACATCTTTCAACGATAACATTTGCAGAATTAGAAAAATTTATAAAAAGATTCGCGAAACGTAGAAATGCAGACCAAATAAACAGAGAGTTCAGAAAATGCACCCAAAATGTAGGGGAATCAGTACAAAAATTTGCAGAACGATTAAGAAATTTAAAATTAGAATTAATAAAATCACAAGATGGAAATGAAGAATATGTAGATAAACAAATGTTATCGTGCTTTAAAGATGAACTAAGACCTGATATTAAAAAAGTTCTCATGCCATTTATGAAATTTAAAACTGATCTAACATTTGAAGAAGCTGTGGAACTGGCAGAGCAAGAAGAATTAGAACTAGTCTCAAATAAAAGGGGTTGTCTA
The DNA here is from genome assembly GCA_963082715.1 of Harpalus rubripes. Classification (NCBI taxonomy): domain Eukaryota; kingdom Metazoa; phylum Arthropoda; class Insecta; order Coleoptera; family Carabidae; genus Harpalus; species Harpalus rubripes. The sequence goes on along the minus strand of OY720449.1, from coordinate 71,869,977 downwards.
GAAGTAGGGGCAGTAAATAAAGTATCACATACACCGCAGCAGGGTATAAAATGTTATAATTGCGGAAAGATAGGTCATATGCGACGGGATTGCAGGAGGGGAAATTCCTGTGCACGCTGTGGAAAACTAGGGCACTATGCAAAAGACTGTAGGGCAAATTTTAATCAAAATAGGAGCTATAATTCTAGCAGGTACAAAGGACCATCGAGATGCAGTCAAGGAAACAGTAGAGGCACGTACAAGCCACAGGGAGAACGCCGAACTCAGAATTTAAACGGAAATCACCTCTCGCGCGCGACCCAGCACGGGAGGTCTCAGTAAAAACTTTCAAAATTAATCATATACGCTCAGTTTTAGAATTATATACAGATGATCCAAATTTTATTTTAGTTCAAATCGAAGGCACACCTGTAAAATTATTAATAGACTCAGGGTCAAGAGTTTCAATTCTTAAGAAAAAATTTGTAAAAGGGCATAGAATACAAAGAGGGGACATTGGGCGTTTAAAAGCAATAACAGGTGCAACAGTGTCGTATTACGGCACAAGTAAAATTAAATTCGATTGCCAAAATTCTAGTTTCCGACAAAAAATGGTAGTTTGCTCAGATGATTTAGATTTAGATGCCGATGGCCTGTTAGGTAGAGACTTCATTCGTAAATTTGATGTGCTCGTGTCGAGAGAGGAAGTAAAATTTCAAAACGTTAGTTTAAAACTACTGAGCAACACTGACCTAGAAAAAAATGGCCGCGACAGCACCAGTCGATGTCATTGGATGTGATGTTGCAACCCAAGCGGATGACGTCAGCGATAAGGCGGAGCAGCGAGCAAGAGTGTCTGATAACCAAAACAATACTCAGGCACGTATTCAGCGGGCAGCCATCACAAGTCGAGATAAGGACGCGGGAATTCAAAATATGGAAAATGGCTCCCTTCATCAAGAAAAATCGGTCTCACAAACCAGTGGATTGGTTAAATTGAAGAGCGCCGTGAAGATTCCTCCAAATTCTGAATTCGTGTGTATTGCAGTCCAGGATCTGATCAATCCAGGGCAAGATATTGTGGTGGAACCCGTAGAGCTGAGGACCCATGGGGTTATGGCTGCAAGAGTTATAACAAAAGCTGAAAAAGAGGTACCGGTGAAGTTGATGAACTTCACAAATCAAGAGCTTTCATTAGGAAAGAACATGTTAATTGGCACGTCGGCCATACTTGAGAAGGGGAGCGCTGGGGATACACAGGCTTCAGAAGAACAGCATTCATCGACCACGTTAAAAGAACAAGTCGGGACAGCTGTCAGCAGAGAGAAGAATTCTCACGCGAAGGGCGCTGAGAAGATACAAGCTCAAGATAAGCAGCATTCGTCGATCATGGTAAAAGAACCTGTCGAGACAGCTGAAATCGAAGAAATGAAGAATTATCGAGCTCAGAACACTAAAGGGCAGCAACCATCAACAAAGCCAAGAAGAGGGCAACAAGTCAAGGTAGCTGGAAACACAAAGAATAAACGAGGACAAGCCAAGTCCACGGAGAAGAGTCAACAGGCCACGCCAGCTGTATCCAAAGAGCAGCATGCAGTGTGCGCTGTGGAAGTTCAAGGAAAAGGAAGAATTGAGGAACAATTCAACTTGGACTATTTAGCGGAAGAGGTAAAAAGTAAATTACTAAATTTACTGAGAAAGTATGAAGACATCTTTCAATGGGAGGATAGTAAACTAGGGTGCACACACAGAGTAAAACATAGAATTATTACGGAAGATGTGCCTCCTATAGCCAAAGCACCGTACCGAGTTCCCTACAGCCAACAGGAACCGTTGGCTAAAGAATTAAAGAAAATGCGCGAAGCAGGCGTAATAGAACACTCCGATTCGCCATGGTCAGCTCCAGTGGTCATCGTGCCGAAGAAATCCGAAAATGGAGAGGCCAAGATAAGGGTGTGTATCGACTTCAGAGGGTTAAACAAAGTGACCAAGAAAGATTATTTTCCTGTGGCTAACATGCAAAAAACCCTGGATCAGTTAGGGAATGCAAATCTATTCACTACCCTAGATTTAGCATCCGGCTACTGGCAAGTAGAATTAGACGAAAAAGATAGGGAAAAGACAGCATTCACAACAAATGGAGAGCATTATCAGTTCACAAAGATGGCATTCGGACTCGTAAACGCACCTAGCACATTTCAACGACTCATGAACAGCGTGTTATCTGGGTTAAGAGGAGAACAATGTCTAGTATACCTGGATGACGTCATCGTATTCAATGGGAATGCACCAGACGAACATCTAGAACGACTTACAGAGGTTTTCAAGAGATTGAGACAGGCTAACTTAAAATTGCAACCTAGTAAATGCAATTTCCTGAAGCCTGAAACCAAGTATTTAGGCCATATAATAAATGGAGAGGGTGTTAAACCGGATCCAGACAAAATTTCAGTCATACAAAACTATCCAAGGCCAAAATCAGTCAAGGAGATCAGAGCTTTTTGCGGACTAGTAGGCTTCTACCGAAGATTTATACAAGATTTCGCAAAATCGTCGAAACCTCTCACTAAATTGACGCAAAAAGACGAGTCGTTCAACTGGACGGAAGACTGTGAACAGGCATTTAACACATTGAAAAATGCCCTCTGTTTCAACGCGGTTCTAGCCCATCCAGATCGCACAAAGGAGTTCATCGTATCAACCGATGCCAGCGGCAAGGCTATAAGTGCCATATTAAGTCAGAAATTCGATGGATACGAGAGACCGATAGCTTTTGCAAGCCGTCAGTTAAACAAGGCAGAAGCAAATTACTCTACAACAGAGCAGGAATGTCTTGCAATAATTTGGGGTGTAAAATACTACCGATGCTACCTGTATGGAAGAAAATTTACAATAATAACTGACCATCAACCACTAAAATGGCTATTTTCGATCAGAAATCCACAATCACGTTTGGCAAGATGGGCGCTCACTCTCCAAGAATACGAGTACCAAATTGAACATAGAGCGGGAAAAAAGCACGTGAACGCAGACGTACTCTCCAGAATACCAATAAATGCAGTAGAGGTTGAAGAAATGTATGAACCAATATGGGATAGACACATGGTAGCGAATAAACAACGTCAAGATGCAACAGTACAGCAACTCACAAGTAAAGAAGGGTATTTCACGGATAACGATGGGTTAATCTTCAAGGAAAAAACGAATAATGAGCGTCATCACCAACTTGTAGTACCGACATCAATGAAATTCAAGGTAATGCACGATTACCACAACCTACCATATGCGGGACATCAGGGTTTTGAGAAGACATACAGCCGAATCAAGGAAAAATTTTTTTTGGAAAGCGATGGCCAAGGACATTGAAGAGTATTGCAAGAAATGTCATTCATGCAATCAGAGGAAAACACCTCCGCATCACAAGCCTGTGCCACTTCAAAAATTCAATGAAGTTAGTAGTCCAATGGAAAGGGTTTCAATGGATATTGTCGGTCCATTAACAACAACTATGAAGGGCAACAAATACATCTTAACCTTCCAGGACCACTTCACAAAATATCCCGAAGCATTCGCTATTCCAGACCAAAAGGCATCAACAATTTCGAGGATATTGTCCCAAGAAATTATTTCAAGACACGGGGCTCCGAGACAATTGCTGACCGACCAAGGCGCAAATTTTACTTCTGAAATATTTAGAGAAGTTTGTAAAATATTTGGCGTCGAAAAATTACAAACAACTGCATACCGTCCACAAACGAATGGGATGATAGAGCGAAGTCATCGCGTCTTCAAAGACATTCTGTCTCATTTTGTGAATCGAGATCAAACCGACTGGGATGAATGGTTACCATTCGTGCTACTAGCATACAGAAGTAGCGTACATAATAGTACAAACGAGACACCATTCTACCTAATGCACGGTCGTGATATTGAATTACCCTATGACGACATAACAAGACCCCATGATCTACGGTATGACTATGCAGACAACTATGCGTCAGAATTAAAGCAAAGGTTGCAAATTGCTTTCAATACAGTAAAGCAAAACATCAACAAAGCAACAGAGAAAACACATAAACAATTCAACAAAAACACCAAGTCGGCAGAATACAAAATCGGTGACGCGGTGTACTTGCACAACCCAGCCATACTCACAGGTACGTCACGTAAGCTACACAAGCCATGGACAGGACCGTACTTAATAATGAAAAAAATGGGACCCGTGACATATAAAATTAAACAACAAAATTCCAACAAAATTGTAACGGTGCATGTTAACCGTTTAAAACCATTTATGGATGAAAGCCTTTTGAATGAAGAATATGAAAGCGAAGAACCAAGTACGTCAAATAATGGAGAAGAGATTAGCACAGACGAGCGTAAAAATGGAAATACTGTGGACCCAGAAATGATACAAAAAATAACGCAAGACAGCCTGTTGATTGATGAATTAGTACGGGAAGAACGAGCAAACACTACCCCTTCGTCAGTACGCAATTACCATACCCGTAGTAAAGGCCCAGCACCCCAGCATCCATGGGTTCTTTCCCCAAGAAGGAAATAAGCAGCAGTTCACCGAAAAGATATTAATGGCAGAGGCTGGAAAAATTGGAAATTCGTGGAGGAAGCCGCGTACAACTCCCTGATAGCTACAGATGGTTTACGTGTGCTGGACCCCCTCCCTATTCAAAATTATAAAATGATAAAGAAGCAGAAGAGAGATTACTATCTGGCTGAGCAGTAGCGCTGGACCAAGCTGCAGTAGGCCCAGTCTACAGCCGCTCCCTCACAAAAACTCTCTTTGTTTTCAATGAAGAGAGTCTTCATCTTCATGTCCATCATCTCAGCCTCACATGCCATCATCGGTTTTGACTGCGCAGGACTGACACATGCTACAACGAACTCACAGTTTACGCAGAAAAGGAAGAACTCTACTTAACACCCATCACACATATACTTCAAGACAAAGGTACGCAGATAGATTGTAGCAATATCGCCCCATCGGTATTTCTAGTAGAAGGGATATGGATTGGCTTCGGACCACACCCCATTCATTGAGTAGAACCAGAGATCCTCGCCATTGAACAGGAACCAGAGTTTAACTTCAAGCCCTTGTTCGACATGGGTAATGCAGGTATCTACACCGACAAAGAGGTGAAAACAGCACAAGATGCTCTAATCTTCGGCATTGAGAGGCAAGCCATTTCTAACATAATCACGAGAAGGGTAATAGGCAGAAACACAGACAGTCAAGGACTTTCTACACTGGACCTATTCACAAAGGGTGATATAAAGACACTAGCTACATCTACCTTGAAGCAAATGTGGGGTTGGTTTTCCAGCCTAGGGATGTTCATGTCAGGATTCATTGGTATCTATACGATCATAAAAATTTTCAAATACATTCTAGATTCACTATTGAATGGGTATAATTTATATAAGTCTGTAGGGTGTTCAATTGGAGTAGCAGCTTGTTTATGGGATGCGTTGACACAACTAGTCATCAACAATCACCATAGACAGACACGACAACCATACCATGAACAAGAAATGCAGGCAATCATCATAGATAACAATGAATCACGGAGAACACCTAGTGCACCGCCAGAGGAACCTCCCTCTTACAATGTACACCAACTAGGAGAAGTCACAGGGACCTGCCAGAATACCAAGAGTAGGAAACCAACATATCGAATGTAGGAAGTAGATGGCATCCAAAGGAAACTCTTCCACCCAGCAACGTGGCCCCATAGACTAAGGACCCTAGTTAAGAAAAATTGTGCCCCTAAGGAAGCAAATTTTTAAAGAGGGGAGGTATGTAAACCCAAGTCAGCACATTAATAAGGTCACGCATATTTCCAAATTAATAACAAGTACACAATTGCGGAACAAGTATTTATTATTATTTAATAAGTAGAGCGGACCTAGATTTCTTTGCTGACTTAGCTTTACGTTTGATATATATACGACGACGGTATGGTAGGTCGGCAGTGAAGTCTTACCTTAGTGAAGGTATACCCTACCATACAGTCGTCCACTCCTGTAAGTTATAAACATCATCTTAAATTAAATCCTTTTATATTTTTACAACCAAAGTCTATTCATTCTACCCGAACCTCCTTATTCACCCTCTTCTCCCCAAAGTGTACAACAGTCATCAGCACGAGAGAACCGCCACGGCAAAACCAACTGTAAGTACACTACATCATTTTTATTGCAAACAATTTAGTTTGGATACAATTCATATCTCCAGTTTGGCAAGAACCCTTTATAATTATTATTTGTTAATTCGCCTCATAAAGGCGGGTTACACCAAAACGTGGGATTAAATAACGATAAGAGAATGATTTTCGCAATATTGCTATTATTTAGACTGTATAATACTGATCCATCTTGCTAATACCATATTTTGTCGCATCCAAGTTCTTTTATTTGGGATACCAAAAATGTATGAATCAATTCCCTGTAACTTTCACCAGTGGACTTTGCCACCAATTTCAAAAAAAAGATACGGGCCAATCACATTTTCATAGTAAATGCCACAACATACAATGACTTTGGTGGGATGTAAAAGTGCCTAAAATTGGTTATTTTGCTTCTTAACATATCAACTCAGATGAAAGTGAGCCTAAACACTACAATTAAAAACGGGCTCCAAAAAACTTTGCGGGCGGGCCCCCGAACTCTTAGTTACGCCACTGCATGCAATATCAATGTTACAGTATTATTAATCATAGAAATTATCCATAACAACGGGTTGTTCTGCTCCAAATTGTGCAAATCATTTGAGATATGGTTATAATTTTTAGAGGTATTTATATAAATCATAATTTTTTCTCTAACCTCAAAAATCTTACCGAACCGTATTTTTTCTTGTTTTATTATTTTAAATAAGTGTAAAATGGCAAATATGGAAGATATATTTAATTATGAAAAATAGTTAGTACATAAACTTATAAGAAATGCACTTTTATTTAATAATTTACTGCATTGATTTTGGCACCAATATGGCGGACGAGTCAACTATGTATTATCTAGTAGCTGTGGTACATACGTTTAGCATCTACTTTTATTTATATAAATAGCGAGAGTGTTGATCAAACTGTTCTCCTATTGGCTATAAATGTCGTACTGTATGTACTCCGACGTCAATGGGGGGGGGGTTGTTTTTCATGAATATTTCACTCGAAAACTTTCAACCAATCACGTTACAGTATTTTTTGAATTTCGATCAATGACAATCGCATATCAGTAAATATTTGCACTTGTGCGTATACCCGGGCATTTGCACAAGTGCACTACCGGAATATTTAAAATAACGGTGAACACAAGAAACGCATCAACAAGAAATTAGCTCATTATTCAAATTACAGTATTAAATATCTGACAACTGTCGTTTATGTGGCATTAAAATAAATATTAAATATTTATAAAAATAATTAAAAATATCGAATGTGAAGTTTTTTTTGGGAAATATTCTACCAGTATACCCCTCGTGAACGTATTTTTTTGCAATTAATTTTCCACGCGATCTATACTTTGGCGATCAATTTTTCTAGCCATCAATTTTCTTAGCGATCGATTCTCAGGCGATGAATTTTCCCTCGATCAATTTTCCACCCGATCAGTTTATCGATGATCTATTACCTCCCGTTCAATTTCCAGCGATTAATTTACCGGCGATCAACTTGCACCACAGGGGTGATTTTTGTGCCATTTTAAATTCGAAATAATTTTGTCGTCGGTCGGGATAAATCGAGGGAAAAATCTAAGATTAATTAATTAATTAATTAATTAATTAATTAATTAATTAATTAATTAATTAATTAATTAATTAATTAATTAATTAATTAATTAATTAATTGTAAAATATCAAATGGGTATTTTCAAATTTGAGGCTATAAAGAACATAATTTTTCAAAATTTAATACTTAAGACATATAGAAATTCTTACAACAGCCTCTATTGTACCATAAACATTTGCTTCTTCAGAAAATGCAAGTATATTGAATTCATTCTTGTAATCAATATTCTTGGGCTATAATCAAAATATCATTTGTTGTAATCTGCACGTTTATAGTTATTTTTACATGTAGGTACTCGACAGTTAACAGTTGCACGTTAGTGAAAGGGATTATTATTTTCTTTTTGTATTATGATGTTTGCCATTTTATATTTATATTATTAAATTAGTAATTAGAATGTGATTTTAGTCAATACTTATACATATATTTAATGAAGATGTATATTTATAAATAAATTATAATATAATAAAATTTCTATTTGTACATGTTATTCATAAATACATAATATAATTTTAAATCTACAGAAATTTTTGGAACAGTGTAGCAAGCTCTAATAGCGCCTCTTGCGTCGTTCCCCACTTGATCAGAGTGAGGGTAACGTGTATACATTACGAAAAATTGTACTTTACTAATAACTCTTCTATGCGTAGGATTTTTGTTCTGAAAAAAAATCATATGTATTCTTACATGTAAACTCAACATTGAACTGTTCATATTTTTTCGAAAATGTTTCGGAATTTGAATAAAAAAATAAAAACCAAAATTCAAATCTTAATTTTTTGAGAAAATCAAAACTTCAAAAACAGTTCGATGTTAACAATATCATTTTAAAAACTTTTTTCGAATAACATTTTTCTCTAAAGTGCACCAAAAATAAGATATTAGAAAAGTACGAACGACACTTTTGCGGTAGGTATACTAGCCCCTTAAACTCTGTAAGAAGTAACGTTAGAATTTTAGACGAGATTTTAAAAATTCAGCAAGTATTTATATTTATTTATGATGATTGTGACAGTGGCGGTGCGTCAGATGAGGCAGGTGAGGCCAGGCCTCACCTCTTAAATTCAAAACATTTGTAAAATTTTATAATTTTATTTTTCATTTAAAATGTATTGAAATAATACAAATCTACAATATTTAAACTCATAAACAATCATTGTTACTATAATATGCCAAATAACCATGCAAATAGTGTTATTTTCACGCAAATTTACGCATAGAGGCCAAATTATACTGTCCTCATGGACAATAATAGCGCAATACATAAGTGCGAGTGAGACGGAACGATTTTACCCTCTCTACGCTCTCCATCTACACTCACAGAACACTACAATAACAGAAGCGCAAGCTCCTTGAAATGAAATAGAAACACGATCCAAGCGCCATCTAGTATTCGTCTGGATATATTAACGTGTATACGAGGGAAATATAAATCTGTATTCTAAAGTAATGCTGCGATTCTGAACAAATATGTAAGTCTTACAGATCTGTAAAAAACTGACAAAATGCATCTATTTTTGTTAATTAATATAAAATTATACATGTGGCAGCTTTCGTTGCGATTTTGTTCATTATTTACAGATCTACAGATTTGTAAGACTTACAGATTTGTTCAGAATTGCAGCATTAACCCATATTAAAATTTGAAATATGATCAAACATTATTATTTAACTTAAAAAATAAAATGCTAATTATTAATAATATAAATATTTATTTCGCACAAAATCTATTGTTTTACATTACAACTTATAAAAATAAACAAATAAAATTATAATAGTGCAAATTGTAATGATTCAATCATACCTCAAACATTTAATTTGTAGATTTGAATTGAAATACGAGGTATATTTGTATTATTTTCAATTAGTTTTTGTAAAAACGGTTTAATAATTACTATTTATTGTTACTGTTGTTATTTTTTTATGTTTTCATAAATTTGAAACTATTATTTATTTCTATTTTAATTGTACCTACTGTTACTTGTCACAGTTATTTAAATTAAACATTTATACACAATTAAACAATAATAAATCATGTATTGTAGAAATATACAAATACTAACAACCAAAAGACAAAACAACAGTTCGAACTACATACAACAATGGGAATAATCTAATTGAAATGTTAAGTAAAAAGTTAAATAAATAAGTAAATCATTACAATGATTACTTTTGCATCTAATATTTTCATTATTAGTTCTTTTGAATTATATAAATATAAAAAATGTAATCTTTCAAGCGCAAAATAGCAAGATAAAACCATCGGAATAATAGGTGAGGTTGAGAATTCTTGGCCTCAGTTGGGTGGTGGAGAGAACCGGAGCCTCCGAGATATTACGAGCCTACAATTGGTCACACTAGTGGCCCAACTTTTGTACAGTGTTTAATGGGTAATCTTGACTACTCTGTTTAACTTTTCACTTGTTGTATTACTGATGATGAGAACTTAGTTCTGGAAATACGTATCTAGTTTTTGTTAAAATTAATTTTAAGGTTAACGGGTAATTAGTTTTAGTTAAATTTAACCTTAGACTCCATCTATTATTAATTTGTAAGTTTGGAACACGACGCGAACAAAATAAAATCACTTTAACACGTATGTCATACACTATTTTTTCTACAAACACTATTTTTTCATTTAATTTGTACTTCTAATTTTTTTTGACAAATGTCAATAACGTCCGATTAACTATTTCACTTTTAACTTGAACACTACATTTTTAACCCTAAAACAAACATTAAAAAGCCTACTTTTAATAGATTTGTAGAAAAAATTTCTTTTTTCCGATTGACATTAAAAGTGCCATTTTTTTGACAGCTAACAATCTGTAAAATATCGCTTTTACTGCCTATTACATAGCAACAGATATATAAACGCATAGCAACCGTTGAACAAATGCATAGTAATATAATTTGACGGCGATAACTTTGAAAATAGGTATTAAAAATAATCACTAAATTGATATCAATTTTCAATCGGCAAAAAAATGTGTTCAATACGGCACTAAACACAGATTTAGTGCTTCGACAGCATTCATTGCCGAGGCGTAAATCTTGTATTTTAGTGCCTAGTTAAACAAATAACTGCTTTAATTATTAGAACGCACGTTTCCCGCAGTACATCCCGGTATTGTAGTTGTCTTGTATAAGTACATATTGCATAAACGTTTATTTAAAATACTTTTAAATAAATGTGAAATAGGCTCATTGCGCATACTTAAACATTCGCATCGAGTGATGCGGATGGCGGATGCGAAACTGAAAACTTGCGGACGTCTGTAGCATCCATGCTATAGATATGTGTGTAATTTAATAGTGTACGTATTTGTGATATGGTATTGTAACGTTTTTATTTATTTGGGTGAAGCGTAAATATTAGACAATTGCTATTAATGAAAATAAAAGTTTATTATAATGATATATAGATATTAAATATAATTAAAAGATGATAAATATAACGAACCCTACGATTAAACAAATATGTTTAAAACTAACATGTTTTAAATGAGAGAAATTAGGAATTATTAACCCCTTGAGGTAGCAACCCGCTGCACATAAGAATAGAACGGTTAACCCGCCCTGACTCTATTTAAATAAGTCAATAAATAAATGGAAATAACTGTTTCTGTTACTTGGAAAAATTAGTTATATATTTTTACGTGTTTAAGTTTAATTTTAGTATTGTTTGAAATAGCTGTAGTATCTTAAACTAATTATTAATATTAATATTATTGCATCTGGTTTCAGGCGAGTGCGCGCGCACCCCCACGCCAAGCGTAGTGCCGCACAGCATTGACCGCGCTGATCAGAGTGTCTCTGGCTTGCAAACGGTAAACACGTATCGCGTCGTCGTCCGCGAGAGTGGAATTTTCCACCATTTTGCATAAAACTTTCTGATTCTCATATGGTCAGTAAAGTAATTGGTTGTTTAATTATCGTACGCGTAGCTTGATTAGCCTAACACGACTAATTCAAGGAGTATCGTTCGGTTTTCATTTAATTTGGTACTTTATAGTCCGCGAATACTTTCCGGCGCCATTTTATGCAGCTAATAGACACATCTCAGGAATCAATTGTAAAATCGAACTGTACAATTTGATTTCTCACGGAATTCGTGTTGTTAGGGATTTGATTCATATTTCCTTGGGTGAAATTATTATTATTTCTTTGTAAACTTGTTTACACACGTCCACCTTCGAGTGACGTCATTCACAGCGCATCTGCTGTTATTGTCGACTAGGTACATTCAATGCAACAAGTTTTGCATTCTAGTTGGTTGTTATTAAGTTCATTTAGAGTTCTTAATATTGTTTAACTACATTTGTTTGTTCATACACTTATGAAATGATTTAGTTAATTTATACAAATATCGTATTTGTTCTATCTTTGGTTTATTATTGTTTATGTCACTTATATTCAATACGCTATCACATATCTCTCAGAATTGGTTTTCAGTTGTTTGTTATTTTGGTGCAATTATATTTAGCACGTTTGTTAGTTCGTAAAACTAACTGGTCCTTCGTTCGTTTTAATTAGTACATTTCACAAATTAATATTATCCCGTATATTGGCCAAGTCCAGTGATGTGAACCAGCTATCGAAGGTTGTAATTATTTTTGGTTTACATATAGTTTTGTTTTACTCATTGAATTTAACATCAAACACATTGTTGATGCTTCTAGACCGGATTCGCTGATCTAGAGACATCGCATTTGGGCTTGCGAGCAGGATCAAAACATTTTAATTCTTCTAGACCGGATTCGCTGGTTTAGGGTTTGAACTTTGGTCCTTCGAGCCATTAGGTCCTTATTATTTAGTCCTTCGCACCGGAGGGACGCAACAAAATATTTAACACTAATTAAGACTAAGAATATTATAAAACACTTGAACACTAAGATTATTTATTTAAACATATTTACACAACTGTATTTATTTATATTCACCACTTGTCTACTATCTGTTTATATCACCAACTGTTTAACACGCAACGATTATTTATATCAGACTGTCCAGTGCCTTCGCTAACGGTGCTTATATACCCTAGCCGAAAATTCGAGAACTCACTGGAATACTTTTAGATACAACACAATAGGTTACATCAACCGCGTAATTAAGCAGGCGCCGACCAGTCGGTTGCGTCATCGCTAACAATAGACGCTCGCTCGACCCCGCAACAGTGGCGGCGATAGCGACGGGGACAGTGGCGGCGACGGCGGGCACTGCACATTACAGTATCATGGTTGGATATCAAGATATCAGCGGATAGATAATTTACAAACCTCAAAGGTATTATTGATAAGGTTATTCCTAGTTTAATATTCTTTACTGTACATTTATCTGGTAATGGTTTTCATTGTTATATCAAGATTGCTGTAATTACATTTCTACCGTTATCTATAACGATGAAATACTCAACGTTCCACAATTTTCATTCTTTTTGGCAACAAAGAACAGAAACGTCTGCAACATATTAAAATTCTAAGAATAAATAATTTGCGAGGTGAAAATATTTTACCAAGGGCCTAGATATCAATCACCTAATACATTTATTTGGAGTACGTTCCGCGCGATCGAATTCCATGCGATCGAAATTCCGCGCGGTCGAAATTCCACGCGGTCGAAATCCCAGGCGATCGAAATGTACCTCCAGCACTTTGTCCGTTCTAAAGAAATTCAAATATATCCACCCAGTCGAAATGTTGCACGATACAAATCCCTCGCCCCCGTACCACTATCTTTATCGATCGTATTGCATTCTAACAATCTATGCTTATATTATTATACATCGAACTATTTAATGAATGAAGCAGGAAAAGAATTTACCTATACATTTTAAGTACACATGATAATTTACTAGTTATTTAATATTATAAAATAATTAAATTTATTTTCAAATAGACAAGTATGTGTAGATACATCAAGTTACCGTTATTGTCAAAATATGCCGAGTGGTAGAAAATATATTTTGAAATAAAAGCAACATAAGATTTATAATAGACACAGTAATACATAATTTTACAACTGAAATAAAGAATAAACTGCTTATTCACATAATATGACAGCTATTCTGAAATGGCGGACCAGAAATATCAATAATTTTACTTAAAATGTATAGGTAATAGCTATTTGTGTATTAAGAGCGCAAAATGGGACATTGCCGATTGAGAGGTTGTTGACGCGCGACGCAGGAGCGCGGATTTCTCTCGAAATCGACAATGTCCATTTGCGCTCGAAACACACAAGATTTTTTCTACAGTCGTCATGCACAATAGGATCCTCCACCATAACAAAAAATTATTTGTTTCAAGTACATTAAACAAGTGCAGTGGTAAAGTGGATGTCCATTGGAAGCGTTCACGCCAAACTTTTGCAGGTGGCAGCACAACTGTTCACACAATTTATTTTATATTTAATTTTAATTTATCGTTATTTTCCATTTTTCTTGAGCTATTCCTTCAATCTAATCTAAGCATTTTATACTTTCGTTTTTGTAAATGAATGCCTTATTTTATTTTCAAAGCAGTGCGACATTTTATTTGGTTTTGTAATATACCGACAGAGCATGTCAGATTGACTTGTGTTGTGAAGATGGTAAATGTGTAACTACAGTGCCATTAGTTCCTGACTAAATGTTTTCATTACGAATGTAGACAAGTGACATTTCTCACCATTATATAGTTACAAATTTGGACAGCGAGCGTTTTTTCTACTTTGTCGCTCTAGAGCGGCAAAGTGACATTTTGCGTTGACAAATGAGAGCGCAAATGGCTACTTTGTATATAGACTGTAGAAAAATTCTTTTCCTGCTTCATTCATTATATAGTTTGTTGTATAATAATATATGTTTTAAATTTTTTTATATTCTCTTTGACGCGGAACTACCACGAAGCATAGATTGTTGCAATGCAATATACGTTTTATAAAGAGAGCGGTACGGGAGCGAGGGATTTGTATCGTGTAACATTTCGACCGGGTGGGATTCGACGGCGTGGAAATATTTGAATTTCTGTAGAACGGACAAAGTGGTGGGCGGTATATTTCGACCGTTTGGGATTTCGATCGCGTGGAATTTCGACCGCGTGGAATTCGACCGCGCGGGATGCTTCGTTTATTTGGGGAATAATAAACTCATTTTCTTCTTAAAAATTGTGTACCTTTTGTACCCTATATATTAATAAAAGACATGCATATCTTCTTGCAAATACACAAACATGTAAATATCTATAATATGTAAGTGCAATAAATTAGTATGTAAAACAGATTTTATCTACAAATACACATAACCAAACTGATGGCTGTATTACACTTAACGATAAATCGACCGATTTATTGATCGACTGCGACCTTCAATTTATCGGTACGTGTAAGACAGAAAAATCGATCAATTTATTAGACCATTTCAGAAATTTGAGCGACCACTACATTTACTTTTTGAACTAAAAAGTTAGTGCCGTTAAATGGCGGCATTTCAAATTTATACCCGACCCCGGTATTCTGTTTTAAATTTTAGAACTACACAGAAGTTGTTAATATGAATTTGAGTATAAGATAATTATGATTTCAATTCTTATATTACAAATAAAAACTTATTTTACTATGCTCTGTTCCATTTAAGCCATTCAGTAGATGGCACTGGCAACAGCGCAAATCTGAAGTAGCCGAAATTACATTGGGTAAACTTGTTTCTTGTGTCTAATTTCAGCCATTCAGAGATGTCAAAACTATTCCCTATGCCCCGCAATACTGAATTGCTTAAATGGAACAAGATATATGTGAAAAATTGAAGTCCATTCATCAATCAATTATAAAAATTGTATTACTATACCTAACCTAACTTTTTATTTTCTAAACCAGACAAAACATTTCAAATGGCAATATTTTGTGGACCAGATGTTTAGTACCCGTCATAAACATTTGAAAAACGAAACCAACAAAACAAAAACAAAACTGTAAAATTGACAGAACTGTCATATTCGCGACTGAAATTAATGAATTAACCCGTCGCCACCAAGCGGCAAACTTGCGAACCCTCCGAATTGGTAATAGCAGCCAATCACACCGCAGGAAAATTACCAAAGTTACCAACTCTACTCTGTTCCATTTAAATTTAAGCCATTCAGTAGATGGAGCTGGCAACAGCGCAAACTTTAAGTAGCCGAAAGTTCAGCCAA
This sequence comes from Harpalus rubripes, assembly GCA_963082715.1. Classification (NCBI taxonomy): domain Eukaryota; kingdom Metazoa; phylum Arthropoda; class Insecta; order Coleoptera; family Carabidae; genus Harpalus; species Harpalus rubripes. The sequence goes on along the minus strand of OY720449.1, from coordinate 71,854,022 downwards.
TCAGAGAGGTCAAAACTATTCGCTGTGCTCTACAAAGTCGGCCATCTTAAATGAACGCAGCGCCTCTATAGGACATTTCAGTCGCCGATAAACAAGGACGGGTATACGGCAATCGGCACCAACATTTTGTCGCAGTCTAACACTTGGCGCATGCGTTTTGAATTTCTGAAATGGTCTTGCGATCTTCCGTCGATTTTTTACTTTTTACTTTTCTAGTGTCAACGCTATAGTTTTGATATTTCAAACTATATTTAATGGATGCTTGATTCCTAGGTTATAATTGCGTATGTTCACTAGTTTTACTCATTTTTAGGAAGTACGCTACAAAATAGATTACACTCAAAAAACTATAAGAAAACTGAAGTGCTGCTAGGTTAAACTCGAACCTCACAAATATATAAAATAATATTAAGAAGTTGGTAGAACAGTCCTGATTTCAACAACAATAAATTGATAGAAAATCGTTAAGTGTAAATTCTCAACGACTTGTAAGATAAATTGATCGATTTATCCGTCAAGAAATTGAACGATATATTGTTAAGTGTAAAACAGCTATTGAGTACACACCCATATGACAGAGATTTAAATTGCACGGTTATAATTTTTTTGCCACGGCCACACTTACAAACCGTACATACTTCAGGCGTATTTTCCTAATTGAAATAAAAATAACTAGATGTCACTACTATCTACACGAAATCTGGAAGAAACTCCCGACAAAATTTTATATAGGAAAGCAACGATTTGAAACAGCTATAATAAGCGTATCGCTCGTTTAATCTTTTTGGCAGATTAAGATTATAAGTACATTTGTACATCTAACTTGGGGAAGCTGTCAGAGATGACGCTGCAAAACGGTTCAATTCGATTGTCAGTCAATCATGTCAACTGTACATAAAAGTGTTTATTGTAACCTATTTGCAACTGTAACTAGTGCAAATAAGTATTTTATTAATATTATTTAGTGAAAGTAATTATAGAATTTGTTAAACAAATATGTGGTCCATTAGCGATTTGTGCTTTATGTGCTCAAACGATAACAAATGCAACGTAGTGGACAATAAAATAGCTTCTCAAGTAGAATATCTTATCCCTGAAATTGTAAGTACTTATATTTGTAATTTTATTAAAGAAAGTGAATAACTCATTTATTTATTTAAATACACATAGACATACAGTCATATTATTGATTTCCATGCGAAGTTAACCTCAAATATTCAATACTCTATTACTTTACAATTTTAATTGTTTGTTAAATTGACAATTATTATTATTATTCATTATTGCACAAATGTACTATCACAACTAAACGCTAAGTAATGCAATAAATATTGTACTCTAACTGATACTGAACTGAACACTGAATTTATCAAATTTAAATTTTATTCATGCTTGAATGGCAACAAATACTCGTCACCTGAGTGCAGAACTATCCCAAGTCAATTTTTTACGATTTTGAGTTATTGGTGGAAAAAGTTTCATAAAGACTTATGATGTTTAGTGTCTAGTGTCTAAATATCCTATGTAGACATGATATGCTTCTTTCATGAAGAACTATCCTAAGTGTTTCATTGTGGAGATAGGATACTACTGATTTGATTTTTGCCGAGTTAAATTTGACATAATACGATATAAGCTATTGCTGTGCGAGTTACTGTAAGTGTTACAGAATTATTCTTACGTCAAAGATGAGTAGCAGAGGAAAGAAAATATTAGAATTAGTAATTAAGCACTCAGCAAAGAATAATGAAGTATTAGCAGAGTTGCAAGGTAGGAAAAAATTAGACTTTTTAAATAAATTTGGAAAGTGAGGTTTTCAATAACTTTTGTAGATAATTCAAGTAATAACAATAATGAATGCAATAAAGAAATGATGGAGTTTCAAGCTGATAATTTCGATAATAATTCAAATTTAATCGCCGCTACTAACACACATATGAAAGTGACTATAATTGGACAACTAATAATAAATTTTGTATTCTGTAGAAGAAACTGAATATATAAATAATACTGACGACACAGTGAAACTCCTAGAATCTCATCCTTGTGCAATTGAACTTGCCGTTAATAGTTTGGAACATTCTGATTTCCATGGATTAGCTGATAACGTAGAAGGTAATTATTAAATAATTTGTATTAATATATTATAGACAATATACGCAATAGGTAATAATTATTTAGTTGTAGAGAATTACGTCAATATATCCGAAAAAGAAGTGACGGTATCTGTGGTGGAATCCCATGAATACGCTACAGTAGCGCACAGCTATATACCCTGACGTTTCTCTCCCGCTCACCAATGATTCGTAGCGACTCCGCTAACTCGGTACTCTGAACATTTGCTACCGTCACATAGCGTAGCACCATTTGAAAGGTACCGCTAAGCGTTGTGATATAGTTTTATCGTCAAAAAATTATAAAATATAAAACAGTAAGTACAAATAATGAATCATTTGTAACTATTATTAGTATAATGATTTGTATTAGTTATATTTAGAGGAATTTACAGTACATACGAAAATATAACCTCGGTCTGTCAAACAATTCAATTCTTATGTACATTAAATTATAGTTGTTGACGAACTAGCTAAAAAGCAGACAACATCTAAGCACCAAGAAATTATAATTAATTATATTGAAGAAAATCCTTCGATGTTGACTCAAAATTTTTCCAATGTACAAGCAAGACAAAAATACAATATGCTATGGGAATTTTAAACTAATTCTTCCAAGAAACGGTTTTCTAAGTGTAATTGCCTACACTCCTCAATTCTTATTTCATCATACTTAGCAAAATGAATTGGTAGCATCTAAAAATAATTAAATAATACAAATATTTATTAAATATTTAGTGTATAATCAATTTACCTTCAGAATAATAATGTAAAATTTTATAATCTTTTATCCTTCTCAATATGAAAATTCATAAACGTCAATGTAAATAACAAATGTTATTAGGATGCCTAGTACGTTTACGAAATTAGCCGATTATATAGCAAAGCGAGCAATTTTGAATAAGAGTACCAAATAATCGTAGCACCAAAACGCTACGCTAAAACTACGCTACATTAAAAGATAGCTATCTGTCTCATGGGATTCCACCACTGAACCTTTTATCATTAATCATTTGGAAAACATGTCAAACGATACAGTGACTGCATCCTCTGATAATCTACAAGGTATTTATTATTAAAATATATAATATTATTAGATTATAAAATTAAGACGTAATAGTAAATTTAATTTATTTTTACTGTAGATCAAGAAATGATGGAAGAATCTGATCCCAATTCAACTGATAGTGACACAGATTATTACCCAGAAAAAAATAATACTAGTTCTTCTGCAGAGGAAAACGTATCGTCTAATGACCCAGACATAGATATTAATGAAATTTGATCGATAATCGACTGAAGAATGGATGATGGGTCCCAAGGGAAAAATGATTGGACAAGCAGTCTACTGATGAAAATTATTTATTTCTAACCGACGTTTCGACTAAAACGTTAGTCTTCTTCAGGGCACTATAATGAAAATTACAAACATTCTTTACAAATGAGGTACAGGTATAAAGACATAAAAAATATTTTGCTTATAAATAATGTACAGATACTTACAGAAATGGTCAATTACATATCATTTGTGGCAACCACCCATGAGGAACAGTTTTCGATAAAATTATCACAGAGTTGATCGTCATAAGGTATATAAACATCAATAAATAACATATAAAAAGATTAGCAGTCAATTGTAAAAAAATAAATATGAAAATTGTAAAATTTGTAGTCCAAAATGTAAAATAAAAACTTTTTTTATCAAAAAATTACACGTGTGACTGACTAGTTGACTTATATGATTATCCTTGTATATTCACATATAAGTCAACTAGTCAGTCACACGTGTAATTTTTTGATAAAAAAAGTTTTTATTTTACATTTTGGACTACAAATTTTACAATTTTCATATTTATTTTTTTACAATTGACTGCTAATCTTTTTATATGTTATTTATTGATGTTTATATACCTTATGACGATCAACTCTGTGATAATTTTATCGAAAACTGTTCCTCATGGGTGGTTGCCACAAATGATATGTAATTGACCATTTCTGTAAGTATCTGTACATTATTTATAAGCAAAATATTTTTTATGTCTTTATACCTGTACCTCATTTGTAAAGAATGTTTGTAATTTTCATTATAGTGCCCTGAAGAAGACTAACGTTTTAGTCGAAACGTCGGTTAGAAATAAATAATTTTCATCAGTAGACTGCTTGTCCAATCATTTTTCCCTTGGGACCCATCATAGATATTAATAATATAAGCAGCGGTAAACGCAAGCGTAATGTCGATAATTGGCGAAGAAATAAAATTAAAACTTTGAGAAATCATGGAAAATCTTACACAAGCTGGAGCCAAAAACCTGTGGAAGAAAGGAAATTAAAAGAACCGTGTGCCTTCAAATGTAGAATTAAGTGCAACTCAAAGTTCACAGAAGAAGAAAGGAATAGAATTTTTGGTGATTATTGGAAGTTAGGAGACATAAATAGACAAAGAGACTTTATTAAACGATTTGTAGAATTTAAAGTTAAAAAACGGTGTAGAAAACGAACTCTTGAATTCAATAATAAAAATTTGGAAACAAGTAAGGAAGATGAAGCTATGTCTGCTACGTTTGATAAAGAGGAAAATAAAAGTCGAAGAAATTATTCGTATATCTATTCATTACCTCAAAACGAAGACAAAGTTCGGGTTTGTCAAACATTTTTTTTGAATGCGTTATGTATTACTGCTCAAGTAGTAAAAACAGTTGCGAAGAAATCAATTGGGCGTACAACTGTTCAGTCTGACAATCGAGGAAGAGTTCAATGCAACTCCAAACTTCCCAAAAGTGTTAAAGATTCTGTGAGGGATCACATAAAGAGTTTTGAAACTATTGAAAGTCACTACTGTCGAAAGAACTCATCAAAATTATATTTACCAGCAAATTTAAATGTTTCAAAAATGTACTATTTATACATAAAATATTGTGACGAGAACAATATTAAAAACAAAGCTACACATTCAACATATAGAAATATTTTTATGTCTGAATTGAATATGTCATTCTTCAAACCCAAAAAAGATCTGTGCGATCTGTGCACTAAATATCAAAACTGTTCGGATAATGAAAAAGCTGAAATGCAGGCCGATATGGATCTTCATTTGAAGAGTAAGGAGTTGTCGAGAAAACAGAAAGATGATGACAAAAAGAAAGGAAAGGAAAACGTACAGTTTTGTACAACAGTATTTGATCTTCAACAAATACTACAGTGTCCAAAAGCTGAAGTTTCACAGCTATATTATCGAAGAAAACTAAGCGCTTATAATTTAACAGTTTATGACATTAGTCAGAATCAAGGTTATTGCTACATGTGGCTTGACGCAATTGCTTCCAGAGGTGTATGTGAAATAGGAAGTTGTGTTTGATCATTTATTGAAGATAAAGTTAATTCAGATGTAAAAGAATTTTCTTTCTATTCAGACAACTGCACTGGTCAAAATAGAAATAGGTTTATGTATTGTATGTACACGTACTGTGTTAATAAATTCAATATAAAAATAAACCACAACTTCTTAGAAAAAGGACACACGCAGAATGAAGGGGATTGTGTTCACAGTTTAATTGAACGAGCGTCTAAAAATATACCCATATACACACCTAGTCAGTGGTATACAGTAGCAAGGACTGCATGCAGAAAAAAGCCACTCGAAGTTAAGGAAATGAGCTCCGAAACAATATTTGACCTAAAAGATCTACTTCAAGCGACTACAAAAAACTGGGAGAAAGCTGAGTATAATAATACTGTGAAATGGCAAAAAATTAAAGTTGTGCATATAGAACCAGAAGATCCCTATGTGATAAATATAAAATATAATTACGAGGACCCTTATATCAAAGTTAATACGAAGGAGAGGTGCAAACACCAACTAATACATTTAAGTGAATATACCTTAAAGAGATTGCGACTGCATCAATTACCCATTGCGGCTTTAAAATATAAAGATTTAATTTATTTATGTGATGCCAAAGTAATTCCTACAGAATACCATGCATTTTACAAGGACCTTAAATACTCGAATAACCAAAAAGAGTTAGACTAATTAGATTTAAGAAATAATTTTTCCTATACTATACTACATATATTTTTCTATGATCTCAGTGTTTTTATTTTATTTTTATGTATTGCAGTAATAATATACTATTCCTTGTTCTAATTTTAATTGAATAAATATATATTTTCAATAACTAAATAGATGTTTGATTATACTATGTCACTTAAATTACTATATAAGTTACATAATTTTTGTGCAAAACAAACCCATGTCCGCAATTTGGATATAAGATTTTTCTGCATCGAAAAAAATATATGCAAAATTATCCTAAGTCCTTTATTTTGGCAATAAACAATCAAAACAATAAAATTTATGCATATTCTTTCTTCAAATGCATTATAATATGTATACCTAAAATTTCATTACATAATTTTAATTTATAAACATACAGTAGCAAAATTTAAACTTTATACCTGTTTATCTCAAAACTATAAAAATGGACTTAAGATAATTCTGCATTCAGGTGACATAGTGATCAACAATAACTGATTAAGTTGGCAATAAAAAAATTAACTTGCAATTGGTAAGACTGATACATAAATTTATTTCCTGTCGGTGACACTGTTGACTGACAATGACATTTGAAAATTTTTAATTGGGCGCATTCAGCAGATTTCTGTGGTCACTGAACATCTGACCGAACGGTCACCGAACAAGTAGGTTTCTGATGAATACACTTTTCACATTCAATCTGATTCATGATGTTCAAAAGTCAAAAAGATCTGAAAATAATAATTTAAATTATGCTTTAAAAATATTACGTAAAATAGTACTGAAGAAACTAAGCCTTAAAACACAACAGCATATTAAATAATAATGGTGAAATTCTACCGTACCGTTAAAATAATAATTATGTTCTTCTGGCGCAGATGCAGTATATATAAAATTATAGACAATATAATCTTTTTTGTAAACCATATTAAGAAAATATCATTCGCTTTAGCGCGCGTAAACAATTGACCGTCAGGACCATCTGACCGTACTTTATTTTTACGGTCAGCTGGTCGATGACCGTTCAGTGAACGGTCTCTAGTGAACAGTGCCTGCTGAATACGCCCAATAATGACTTCCTCTTCTTCATGGCTTAATCAACCCTCAGATGGGTCTTCGCCTCTTCAACTATGCGCCTCCATTTCTGCCGGTCAACTGCTTGATTTCTCCAGGTAGTAATTCCCAGTTTTTGTAGATCTTTGAAAACATCTATATATTTGGTTCGCGGTCTCCCCTTTGGTCTGGTTGTTCCTATTTTACTATAAAAGTTTATTTTGGCCGGGTCTTTTTCCTCCATCCTCTCTACATGTCCTATCCATCTGATCCTATGACTTTTCACGATGGCAATTAGTTCAAAGAAAAACTGGCGGTTCGTGCTTAGTTGACGAGATTATAATAAAATTTTATTGTCAGCCGGATGACCTTCAGGATGCTACGTGAAATTTGTATACATTACCAGATATTTTCCAGTTTCACCAACGAATTTTCCCATTTCCAGGTAATTACTAAATTCTGTATAATTTTTTTGAACATTTGTATGAAGCAGCAAAAAAATAATAGAGAAATTTAATAGGGGATTACAGCTCAATCGAATTAAGAGAAATTAGTAAAAATAATGAATTTTAATAAAGAAATATAATGATATAATTGAAATACTTCGGAAATAAGGGAGTTTTTGTTTTAGCATCTCGTCACTCATATGGAATCCATATATATTATTTTGATTGGCGACTCAAACACCACCTATAAATATATAACGAATACCGAGTTAGGGGGTGGAGTCTACTACCAATGGAAGTAGACAAATTCAAATAGCGAACACGTGGCTACCAGTTCAGTACTGCAATTCTCAAACAGTTTTTATTTGAATCTAAATTTATTGCATTAAACTTAATAATTTTGATATATTTGCAATAATAAAGCATGTAGACTTGTACAGTGTTACAATACTAATTTGTTTTTAATAAGTATAATTTAAAAATAGCATATATTTCAAGAACATTTTAGATCCACGAAGAAAACAGTTTTATATAAAAACTTATATTCGGTACGTCAAATCTATATTTTCAAACTTCGAGAGACAATAACTCGCTTTTTCACTGGATTTTCACCAATAGTCTTCGTTTTACTTATACTTTCTGATCAAATAATAAAAAAGGTGGAATTCCCTATTGTGTACTTATCAAAAATGCTGGGTTTGAAAAACTTACACAAACCAATAAATTAATAAAATATTAAATGGCGAAGGCGATGTTGAGGTTAATGTTAATTTAAACTTAATTGCAAATTTTAATTGAGCCCCTATTATTTATTGCGAGGTCGAACGTACAGTCGGCGACACGAATGAAAGCGGGTGCGGTAAGGGAGAGTATTCCACGTAATCCTGTTGTTATTTAGTGGTTTACTAATATGCGTCTCTTCGGTGCAATGTAATACTCTTGGTTGGAGCGGTTCATGTATTACGTATAACAAGTCATAGTAAAATATTTCTTATCGTAGTGCCGCTTTACAGAAATCCTGCTGGCATTTAACATTCTTCAGACTTATTTTCTCTCGTGTCACCGAATATACATTTTCTTCATTCATTTTTATTGATAAAAGGCAAAAATTGTGTTTAGATACTTTAGAAAAACACCTAGTTATTTTTATTGTTATAATTGTAATATTAATAGTATATTCCGTAACTTAACCACGACCGTGGTTATGGTTCAAGTGGTCAGGTTATGGTCACTGAAAAGTGGTTGTGCTTCGGAACATCTTGGTTAATTTGTGTCGGTAAAGCTGGGAACCACCGCGTCATTAGAAATAAGTGACAACATAACTTTTGTCTATCCTTATACTAACGTAAATATTATACATATCAGTATATAGTATATAATTATTATATGTTTATACAATATTATTTATTATATTATAAGAATATGACCAAAACAACCACAAAAAATTTGTGGTCGTCGTGGTCAAGAAAAAGTAACCAAAACTTTCAGGAACCACATTCCGAAATTGAACCGCGATCCTGAAATTATGTTTTGGTTACATTACGGAACGCATAACCAGAACCTTGGTCACCGCGGTTAAGTTACGGAATATACTATAAAATAGATTAATTTAAATACCTACTTAGTTTTTAAGTAATAACAAATGACTTACTCATAATGTAGGTATAATATGTACTAATAATAATTAATCATAACGTCATTTTTAATGCATATTTTTAGATTTTTTAGTGCGTATTTTCCAAGCTCTGCTAATGAGTCTATGGTAATAATGAAATTTGTTGCTGATTTAATTCATCCATTACAATTTGGGCAGTATGTGAACTAGCATTTTCCTGCATCAAAACAAAATTTTCATTCACCATACCTGCATATGGTACTGCGACAGGTAAAATGACCTGTTCAATGTAAATTTGACTTGTCATATTTAGTGATGTAAAATGACAGTCATTTTAAATTAAAATGACGTGACAGTCATTTAATGGTTATTTTCAGTCATATTGGGTCATTTTTGGTCATTTTAGTTATTTATTCATTTATTGAATAAATATAACATAAATTTGTAATAAAATATATATTTGATTGAAAATAATAGAAACAAAGTAAACGTAATACTCGTACAATGCATTCTAACAAAAATAAACAATTGCATATACAGGATGATGTCCGGCTCAGCCGAACATAGGACTTTAACATGATAAATCATACTTTCGTAAAAAACTACAAATAAAATTTGTAGAGCATAAAATTCTTTATCTGAATCAATAAACAAAATTAAATTTGCATGCTTTGTAACAGCAGAAATTAAGTATGAAAATGTCGAAAATCGCCCCAAAAATAGCGATATCTATGGAATTTAACAAAAATATTAAGAAATGTTTAACGATTTATCTGTCATGTTAAGCACAGATTAGAAATATGTTTTCTTTGATAATAGATTGGAAACGGTAATATTATCTGATGGGACCATTCAGTGCCACTCTTTGGTTGCTACCGGAACTATTTTTAATATGTAGGCAACTCCATAACATCTAGATATGCAATCCGCATTGCCTCCCTGTGTTTCATATTTATGTTATTTATCAATAAAGTAGACAAGTAGACAATGAAAACCAAGATTTATAAAACATATATGGTTCATATATTCTTTTTACAATAATAAAAATAACTATTTTATATAATATTTATAAACATATATAAGAAAATATAAACGCTTTTGTAGTGTTTTTATACAGGTTGAATCTTTGATTAAACTAAAAATAATCAGTCTCAGTATAAATAAATAGTACAATTTTTTATGCTTTACCTGTATAGAAGGATATTGATGTCATTAATGACGATAACGAATTCAAAAAGCGTTTGTATTGTAAAACATTATATGAACATTTTTCCTATAGCGTTAATACGAATAGAATAGTAGAAACTTGTCACACATACACAGACTTAAAAAAAAAATATTAGACACGTAATATATCTCAACAATTCAAATAATCGAACTCCTCCCAAGAAAATTAAAATTCTTGATATTTTTGTTAGAATTTGGTTAAAATACTCACAGGATTTTGACAACTTATAAAAAAATATTAATGTAAGCACAGCACACTTAACCATTTCAATTTATGAAGCTTCCGGAAGCAGTCAAGAGATAGCATTGCAATATGGTCCAAAAGTCAACCATTTAAGTTTCCATAGCCTGATGTTAAGATTAAAACTCTGTTTGAAATATGGAAAGAATTTTTGACAGATAGATTCGTGTGACACGTCATTCTATTGGTTTGGGTCCAAAATTATCATCTTTTAACCAATTAAATGACTTGTATCATAAGAATCTATCTGTCAAACAGAGTTTAATTTATTTTTCTTTGTAATTTATCTTCATGTGAATAATTGTGTTTTAAATTAATTGATAATTATTTACTCGAAAAGAAATTATAAATAATACCTATAGTCCGTTCGCCGAATCGAGAGAATGTGGAACAATCTCTTGACCAAAGATGTCATTCTATTGGTCAAAAAAGGTATTTGAAAGCAACGCTCTTATTTTCACTACTAAACATTGTAGATAAAAAAAAAATTATTCTTCGAATAAATAAGAAAAATCTGGTGTGGCCAACACAATACCTCCCGCCATTTACAGCCCGAGTCACAAAAAAGATTAAGTTAATCCTTATTTTTGAATTATCGAATTTTACTCTAATTTTGACAGTTTATTTCATAAAATATAGTCTAATCTAATCCAAGTAACTACCTTTTTTTAAACTCCTCAACAGGATTAAATCTCAATTACAGAGTGGGTTCACAATCACACACATCCATGCCTTAGTGGGATTCGAACCCAGAGCCCCGAGGGCACTCATGACATGAGGCGTTGCTCTAACCATTGAGCCACAGGAGCTATAATAAAATGAAGATTAAATTTTAAATACCGGGATAAAATAGAATTCACTAATCCAAAAATGTTTTTCTATCAATTTGTCGTGAGATATGCTATCAAACGCTTCCGTTAATATAGATAAATAATACATACAAATTTTCTTATACCCAATTGCACTACTAACACAAAATCAAAACTTGGTTTAATTCACGTAATAATAATAATAATATTTATTACAGACACCAAAATAAGTACATGGCATAGGAAAAGTCATATATTACATAAAAAATACAATATTTGTAAATACATGTATTTATTAAGAAGATGGGTTTTTTAAACCCTGCTTAAACTGTAATTTTGATTTAATGTCTTAAATTTTTGTGACAGATTATTGTAAAATTTTAATCCAAAGTAATTGGGATTATTTCTTGTTTTGTTCAATATTATATTAGGAACGGTGAAGTTTGTTTTACCGCGAATATTATGATTGTGTATATCACTATGTATCGTGAAATTAATTTTATTATTGTAAATATATAAGATAACTAGATAACAGTGTAAATATAAAGGCAAGGGATGTTTATAATATTTTCATTTTTAAAAATATGTTTACAAGATGCTCTTCTGTCAAGTTGATATATGTTACGTACTGCAGTTTTTTGTAGTTTAAAAATGCGTTTTGCCATGGGAAAGCACCCCCAGAAAATTATACCCTAACCTACTATGGACTGAAATTTACCATAATAAAAAGTTTTTACAGTAAATACATCAGAAAGTAGTCTTAGTATCTTAAGATAACATAGGTGGCAAGAGTATTACATATATCAATATGCTGATCTCATACTAAATTTTCATGGATTTTCAGGCCCAACACTTTAGTACCTGGTACTTGAGGTAACGGTTGACCATTACAAAAAATCTGATGTGGCCAACACAACCTCTCGCCAGATATTTTACCTGGTTGTACGCATAAAACGAAAAATATTTTTAAATACAAATACATATATTCATGTCTCACTACAAAATAATTCTCACACATATTTGCAAAATCTATGGGATATATTAAAATAAATTATGTACAATACATACATTTTCTTTATATTCAATATCCTGAAATTTTCTTTTTCTGCTTTCCTTTTCTTTTTCTTTATATTCGTCATTTTTTCGCAAATTCCTTTTATATTCTTTTTTACATATATTCTTTTGCGTTGTTGAAATTTTTTTATTTTCATAATCTTCATAATAATGTACAAATATTTTTGACAGAGGCATACAAATATTTTTGACAGTGACATTTATGTGACAATTACAAACATTTGAATTTCTTGCCTTGTAGTAGTTTGATCTGAGATTTTTTACATCAAACTATTTTATATGCCTTTCTTTATCTCTAAATCTATAAAAGATATAATAATGAATTTATATTTATCGAATAAAGAATTTAACGTTCTTTAATATAAGTATTTACATAAATTTTCGATAAATAATATTTAGATGATTTTTTCTTGTAACTACTACTTCCGGTTGTCCAATTGTTACCAAAACTGACTGGACTCTTCCCATTATTGCTAGATTGAGGAATCCGTAGTTAAAAATGTCTTAAGTCTTATAGTATTTGAGATATAGTGAATCCAACATCCACACACACATACGGACATCATCGTAAAAATGTTATAATCGGATACTAGGGACCTTAAAACGTGCTTATTCATTAAAATCTGGATATGCGATTTTTAGCATGAATACAATACCTCTCTTAGCGAGAGGTAAAAATGAGTAAGTTCATGCATATTCCTAACGGTCTTGATTGACTGTCATGGTCATGAACTAAAATGACCTTGCGCTCATTTTGTAAATGACTGTGACTGGCCACTGTCATATAATCAACTCACATCACTAGTCGTATTGCCTTAGATCAAAACGAGATCAGTTTTTCCTACACTGCTTATGCCAGCCCACATCATGTTTATATCACCTCTAAAAAATGGACTTTTGGGAATGTATTCTAGCGATTTAAGCGATCCGGCTGGCTCCATACTCGATTCTTATTGAATCGCTGTAAATACTATATCTGGATTCATCGGAGAACCATGCAGATGACCTCTGCTTATTTGTAAAATTTTTGTGTTCATATGCCCATAAAAGACGCCCTCTGCGATTCCCTACCGTTAGAGGTGAAACTCTGATTGGCGAAAAAATTCAAAGTGGGTGACGTCTGGTGGCAGATTTGTGAACTAGAGGAATAAGGAAACATTGATAGCTTACATTGAAACGTTTGTAATTTTAAACAGGTTTAATTTACATTTGTTGTAAAAGAAAGTGACATATATAGTGCCTATTACATTTTCGGGTTTAAATAATGATCAGTAAATGCCATAGATACTGCTCAGTGCCACAATGCAGTAATTGCAAGTCAAAAAGTGTAAGTTTACACTATATCCCAAGTGACAAAATATGATCTTGAAATTTTCTTCGCATATAGCTTTGACATCTCTAGTCGGTTCTATTTTTTCTTTTTTAAAACAGGATGGCTAAATTCTTTTAATTTTATAGCCAAACTATACTGTTTATCATCCTTTTTAACAAGTTTTCTCCTTACTTATTCCAAATCGGTACAACTTAATTTTTCTATTTCTTCTGCTCTGTAATACACAAACCCATAAACAAATAAATTAATAACATAATAATAATGATAACTTTTGTTGTAAAACAATAAATATAGTTTTGATTTTTACTAACCTGTTTATATGCAACAAAACTGTAACAATATGTTTAAATTTGCCTCCCAATGCTGCTCTACAACTAAATTTTGCTGTCCAGTAATTTATATTCTCATTTAATAAAATTTCAATCGTATGAGGATCTCCACTCAAATGACTGGTTTTTAAACAAGAACCCAGTATTGTACCTGATCCATCATCTTTTCTTCCACAAAGCATTACATGTCCTACCTTAAAAACTGCTTCGACTTCCTTTATAGGATGTGCAGAAGCAATGTGTTCAAAAATATCACCTAACTTTAGGTTAATTTTTTCCATATTAAATACTTTGCACTTTGAAATGCATATTGCCAGCAATAAGGAATGAGAGAACTCTCCTTATTCCTCCGCCATCTTGCTACCGTCCGGCCTGCCACCTATAGTTCAGTTTTTTCGCCAATAGGTCGCCTAGATATAAGTGTTCTTCGTGTAACCTATTGCGTACAGTTTGGTCGCTAAGTAATACGCCATGTGTCCGATTTAATCAATTTTGAAGTTGGCTTGCAGTACAGTAGTAGCAGCACGCACTTTAGAATTCTATCATAGAAAACAGGCGAATGTGATTTTACGTTTACGATTCTTGGTAGCATGCACTTTAGAATTCTATATTCGCTTTTTATTTTGGGAATTTTCGGGTTTTATACTAATAAAATAGGAAATATTATGACAGTTGTATATGATAAATATATAAATTGGCTTTGAATTAAATTGTGATGACGTTAGTTTAATACTTTCGCTTCGAGTCGTAAGTATGGTACACAACCAATTTCCATTTCGAAAATTTGAAGTTTACATATGGGCTATGTGTATAAGCATTCACAATCCATTTCAATTTGAGAAATATGAATTTAAAAAATTTCTAGTTTGCAAACTCCAAACTTGAAATTACTTTGAACACTAGTTGGTCATGGTTTTACAAATAGTAGCACATCTCGTGAGCCATGGTACTTGTCATTATTCCGTTTGCAGACACGTTACAGGTTAAGTTGTTAATTTGATTTATGTTGAATTGTTTAAATAATGGAACCCTACACAATACGGAGCCAGTGCTGCTAAACATAGTACCTAAAATAATAATATTAATAATAAAAATTATTTATAAAGTAAAACTTATGTATTTACCATGTCGAGGTTACCTTTTTTATTTGGTATTTTGTTGTATTAACATGTAAACATCTTCTTAATATTATTCTTTAGTTAAAGTGGTTGTAAATACTATTAAAAAATTTGTATTGCGAATGGTAACAAATTTCTTAAATTGAAATTTCCCAAAGTGAAAGTTTTTAAAGTGGTTGTGAATCAAGCTGTACGCTTGCAAGCGAATATTTTGAGACACGCATGCTACCAAATTTTCGCTTTGTGGCGAAAAGCGAAAACAAATGCCTCATTTGATAGAATTCTAAAGTGCGTGCTGTCACTACTGGCTGGTTAGATTTAGTCGATCACTAAATTGGACATAACGGTTTTGTATTGCGGTTGTAATCCTTGTTTTGTCATGATGTTGTTTACGTACACCTTCAGTATCCCTGCAACGATGCCATAACCGACTTACGACAATTACTCCATCTTCAAATTCGACTGAGAGCCCCCGCAGACTACCGATTTTTGATCGGCCAACAGTTTAATCGGTTGCAATGACGACTATAGTGATTCCTAATCGTTGAGTATGCGCACTCACTATAGTCTTCATAGTAATTAAACAACCGATTAAACTGTCAGCCGATCAAAAATCGGTAGTCTGCGGGGGCTCTGAAACCTCAATTTCACGTCGCCCAGCTTACCAACGGCACGTAACATTTTTTCGCACGTATTGCAGACGTAAAAAAAATTTGTATGCAACTCGTGAAAAAAGATATACTTGTCTCACATGTTACATGAATAGTTATTCATGTAACAAGTAAGACAAGTACACATTGTACATGAATAGTTATTCATGTACAATGTGTACTTTTTAAATTATTGTGAGCGCGCGAAGTTTATCTGTGCCAACTTCATGGTCATGATTTGATCGATTATAAAACTTTATGACGATGCCCGTGTTCCCCTGACGTATCCAGGATTATAATGGTTTCGCGTTGTGAATAGCTCTGTTGAGGAATATTATTTATACTAAAATTTATATGCAATACTTATTTCTTCAAAAGCTGTTTCCTTAGTCAATAATAATAATAAAACCATAAAGTAACACTCCATCCATCATGGCGGCAATGTCCAGCTTTGTGCCGAATTGAACAGATGGGCGCCATTCTAGAGTAAATTCTACAACATAATGAAAAAAGTAACTATGCAGTAACTTAAAATATGTATTTTATATAATTTCTTCATTTCAAAATAATAAAGCTCATTTGTACAATAAAAAGTACGACCAATATTTAATTTACATTATTTTTTCAATAATTATAATAAATATTTTCTTAACCTCTCATTTCTGTTAGCCAGCGTCTTTCAAGTTTATTTCTTTGTTTAGCATTTGTTTACAAAGTTTGTTTCGCTATTTACAGAGGTGGGCGTCTACGCATCGACTTTAATTGTCTACGTCTACATGTCGACAATGCATAGACAATAAATTTATACGTAAACAAATGTAGACAATGTAATAAAAGATTATGATTGAACATGGACAGCAGAGACAACTATCTAAAGAGAGATTGGAAACTCAATGCTTTTGTATCGTTATAAAGTTCGCCATCTATCAACATATGCAACTAACTAAATCAGATCTTTAAAACGTAGACCGGTGTTTTTAAAATTAGTTTTTTTAATATTTGAAAGAAAAAGAAAAACCCATATTGATATGTATTATGAATATTTATTAAAAACATAGTGTACAAATTTTAAATTGCAAAAGAACAATTAGTAGGTATATAAATAATATTAATAAGAGAGTTTAATATTTATCCAGATAATTATTTCGAGGAATAGTGAAAAATATAAATGTTTGTGTATATACAAGTTTGTGTACTGTAATATCTGAGCTATATTTTTACATCTATGTATGTGATGTAAACTGAAACTTGTAAGCAACACAATTGGATATGTACATCGTTGTATTAGTATTATTTTCTTGAAAGAATTTTTAAATATTATTTAAATATGTGTTGAAAAGAGACCTACGTAGGTGAAAAAAAAGAAACGTAAATTAGGAGCTAAGGAATATCAACCTCCAACATCTTCATAGTTCTTCACATAACTCATATAGGCCCGGTTGTACAATATAGGTTCAGTGTAAGTTCAACCTTGAGCTTCAAATTTGATGACAGATTGCGTTGTACAAATCAGGTTCAAATGATAAGCTTGGCTCAAAGTGCCGTTCAGCTGAGCCGCCGCATTTTACGGCTCAACTGCGGCTTAAGTAACAAAATAAAATCATCTGTCAATTTTTTCTGACATATACATTAAAGATATTTGAAAATGAATGAATTAGTCGGTATTTTAACTGACGATGAAGATATGATAGACTTAATGAATGTGTTAGAACCGCGAAGAGCTGCAAAAAATACAAGAAACGAGAAAATAATTTTAGAAAATGGAATGATTTGGAATTTATTGCCAGATTTCGGTTGTCTGAAGCTGCTGTTATGTATGTTATAGACCAAATTGGAGATGAAATATGTCCACCAACCCAGAGGTAAGTAAATAAGTAAAACTTAAGTTCGAAAAATAGCTATAATCTTTAATTGCTAATTTATTCAAGGAACAATGCGGTATCCCCGGAAGATATGGTGCTTGTAACACTGCGTTTCTTCGCAACTGGTTCTTTTTTACAAGTAACAGGAGACTTCGCTGGTATTGACAAATCTACTACCAGCAGAATAATACATAAAGTTTCTAGAGCCATTGCTAGATTACATGAAAATTTTATTAAAATGCCTTCGACAAAAGAAGAATTAAGAGCAAATAGCCAAGACTTTTATAACATAAGTCGCTTACCTTCCTGCATAGCGCTAGATTGCACACACATTAAAATAATATCACCAGGTGGTAGAGAACCAGAAATATATAGCAACAGAAAGCACTTCTTCTCTATAAATGTGCAAGCAATCTGCGACTCAAAATGTAGATTTCAAAATTTAGTTTGTATATGGGCGGGGTCGGTACATGATTCTACAATATTTAACAATTCGAGAATTCGGGCTAAATTTGAAACTGGAAATTTTAGTAAATATGTATTAGTAGGTGATGGAGGCTATGGAATTAGGTCATACTTAATTACTCCCCTACACAATCCAACAACACCAGCAGAACATCTTTCTAATGAAGCGCAAATTCGAACCAGAAATCCTATTGAACGATGTTTTGGTATATGGAAAAGACGTTTACCTATTTTAGCATTTGGAATACGTTTGAAATTAAACAGAGTAGAAGCTATTATTGTAGCAACAGCAGTTCTACATAATATTGCTTGTTTACTTAAAGATGACCTTCCACCAATTACTGTTGAAGAAGAATCTGCTATAGATTTTGTAAACAATATTGATGTTGATCATATTTCAGACAATAATCAAAGAATCAATAATAATAATTTGATCAAATATCAAATGATTAATATATTTTTTAACAACTTATAAATTTATTACAAAGAGTTTTAGTAACATTTAATAAATAAAAACTAATAAATTTTAACCTATTTTAACAGTTTCTGTTTTTGTAAATTTAATATTTCTATTCTAGTTCTATGTTCCTGTTTTTTCATTTCTATTTCTACAGCCGTCTTTTCTCTCATAATTTTTATTTCTTCTTCGTGCTTTTCTTGTAAATGTTTTAATTTTAATTTGTGTTCCTCCTCTAAATATTGCTTTTTAGCGTTTTCTAAATTGCTTTTAGCGTTTGCCCATTGCGTAACTCTTTTATTAATTTCCCCTGAATTTAAAATTTTGTCAGTCCGTCTGGTAACTAATGATTTAGGTTTTTTGCTCCGTAATTGTTGCCACTGATTACTTTTATTATTTTATTTTATGTTGTTCTCGGTCAGTTAATGTAGTCGCTGTTTCTAAATTTAATTTATTGTCAAGTCCCATGTCGATCTCTGTCATTTCCGTGGTAAATATCGTTGCTGGTATATTCCACATATCTTCAATGTGAATTGTTTGAGATTCTGCGACTGTATTTAAATGCAGCCCTGCGATTGTATTAGTGTTATTCTTAATTTCTGCTAAGTTTATTTCGTTACCGGTGGAATTTTTATGCAAACTTATTGCGTCGTCATCAAACTATGATGCCGCGCCTTCCAAACGAGCGCCTAATATTTCTTTTATATCAGAGTCAGTTGTCGTTACTTGTATTTCTATTGGAAGTCCTCCACCGGTTACTTTTGTGTAAATTTTTTCGTTTGCAAATTTTTGTTTTGTTCTTTTTTTTAAATATTTTCATATTTTTTTTCAAAACTTGATAGCTTCTAAATATTTCATTATTTGTATTGTATTCTTTTTCAATTTGCATCCAGCATTCTATATTCTTTTTATTTATGTTTGTATCGGATTAATTGCATTCTAATACAGATACATATTTTTTTGCTAATAAAACGAGTTTGGACTCTTCCGAATTCGAGAAATTCGCTGATCGCATCTTAAATCAAAAATAAATTTAAAATTTACTACTATTTTGCTAAAATTTTACCTTAATTAAATATTACCTTTACTAACTTTCAAATAATAAGCATAAGCTGTCCCGAAAAATGTTCACTACCTGATCGCTCGCAAGCAATCCAAGCCACAAATTTCTCGCTTGTCTTGCTAGTTGTCAAATATAATGGCGGGAAATACAAATTATACATACATGAAGTTAACTTAAACTGTTTCTATTTCTTTATATGTAGTGTGTTTGTCGACCACATGTCAAAAAAAGCATTTAGAGTTTTGTGATTGTATGGTTATAACATTATTAAATTTGAAATATTCTATTATAGTTAACATAGCTTCTTGCAAATTAATCCCACTATCTGCAAATAAATGTATAAATTCATTTTCCATAAGTTCGCAGACCAAGAAAAGAGATACGAGACATAGACAATGACACGTTATATTTGACAGCTGTATAACTTTCTCGATGACAGTTTGTCATATAGCTAGCAAATCGTTCATTAGGTACGTTCAATAAGCCCAGCAAAACAAGCAACCGGAAGTAAAATTTGTTGAACGACTTTGCTAGCCTAGCATTTGCTTGATTTGCTCGCAAGCAAGTGTAGTGAAATAATCGGTAATAGTTTCCCCTTGTTCCTGCATTCGACTGAGGAATTTGTGTTGTTCTGTTAGAATATTCTTTTTCGGACTTAAATGGTCTTTCATTAAGGTAATAAGCTCTTGATACGTTTTCGAATCAGGTCGATCAGGAGCGGTTAAATTTGACAGGAGTGAAAAATGCTTAGCACCGAGGCAGTTTATGAGGAGAACCACCTTTGCAGAGTTAGTTTCGTCATCATTGCCGGTTAGACCTTTCATTTTGAAAAAGTTTTCCAATCGTTGCATGTAATTTTCGAATGTCTCTTTACTTTCCTCGAAATGTTCGAAGTGTAGTGTATTTCCCTGCAACATACTAGCGATAGATCTTTGTGTTGGCTGAGAAGGTACTTCAGCACCAGGTTGGGCGGGTTGAGTTTGTAGTCGTTCCACCAACTTATTTAATAATTGTGACACAAGTTCGTCAACGTCTGCCATTTTCCTTTTTATCCTCGTCGCCAGTTGTTATGATTGTAATAATAAAGATGTAATTCTATTTGTATTATTAGATTATGCAGGACCATTCATGGGACATCATTTTTTAATTTTAGTTGATGCCAAATCTAAATGGCCTGAGATTTTTGCTATAAAAAACTCTCCAACATCTGCTTCAACGATCTATCTTTTAAGAGAAATATTCAGCCGCCACGGACTTCCAGAGATACTTGTAAGCGATAATGCCACCATATTTAAATCCGATGAATTCCAATTATTTAGCCAAAGGCTTGGTATTCGACAACAGTTTATTGCTCCTGGTCATCCGGCGACTAATGGGCAGGCGGAGCGATATTGCCAAATTTTAAAAAGGAAATTAACGTGCATGAGTGCAAATAACAGCTCACTCCATGAAAATCTATGTGAACTATTATTTCGATACAGAGCGACTCCACTCGAAGATGGAAAAACGCCAGCTGAAAACATGATCGGAAGAAAGCTTAGAACTAAATTGGACTTGTTAAAGCCAACGAAAGCACAGAAGAATAAACCATCATCCATTCCGTTCACCAAACATTTCAGACTGGGAGAAAGAATACAATCAAGAAATTATGTAGGATCAAACTTATGGAAATACGGAAAAGTAGTGGAAAAACTAGGCCGACTTCATTACCTGGTCGAATTGGATGACGGCTATACAATTAAACGACACTACGACCAATTGAGATCCTGTGAGATTGAAAAAAATCCTCCGTTACGATGCAACGAACCTATACAACCACGACAAGAAGAAAGAACTGAAACATCTGTGGAACGAGGGATCACGCAGGAAAGCATACAAGAACCAGATAAAGACCAGAAGGAGGCTCAAGATAACCGATTGGAACCTGACGTAGACCAGAGAGAACTTCCAAGACAAGAAATGGCAACAGCTGGGACTCCGCTAAAGGAAGATACGAGAAATACAGCGCCAAGTCCAGCCAAAGAACTACGTCGTTCAGCAAGAATAAGGAAACCCGTAATAAGATTAAATTTATGAAATAATGTTATGTATATCCTGTTAATTAAGGTGGGAGAATTGTTATGTTTAGTTTTAAATTTCCCGCTTCTATATTTATAGAGAAAAAAAACAAATTGTTCACTGTTGGTAACTCTGCTAGATACATAATTGTTTATGTATAAAAAAAAACGACTGTACGATAATTTCTAGTGTTCAATAAATAATAATACAAATAGAATTACATCTTTATTATTACAATCATAACACAATCCAAGCCACAATTTTCTCGCTTGCCTTGCTAAGTGTCAAATATAATGGCGGGAAATACAAATTTTACGTACATGAAGTTAACTTGAACTGTTTCTATTTCTTTAATATGGTGTATGTCTACCATCCTCATGTAAGAAAGGCTTTGAGAATTTTGTGATGGATGTTTCTAACATTATTAAATTTGAAATACTTTGTTATAGGCAATAAGCTTCTTCCAAATTAATCTCACTATCTGAAAATAAATATATAAATTCATTTTCCATATGTTCGCAGACCAAGAAAAGAGATACGACAGATACACAATTACACAATGTTATATTTGACATCTATATACATTTTTCGATGACAGATGTGGATGACAGTTCGTCAAATAGCTAGCAAATCGTTCAGCGAACTAAGCAACAAGTCTCGTTTGCTTACGTAGCAATTGCTAGATTTGCTTACTTCATTGAACGCACCTATTGAACTAAGCAACAAGTCTCGTTTGCTTACCTAGCACTTGATTGATTTGCTTACTTCATTGAACGTACCTATTAAATGTTACACGAATTGCATTCCTCAAGCATTTTTTAAATTAATGTAATATTTTACAGAAAATAAATTCAAAAATTTATTATCTACATTGTCTATGCTTCTGAATATGTCTACGTCATTGTCGTCACGTAAACAATAAGGGCACACCCCAAAACTTTTCCAGGTGGCAGCACTATTTCTCCTACTCATTTTTTGAAGTTGATAGTGTAAACACATGAAAAACGTTTAATTCTGAATAGTACGCTTGCGCACTTTGAATCAAGTTTGCGCACGCATGCGAATTATGACAGTTACATTTAGGTTAGAACGGTTAGAAATGAAAATGTTAGAAATCTGGCATTTGAACGAAGATTGGAGGGGGGAAAAGTAGATGGAACAGCAGCGCCTAACTGCTCCCATTACATTGTCGACGTAAAGTAGTCTATACGTCCATCACTGGCTATTTGTTTCATGTATAAATTTATTTTGTTATTGAATTTGATTGTCCTCTGCTTTTACAGTGTACATAATGTCTATATTTCGTAGTTTTAGAAAACATTATTTTTACGTTTAAATTCGCACTTTTCAATTAGCGTCTCGTTATGGCGTCCATCGGTTCAATTCGGCACAAACGCTTAACCTGATTATATGTATGTGATTTATCGACAAGTCGATAATTGGAATAATGCAGGAGTTGTGAAAAGATTCTGTCGTCGATACCATATACATACCGAGTATGAATATGAATAATTGCTGGCAAATACTATTTATACAGGGTGTAACAGCTAAACGAGCTACCTCCAATAATTTCTATATTATTAAAGATACAATAAAATACTATAAGACAATATTATAGAAGACCAAGGGGGACGTCCGAGTATAGAAGAAAATATTTTTTTAAACCAGTGGTTCTCAAGTTACAATACAAAGTATTATTTTTTAATTGGGATGATTTATATTTTTTATGCCTATTTAATAGAGTATTTTTTTTTCTGAATTCAACCATCTAATCATTTTATATCCTAACATGACAAAAATATTGAGAAAAATAACTGCTATTTGTTAATTTCAATTATTTACGACGAAAATCAGAGAGAACATTATATATCTCCCTCTTTTCTGACTTATTTATAAAGTTATTAACAAATCTGTTTCATTTTAATTTAAGTTCAATTATTTTTCATACATAGCCTGCTGAAAAATATAAATATAAAAACAAAATTTATTTAAATTACAATTGAATTTTTCTCAACATTTTTGTTATGTTAGGATATAAAATGATTCCATGGTTGAATTCAGAAAAAATACTCTATTAAATAGGCCTAAAAATATATATATCATTCCATTTACAAAAATATAACTTTGTGTTGTAACTTGAGAACCACTAGTCTAAAATAATATGTTTTTCTATATTCGGATGTCCCCCTTGGTCTTCTGTAAGATTGCCTTATAGTATTTAGGATTTTATTGTATCTTTAATAATATAGGAATTATTTGAGGTAGCTCGTTTAGCTGTTACACCTGTATATACTTTTTTATATTCGCGAATAAAATCAGCGGTGGCGGCGCAGTTATCAACCAAGATGTCGGATGATTGTCGTATTGTCATTTTCAAACATGCTAGTTTACATGTTATAAACGCAGTTTTCAAGAGTGTTTTATTCTATTATTAAAATATTTAGGCAGGTTTTATTTTACTTAATGATGAGTTTGAAGATTAAGTTTCAATTATTTCAATTTTGTGCATGGACGTTTAAAAATTTGTTTAGTTGCAGTTTATCTCTCATAAAGAGAATTATTTAAATTTTTAAACTCCAATAATTCTTCAAGGAATTTTAAGTAGAAAATAGAGTAAATGAAGAAAGAATCAGGAAACTAACAGTCATTAAATAGGAAAGCGTAAAACAGGTTAAGGATGAAACAGATTTAAACTGGAAAGTAGTCTTCAAAAAGGCTGATTTTGGTCAATACCTATGCATTGAAGTAGTCCATGAACACGCAAAACAGAAATAATAAAACAAAGGCTTACTGTTCACAAACAACAACCAAATAAAATGACACTAGCCCAAGTAGTGTTTTCAGTGAAGTACGACAATAAATAGTTCTTATTTTGCCACTAGATGGCTACGGTTTAATTTTATTCGCGAATTAATATATCAATATAGGAATGGTATTCCATTGCAAAATTCCGGAAAAATATCTGAAAAAAATATTGAAGCCATTGCACATGCAATCTCGAACGAATTGAATATTATTAAAACAACACTATTGCTTTATATTTAGAGGTCATATTTGACGGATAGATATAAATAATTCAATTTCTTATAATTATATTTTAAATTAATAATTATATTATATCATTGATGTTTACTGATTAAATGTACTCAGTGTATAAAATATACGTAGCGACTAACACCATTTCATTTTTATAGCGACTAAGGGTTAAGTATTACTATTTGTATTCCTATTCGTTTTAAGTTACAATACTGACGTTACTAGGTATTCGTTTAATTAAGTAACGATATTGGCGTTTTTTTTTAAATTAGGTAATCCATCTTTCGCACATACCTAATCTCTGACTTTTATTCTGACATTTAGGATTTGGGCAAAAATGTCTCAGTTAAAATAAAATGAGTGGAACGTATATTATACATCTTTCACGAGCATATCTTTACTATCAAAATTTATGTTTCAGAAAATCATCAAGATGAGGCTTCCGTTGCGCATCTGTTTCAGTTGCGAAAAGAAACTTCAATTCTTTAATACATTTAAGAAAGACTGTGTCGAGAACATTCTTCGTCTGGAAGCAACGATCAAGAAAACACAGTACAATATAGACTTACAGAAGAAGTGTTCCACATCTGAAACAAATATTAATAACATTCATGAAGTGTATATTAAAGAGGAAGTGTTAGACGAGAGTGATACTCCAACAGTAAAAGATTTCGTCGTAGACGAAATTTCCATTAAAGAAGAGTCGCTCCCGCTCAACGCCCGTGAATTTGGAGATGTATTGAAGCAGGAAAATCCACCGCAAACAGACACTTATTTTCATAAAAACAGCAGCGTTGACATGGATGACAAATGTGATGTGAATTCGCATGACCCTGACGATATAATTTTTGTTAATGAAATTAACTGTGATAAAAATATTTTAGTTACTGGTAGTGCGGGTCATAACATGTATACTTGTTTAATTTGTAATAAGGGTTTTAAAGAGTTAACGTACTTGAAAAAAAATCACATGAAAATTCATATTGGTAAAAAAGAGTTTCAGTGTACTGAATGTAAAAAATGGTTTACACAAAAATCAAACTTAGCCATACATATGAAACAACACACTGGAATAAAAGATTTTCAATGTAGTGAATGTAAAAAATGGTTTTCACAAAAATCACACTTAGCCACTCATATGAAACAACACACTGGAGTAAAAGATTTTCAATGCAATGAATGTAAAAAAAGGTTTGTACAAAAAATAAACTTAGAAATACACATGAAACAACACACTGGGATAAAAGAGTTTCAATGTAAAGAATGTAAAAAATGGTTCGGACAGAAAGGAAACTTAGTCAAACATATGAAACTACATATTGGAATAAAAGAATTTCAATGTACCGAATGTAGAAAAAGCTTTTCGTTAAAAGGAAACTTAGCTTCACATATGAAACAACACATTGGAGTAAAAGACTTTCAATGTAATGAATGTAAAAAATGGTTTTTACACAAATCAAACTTAACCAGACATTTGAAACAACACAGTAGAGTAAAAGACTTGAAGTGCAATATCTGTAATGAAATGTTTTGTGATAAAAATAACTTAGATAAACATATGAATATTCATGCTTGATTTAATAACGAAGGATAAAGTACTCTGAACTATTTTCAGATAAAAATAATTTAAAATGATGCAAGCAAATTCATATTGAAAACGAAATATACCGACTGTTTATTCCTATGGACCACAGGAAACAAAATGGTAAAGCTGCATTTAATAAATTCAAAATTATTGTTTACATGCTTTTTGTTCGCTAAAGAGAGGCAAAATAAAAGTAATAATTTTTAACTATTTACAGTGTCATTAGCAATGGCACAAAATGTTAAACTGTGGTATTGCTTCAGTTTGGCAGATGACATCTGTCATCAAGTTTTAATAATTATTAATTTCATTTACCATCGCAGAGAAATCCTAGCGGAATAATAGTAACAATTAAATATCAGTGGGGACTTATGATTTTAGAATTTTACTGTTGCCATCTACTGAGTTTTAAAGTAACCTCTTTTAGACAAAGACGATAAGCTCGGAGAAAGAGACAGTGACGCACTACCATGTTCCCTTAGACAGAATTTAAAACAGTATTTAAATGTGTTGGATAATTTTGTGTTTCGGTATTATTATTTTAAAGGCATGTAGTACTGGAGCGGAAGATGTGGGTTGTGTGACGTCAATTTCATAAGTCCTCATTAATAAACGTTTATGTCAAAGTCAAACAATACGACTATTTGAATTGTATATCTTGCACTGGCACTGCAAAAAGCTTAAAGATGGATAATTTTTTGCGTTTATTCATGCTAAGAATATCAATATACTTAAGCTCCTTTGATGTAGTTTTTTATTCTGAACATTTATGTATTTGCACTTTTGTTCTAAAATTAATAAGGCAGAAATTACAGACATATAAAAACTTTCCATCATATTTCGTATGGCCTATAAAAATAAGTAGACACCGGTGCGTAAATGATTAGTAATGTAAATCATACGCCCGAAAAATCATTTTGCTGGATTCTGAATCCTAAAATTTTTAAGTTCGCCAAGAACTATAACTGTTTTCTTATGAAAACTCATTGTAATACCGTGTTCCAAGTCCCAAGAAACTGGCTCGTATCCTAAAAATATTATTTTTGAATCTACATCAATAGACTTTTCAATTTATAAATTCTTTCTATCTAAGCTGCGCATATAAAGTAAAATAGCTATTAAACCGGTCAGCTGGGCTATCAAACAAATACTTTTTGAAAATTTATATCATTTGCCACCCCCGATATTATCAACAGACATTTAATTTTAAATGAGCATTTAACGAACAAAAGCATATTGAAATGGTATACGAGATTTCTAATATTGTCTGTTGATAATTCCGGGGAATTAAGCTTTAGAAAAGGATTTAAAGCTTCTATTGTGAAGGTTTTTGAAGTTTCAAAGATTTCTTAAAGAATTAAAAATAATTATTTTTTTCTGACATAGGATCAGGGACCCGAACCGTAACGAAACCGTAACCGAAAACCGCACCGATATATGACTTTTTATGAAACCGAAACCTCTATTTTATTTCTTTAAATATGGAAATCGAAAACCGATACGAAAAATAAATTCGTTCTGTAACCGGAAACATAACCGAACCGAAATAATATCGGTACTAAAACCTTAAATTTGAAAATAGGTATTTTTTTATCCACATCTTTTTCGTAGAAGTACTGTCCATGCCTCCGAATTCATAAAAAAGTAGTTACTTAATAAAAAAAAAGTAAAGCATTTTACTCCATTTTTCAATTATTTTTTGCAATTATAATTTTAAAAAATTGCTCATTTGTTAATAATTTGCGAAACGTATTTAATTTTTGTTGCAAAAATAAACAAAATAAATAAATATGTATCATCACGGCTTATTATCCATTACTGGGTGTGCCAATCTGCTTTGTACACAGATATCGGTAATGATGAAATATTTGCTCCGCGTCGGCGCTTACCAGGCGTCACCTCACGGGCACTCATTGCTGGCGTGGAGAGTGCACCACAGGGTTCAATTTTGTACAATTTAAAATTGAAATATTTGGCGTCGGTCGGGATCGAATCCGGTTTCCCAGATTCGCGACTTAAAAACTTTAATATGAAAACTTTAACTTATAGTTACTTTTTGAACCGCGAATTTTATTTTTAAATCACACCTTAAAATAAAAGTACCTACCCAACTTTATACTTCTACTTAAAATAATTACTTACAGATTCTTTTCGAATTTTGAATTCCGAACAAGCCGAATATATCTATTTGTACTATTTGCTTGCGAAACGTGGAATTAAAATGTTACTACAGTATGAAATAGGTACTAAATGTATTTCATGTTGAAAAAATTAAAAACTAAGCTAATTTTTCATTTAAACCGAAACCGAAAAGAACCGAAACCGTAACGAAAACGAAACTTATTTGTTTATTTAACCAAAACGAAAACCAATATAATATTTTCAAAAAAACCGTAACCGATAACCGAAACCGAATTTTTATTAAAGTAAAAACCGTTAACCGTAACCGAACCCCAAAATTTTTCGGTACGACTCCCTGCATAGGATACAAAAAAAGGTTAATAGCATATTCAGTTATTAGTAGGTAAAGTGATATTCCTGGACAACGGTAGACAATGAGCAGGTTTTACATTTTTTTAAAGTATTTTAAATGAAAGTTTATGAAACATTTTTCAAAGTAATAAAAATATTAATTTATTGTTATTTTTGTCGGTAATATTTGGAGCTGTTTTATCATATGTTGGTATTCAATCCTTTACTTTTGTAACTAACTTCACTGAATATACTGATTACACATTCATTATATAAGAGGCAAAATGTCCGTTGTTGTTTGTTGTATTTTCACTGCGTAAAATAAAACAAGTAAATAATAAGCTGTGTTTTATTTAAATAACAATTTTAGTAAATAATTAAATAAAAAATTGGTGCCAGAAATAGTCATGAAAAATCAGAGATGTTTACATGTTGTATAAGCTAGATGCCTGACTCAACACGCAGAAGTGAAGCCAGCAAATTCCAAGGATATTAATATAGATATTAATATATGTATACACTGGATTGCTAACTTGTATGTTGTGCATGTAAGCACCTGTGAGGCAAGCAACTGGAAGGCAGCCATTTGCAGAAAAGGAAAAATACGCGCC
The DNA here is from genome assembly GCA_963082715.1 of Harpalus rubripes. NCBI lineage: Eukaryota > Metazoa > Arthropoda > Insecta > Coleoptera > Carabidae > Harpalus > Harpalus rubripes. The sequence goes on along the minus strand of OY720449.1, from coordinate 71,824,371 downwards.
AAATTTAAAATTACATATAGAAATAAATTATAAAAGGGATGAATTAATAATTTTTTTTATATTTATGCGTATATTTTAAAAATTATAGTTATTATTTTAATAATATGATATACATTTGTTACATACAGGATGTAACAGCTAAATGAGCTACCTCAAATATTTTCTATATTACTAAAAATACAATAAAATGCTATAAGACAAACTTGTAGAAGACCAAGGGGCACATCCGATTAGAGAAGAAAATAATTTTTTAAACCAGTGGTTCCCAAGTTACAATACAAAGATATATTTTCTTAAATGGGATGATATAATTTTTTTAGGCCTATTCGATAGAGTATTTTTTTCTGAATTCAACCATGTAATTATTTTTATATCATTACATAACAAAAATATTGAGAAAAATACTATTGCAATATAATAAATTTGATTTATATATTTATTTTTCAGTAGGTTATGCATGAAAAACAATTGACCTTATATTAAAATAAAACAAATATTTGTTAATAAAGTTATAAACAAAATATATCCAAAATAATTCAAATTGACAAATAGAAGTTTTTGTTTTTCATACATAGCCTGAAAAATGACTATAAAATTCTAATTTATTTAAATTTCAATTGTATTTTCTCAATATTTTTGTTATGTAAGGATATAAAATAATTACATAGTTAAAATCAGAAACAATTATTCTATCGAATAGGTCTAAAAAATTTATATCATCCCATTTAAGAAAATATAACTTTGTATTGTAACTTGAGAACCACTGGTTTAAAAAAAATATTTTCTTCTCTAATCGGATGTCCCCCTTGGTCTTCTTTAAGTTTGTCTTATAGCATTTTATTGTATCTTTAATAATATAGAAATTATTTGAGGTAGCTCGTTTAGCTGTTACACTCTGTATATAGCAAATTCATAATAAAATAGGACTATAAATTTAAAAATAATATTTGCTTATTAAATAGATGCCTTTTGCATATGTGGTGGAAATTTTGGAAATACAGAAGATGCTGAGTCTGGTTTTAATCTTATATATGTTCCAAGCCATATCAAATAATCAATTTCAAGAAAATGATAACTGCAAATTTTTGATGCAGGTGTGAAATCTTTTCCTTTCATCTATCCACAATCGTAATATACCACTATTATTTAAAGGAAACCTGTAAAATATTTAAAACAATAGTATGAATAAGTGTGTATACATATTATATGAACAATAATACTTACTTGAAAAATTGTAAAGGGTTATCCTTGCTATGTCTATTTGTGCACCCAAAAGCACTACAAGAAGACGGTATATTGCCTTTTATTATGGAATTATCTCACTTAATGTAATTATTCACTAAGAACACAACAATAGTATGAATAAATATATATATATATATATATATATATATATATATATATATATATATATATATACAGGGTGTAAATCGAAAAGTGAAACATAGGAGTTTAACATGGGAAATCAATTTTTCTTTGCGCAAACGTTACCTAATTATTTTATGCAAAAATACTTCAAATAAAAGTTATAGAGATTTAAATGCAGCATCTAAATCAAGTAAAACGATTATTTTATATCTTCATATAAACGTAAAAATTAATTACAAAGTTACAGTTTTTATGATCTTTTTGTCTAAACAGCCATGGATTTGTGACAAAAAACAACGTATTTGTTTTTTTTGTCATATATCCATGGCTGCTTAGACAAAATGCTCATAAAAACTGTAACTTTGTAATTAATTTTTACGTTTATATGAAGAGATTAAATAATCGTTTCACATGATTTAGATGCTGCATTTAAATCTCTATAACTTTTATTTGAAGTATTTTTGCATAAAATAATTAGGTAACGTTTGCGCAAAGAAAAATTGATTTCCCATGTTAAACTCCTATGTTTCACTTTTTGATTTACATCCTGTACAAAGAAAAAGTTTAGCCCGTACCACGTAGGACGAGTGGCTAATTTTCTTTAGTGACTTAATATACATTCCACACGAGTGTAATACAACGTTTTATCCAACACTTTTTTGAAAACTTCTTAAATCATTTTTATATTTTCATTCATTGTTTGACACTGACAAGTCAATTAATGTAGTATTTTAAATTACAAAGTAGCCATTGAATGGTTGTTGTGGTTTTGTTGTATTGTTATTGAAAAAAATTGCTGTAATAATTATTGTCTGTCATTGGGAATTATAATTATATGAACGAAAAATATAATAAAATGGGTGAAAATAAGGATCTTCCTTTAAAACGTATTCACTTAGAAGCACAAGCAGCATCTTTGAATTTAATTCCGTTTTCGTTTCATCATCCGTACATTTTAGCATAAATGTTAATATTAATTTAAATAAATAAGTTTCATAATGTTAAATTATTTCAATACTAAAATAATTTTGTAAAATTGATTTTTATTTATATTTAAAAAACACAAAAAACAGTAATAGTTCCTCCGTGACTTCTAAAATATTCTCTCACGGAGTGACTAATGTTGTACGTTAGTGATTTCAAATAACCATAGTAACAAGTATATTATGAGTCGGTGTTGGATAAAGTTAATGTACATATTTCAAAAGCAGCAACTATACTAAACTCAACGAAGAAACAGAGTAATAAATGTGCGTGATCTTCACGTGATTTGAGAAAGCGATTCCGCTATTGGCTGAGAAGAAAACAGAAGAAAGTTGGCAAGAGCCGGGTTTACAATACGTAAATTTAATACGCATTTGCTGACATGTAACTTCTGAACTGCTGATATAGTTGCCGTGATTACTCTGTTTCTTCGTTGTGTTTAGTATAGTCAGTACTTTATAAAAATGTAGTTCAAATATTAAGACAATACGCAGCCCGCAATACACCACGGCTTCCGACCCCGCAAATCTCCGCGGCGCATATCTTCCGATCACAACAAACACCGTAAGGCGGCCTCTAGTCAGTATATGCTCGAAGTATACAGGTATCTGTGTGTAAATAGAAAATATAGGAAACTGTAAATTATTGTCAAGTAACGTATAGATAGTAGCAATCAAATTGAAATAAAATTTATAATTTCTAAAGAGTGGACCTTTTCAATTTAAATAGAAGATATGCGAAATGGGGATCTGCGCATAGTAAGAACAACTGAAATCTATGGCGTTTATTTCTAAAAAATGTAGACGTAGAATGTAAGAAAAATCTCATATAACTATAAAAAAATTTCACCGAGAATACAGGTATTTTAATGACAGCAATATCTTTGACGTGTCGTTTGACAGCCCAACTGGCAGTTGATCGCGCCATCTTCTTACCATTTGCAGCGATATAAAGAGATAGCCGTTAAATTGAAAAGATCCATTATATATCTTTACCTCCCGTCACCTTTAGGTAAGGAAGGTATTGTCTTTGGTCAAAAAATTCGATGATGACTTTTTAATCAATAAGCACGTTTTAGGGTCCCTAGAATACGAATTTACTATTTTTACGATGATGTCTGTGTGTGTGTGTGTGTGTGTGTGTGTGTGTGTGTGTGTGTGTGTGTGTGTGTGTGTGTGTGTGTGTGTGTGTGTGTGTGTGTGTGTGTGTGTGTGTGTGTGTGTGTGTGTGTGTGTGTGTGTGTGTGTGTAACAAAATTTTCGTCTGCGATAACTCTAGTACTATAGTTTCAAAAATTATAATTTTTTCGTATACTTCTTCGTTACATCCATATGAAGAGCTGATTAGATTTTGGTTACAATTGGTCAACCGGAAGTACCATCATTTGAAGATTTTAACAGTTTTTCTTGAAAAAACTATGTTAAATATCATTTTTTCACATTTATTGTTATTATAAAAATTAAAGAATATTTTATTCTCTATACGATTTGACTGCATTTTATACTTAATATTAAATGGATATAGAGTTAAAAAATTGTAAAGAAATTAAATTTCATAAAGTAGCTATAGCTATGAAAACAGCTACTATATTAAGAAAATTCTGATTGAAAGATGTCAGTGTCAAGTGAAATTGACATAGTGTGTTTGTCTTATAATTTTATTGGAAATATAGGATCTCTTGCTTTCTGTATGAAATTTGTATAAAATACATACAACTGCTTTAAGGTAATGTACAAGAAATAATAATAATAAATCTTTTATTTCTGCAGATACATTACACTGTATATAGAAAACGTCACAAAATAATAATTTAAGACATAATGAAATTTGCATTAAATACATGCAGCTGCCGGAAGGTAATGTACAAGAAATAGAATATTTAATTTAGCAAGGAACTTTCCGTATGAAATTTGTACAAAATACATAGAACTGACGGAAGGTAATGTGCTGGCCACATCAGATTTTTTTACTATTAGTATACATCCTTATACATATTTTGAACATTTTGGCAGACTGAGTAAATTTAAATAACTAGCTTAGAGGAGCAATCAAGAGATGGCGCTGGAAAACGGTTCAGTTTAAATTGGTTCAAATCATGTCAACTATAAAAGTTTAATTCTGTGAGTTCTATATGTCGTGAATCTGTTTTTTGATAACATTTGTGTAAACAAGTACATTTTCATTGATTGTAAATAAATGTTTTGTTCATATTATTTAGTGAATATGTTTAAATAATTTGTTAAACATGTGGCCCATTAATGATTTATGCTTTATGTGCTCAAACAATCACAAATGCAATGTAGTGAACAAGAAAATTACTACTCAAGTAGAATATCTTATGCCCGAAATTGTAAGTAGTTTTATATTTTCTTAGAGGGTGAATAACTTATATATTGAAATACGAGGTCATATATTGGATTCCATAAGAATTTAACCTCAAATATGTTATGTATATATTTGTGAGTGTAAAATGCTATTTGGGCCTATTCTGTAACTTAGTGGTTAATTTTTAACTGGTTGAAAAAATTATCCAATCATATAGATTTGACAACTAAAAATCCAATTCTTTGTTATATGTCAACATACTGTAACTCAGTGGTTAATTTTTAACAACTGGTTATAGCTATTAACATACCTAGGGATGTTATGTATATCATAACTGCCGCAGATATCGGTTTGAAATCAGAGCTCGTAGAGCGAGGATTTTAAGACATCTAAGGCTTGTTATAATTCATAATATCCGTGCTTTGTTCAATAGTTTATCGGTTTCAGAAAATGAAGACAATATTAATAAATATAGTCCAGTCAACGAACGCTCAAAAGGAGAATGTAGAATGCATGGAGGGTGTCACAATTTTTGACTAAAAGTCCCCGGACATAGTAGGTGAGCGGGGTGCAGGAGGGAACCGAGAAGGTATCTATTTTTGGTTTTTTGCTTATATCTTGAAGACGATGCGCCTTACCAAAAAAATCGTTATACACAAAATGAAAGCCAACAATTTCCTAGGTTTTTGTTTTGTTAAGTTTTTTTCTATCTTTAACCATTTACGAATATCCGCTATCAAAAACCAATAATTTTCTAAAAAAAAAATTGTTTGCCTGGCGTTTTTCGTTAAACTTTTCTCTCTAGCACCTCATCTCTTCGGTTTACAGAAAAATTCCCAAAAAAGAAGTAGTAGAGGATTAAATTTCCTTCAAATTAGTAAATACACTTTCTGTGTTATCTTCAATCAATAAACAGTTATGGCAATTTGAATTTTTTCGGTAAATTATGAGATTCCGCTGGACAACTATACATTTAGACTAGGGGCCAGGGGTATGCGCAGTTAAAAGTGTGCGTCTACGGATTTTCTCTTCGGATTATGTTATGAAGGTTGTTAGAGATGTTTTTATCTTGGTCACATGATCTGTAGCCCGTCAGTTTTTTTCAAAATGGCCGGAAGTGACACAAAATTATTACTACGATCATCTTATGAGCCCCTTTGTGTAGTTTAACTTGGCTTGTTAACATATTTTTATATCTCTGAAAAACTCAAAATAAACGAAATATTTTTGATGCCGGACTTTCGCTGATCACCCTGTATGCATATTAATTTACATAACTAACACTGTAAAGTAATTGACAGTACTTAAGCCTGCTTCAGAGTTTACATAACGGTAACATAACATAACGTAACATAAGGAATCAGTGAAGGTTTCATAGTTCCAAGTATTGTAAAATCTGCTAACTTCATGTTAAATATTTTGCTCATATATTCAGTTTGATGTTGACATTATTTGTTAGTTTATAAATAAAGAATACTATTATGGATACGGACGATATTGTTGCTATTAATAATTTAGTGTAATCTTACCGACTGGTTCATAATTTCGGATATTGCAATCCATGCAGTATATTTTTTTTCTTAATATCCTTAAAATCTGGTCACGATTTATCATATATTAAAGCATATTTCTCAACAAAAGGAATTAGTAATGCTTAATCCATCTTGACAGCAACTTAAATGTCAAACAAAAACTGGAATTGACAATTCAATTGACAGATATTCGATTTTTTTGAAATGTGGTACACAACGACTCATGTACGCGTCCGAACATAACCGATTAACAAAGAAATAAAATTTGGCCATATTCTATGTTTTCTTAAGTTACGTTATGTTATGTTTCTTACGAAAACTATGAAATACTATACCGGTTTACATACATCCATATTTTCTTTATGTTATGCTATATGTTATGTTACATTATGTAAATTCTGAACCAGGCTTTAGAGTTTTATTTTGATGCCAAACATGATATTATTCGACATAAATTACCTATTTTTACTTTAGCAATGCATTAAAACGAGCATATGTTTGGCGGCCATTTTGATAAAAACTGACGGGCTACAGATCATGTGACCAAGATAAAAACATCTCTAACAACCTTCATAACATAATCCGAAGAGAAAATCCGTAGACGCACACTTTTAACTGCGCATACCCCTGGCCCCTAGACTAGATGTATAGTTTTCCAGCGGAATCTCATAATTTACCAAAAAATTTAAATTGCCATAACTGTTTATTGGTTGAAGATACAAAGAAAGTGTATTTACTAATTTGAAGGAAATTTAATCCTCTACTGGGAATTTTTCTGTAAACCGAAGAGATGAGGTGCTAGAGAGAAAAGTTTAACGAAAAACGTCAGGCAAACAATTTTTTTAGAAAATTTTCGGTTTTTGATAGCGGATATTTCATAAACGGTTAAAGATAAAAAAAAAAACTTAAGAAAACAAAAACGTAGGAAATTTTGTTAGCTTTCATTTTGTGTATAACGATTTTTTTGATAAGGCGCGTCGGCTTCAAGATAAAAGCAAAAAACCAAAAATAGATACCTTCTCGGTTCCCCCCTGCACGCCGCTCACCACCTATGTCCGGGGACTTTTAGAAAGTTTACCTCCTAACGACTCCAAACAAAGCCCTGAAGTCAAAAATTGTGACACCCTCCATGCATTCTACAACGCCTTTATTGACTGGACTAATATTATTTTTTTGAAATTCTCTCGTTATTGCTATTGTCAGAATGCTATGATTAACAGAACAAATGATGTGCTTTATTCATTATGTTTATTATTTTAGAATAAAGTAAATCGTATTTAGAACGATACACTAACGTTATCTGTACATATTAATGAAGAGCATTTTAATTTTATTTTATTTACATTTTGTAGAGCTTCGTCAACAAGTCAGTAAGGTAATAATAGGCATTTACGAAAATTCTACCGGTGAACTGTTACCGGTATATATCGGTAAACAGCTGTTTACCAGGTTACAACTACCGGAATCGATATTTTAAGAACGCAAGTAGTAAACAGGGTAGATTTCTAACCTATGAAAAAAAATTTAAAGTTCGTAACAGATTTGAAATTTTACGTAAACAAACTGAGCACAATCCTACTTCCGATTTGAAATGGTTTAACTATTAAAGTAAAATTCTTGATGGTTTGCTGTTTTAGACTTTAGCCGTAGTTGCTTTCAATATGCCAGATTTTTATTAGACATTAAAAATTTTCATGCAGTTCATGGCGGGATACCAAAGTGGTAGAGTTCTAGCCTCTGGTCTCAGAGTTCGTTGGTTTGAATCCGGGTCAGTCGGAATTTTTTCGAGGAATTTGCTCGACTGGCCTTGATTCGGTACCTACTCCCGTTGCCTTTCCAAGTTAGGATACAATTGACTTGGCAACCACACAGGGGGAGCATTACAGGTTTCAACTCCAACTTCATTCTCGATGAATATGACATCACGAGATGTGATTATCCTTTTAGGATTCCTTACATACGTCAGGCGATAAGCTTTTTATTCGATACTGTAACCAATAAAGATAAGTTTTTGCATGATCGTTTTTTTTTAATGTTTACCGATAGTGTTTCCAAGACAGTAGATCTTATTAGGTTAGGTGGTTAGGTGGAAGAACAGCCTTGGCTGAACCTCGCCTTTGAGTTTTTTTCTTTCTCAATAAAGTAAATATTATTATTATTATTATTATTATTATTATTATTATTATTTACAAATTACTGAACGGTAAGTGATTTGAATCACATCGGTAAGTGATGTGCTTCACTTACCGTTCAGGAGGGGGGCGGTAATAGTATATTAAGTATTAAGAACGGTAAGGACAGTTTACCGACCTTCGCTAAGTTCCCAATTTTGTCTGAGATCGGTAATTCCTTAACGTTCGACGCATAAAACTTAAAAGAAAAATAAGATTTGAAAATTATTTTGACATTTAAAAAAAATTATTTGTCATTTTTAAAGCACCGACCAAAAACTAAAGAGAGACTTGAAAGCTCCATGTTATTTTAAAAGATAGAAGTGGGGCTTTGGTCAGCAGAGACCTCTGACAGTGATTCCAAAACTCAAGTTTGTAATGCGGGCAGCATGCATCTCTTTTGTAATGCGGGCAGCATGCAACCCTTTAATTTAAAAGATTAAAACTGAATTCCACGTTTCTTTCACAAACATTCAAAAACATTTTTGATATTAAATTGAATATCAAACATGTTTTCAATATTTTACGAAAGAAATATGTACTTTATTTGGTTTTACAAATATTAGAACATATGGATTATTGAATTAAACACACGTCATAATATCTTATTTGTAAATTTATTACGGAAGTAAATAATAATAAAATAGTGTTTACAAATCATGTCTCTTGGTGAAGTAAATAAAAACAAGCTGTTCATTTTCCCTGTTGTTGCTTTTACAGCCAGGAATAACACAATACATTGTTCTCATTTTCTGAAATAAGAAATTAGTATTATTTTCATTTTCATGAAGTAGTTTGGGGTTGATTAATAAAATAAAAATTAAGTTACATACATTATAAAGCAGGCTTTATAGATTGCATAGAATAGAATGGAATAGAATAGAATAGCACAGGGAATAAAAATATAAACCAGTGCATATGCACGGAACCATTTATACTTGCACAGAATGGAATAGAATAGCACAGAATAGAATAGAAAATAACCAAATTTTATTTTTTATTCTATTCCATTCCTATTCCATTCGGCTTACTCCGCGGCCATTCGTGTGAATTCGGTGTTGCGTCGGCGCGTCCGGTGCTCCTTGGCGCGTTCCTTGAAAAAACTTCTAATTTTTTGTTTGTGTCTGTCATATTATAAGTGTTGACTAGCAACACATTCTTGTTTATAATGTTTATTAATCATCTGTCATTAATGTCATGTAGAATTTTGTTGAATAAAGCCTAACTTACGAAGGTTTAACTGGTCTTAATTACAACAATTTATTCAACAAAAATTCAATTAGATGGAGCGCCTTCTTCGCCCAGATAGGCTTGACGTCGATCCTAATTCAATGGATGCAGCACTAGCATGGAATCACTGGTTCAAGACTTTTGAAAATTTTCTCGGAGGAGTAACTCAAGAATTGGACGAGGCAGGTAAACTCAATTTACTCATTAACCATGTCTCTGCGTCGATCTTTACATTATTCAGTGAAGCTGATTCTTATAAAAAAGCAGTCGAGATTCTTAAAGCAGCATTTGTCAAACCAACTAATGAAATTTTTGCACGTCATAAACTAGCCACTAGATCACAAGATTCCCATGAGACAATTGATCAATATTATAGAAGTCTTCAACTTTTGGGTAAAGAATGTACATTTGAAGCTGTTACTGCAGAAGAGAATAAGAATGACTATATCCGGGACGCTTTCATTAGAGGATTATTATCAAATGATGTGCGGCAACGCTTGCTAGAAAACAATACTTTATCTCTATGTCAAGCCTATAGACAAGCTCTTTCCCTTGAGACAGCACAAAAACAGTCAGCTTCATACAATGCGCCTAATATAGTTATTAATGCGATGCCTAATGTGGCTGATAGTCCTAAGATTCAATCTCAGTCAGACACAGTAGCTGTCACATCAACCCAAAAATGTTACTTTTGTGGGAGGGATAGGCACTCCCGTACTTTATGTCCGGCAAAGGATGCAAAATGTAGAGCCTGCGGAAAAAACGGGCACTTTGCAGCAGCTTGCCGTTCTAGGAACAAAACTGTTGCAATGTCCCAGACTGCGGATACTATTGCTGCTTTACCAAAATGTCTATCTAAGTCTACTGTTAACGTCAAAGTTAATGGTGTCAAGGCAAATGCTCTCATTGATAGTGGTAGCTCATCAACTTATATAGACGAACAATTTGCACAAAAATATGGCTTCCCTTTGTTGCAAAAACGTAATAACATATCAATGGCATCAAAATCACTATCATGTCCTATTACTCATTGCTGTGTGGTTGATCTGCAACTAGGGAATCAATTGCTTAATAAAGTAAAAATTTCGGTGCTCCCTGACTCTTGTGCAGACGTCATTATTGGTCATGATGTTCTGCAGGAGTATGAAACTGTAGAAATTAGATTTGATGGAACTAGGCCTACGCTTGAAATCTGCAATTTAACTATTGCTAATGTGCCTGAAGTTTCATTGTTTCAAAATTTACTTCCATCTATCAAACCCATAGCTATTCGATCTCGGCGTTTCTCTCAGGATGATCAGAAATTTATTAAGCAGGAAATCGAAAATCTACTTAAAAATGATATTATCGAAGAAAGTACCTCTCCGTGGCGTGCACAAGTTGTCATAGTTTCTAACGATAAACATAAAAAACGTATGTGTGTGGATTATTCTCAAACAATTAATAAATATACACTTCTAGATGCCTTTCCACTTCCCCGAATTGATGATATTATAAATAATGTAGAAAAGTACAGTGTGTTTAGTACAATCGATTTAAAAAGTGCATACCATCAGGTTCCGATTCGTAAAGAAGATCGATCTTATACACCTTTTGAAGCTAATGGTAGACTATATCAATTTCGCAGAATCCCCTTTGGAGTTACTAATGGGGTCCCATGTTTTCAACGATTTATTGATAATATCATTAACGTGGAAAAACTTAAAGGAAAATATGCTTATTTGGATGATGTCACTGTGTGTGGTCATGATCAAGATGAACATGACATAAACTTAAAAAAGTTTATGGAAGCAGCAGAAAAATATGGTTTAACGCTCAATGAAGATAAATGCAAATTTTCGACAGTCTCTATTAACTTGCTAGGGCACTCTATTTTTAATCATCAAATAAAACCTGATCCAGACAAACTACGACCTCTACTCGAATATCCTTTACCAACAGATTCTGCTACTTTAAAGCGCGCTATGGGCATGTTCGCCCATTATGCACATTGGATACCCAATTTTTCAAATAAAATAAGGCCCCTGGTTGATTGTAAAACTTTTCCTCTAAATGCGAAGGCACATCATGCGTTTGAAGAGATGAAGTCTTCAATAGCCACCTCAGCTGTTCATAGCATTGATGAAGAGGCTGAATTCACAGTAGAAACTGATGCTTCTGATCATGCAATCGGGGCTATTCTTATACAATTAGGGCGTCCTGTAGCGTTTTTCTCTCGCTCACTCTCTCAAACTGAACAGCGTCATTCTGCAGTAGAGCGAGAAGCCTATGCAATTGTGGAATCATTAAGAAAGTGGAAACATCTTCTAATAGGGCGCCATTTCAAATTAGTAACAGATCAACAATCCGTAGCTTTCATGTTCAATTAAAAAATAAGTAACAAAATCAAGAATGAAAAATTTTACGATGGCGACTCGAGTTATCTAGTTTTCAATTTGATATTATTTATCGAACAGGCAAAGAAAATAACAGTAGCGGATGCGCTTTCACGTATCTGTGCTATTACAACAAGTGATGAGCATTCTTTATTTGTTTTGCATACCATGCTATGTCATCCAGGAGTTACACGCATGTATCACTGGGTGAAGTGTAAAAATCTTCCATTCTCTATTAATGAAGTCCGTGAGATGACGAGAAATTGTAAAGTATGCTGCGAAGTTAAGCCCCGTTTTGTTAAATATGAAGGAAAGTTGATAAAGGCTACTGCGCCATTTGAAAGATTAAACGTTGATTTTAAAGGACCTCTACCTTCGCGTACAAATAATCGCTATATTCTCACGGTTGTAGATGAGTTTTCAAGATTCCCATTTGCGTTCCCTTGTCCTGATATGTCATCATCTACCGTAATTAAAAATTTAAAACTTTTATTCACACTTTTTGGAACGCTCTGTTTTATACATTCAGACCGAGACACTTCCTTTATGTCAGACGAAATTAAAAGATTCTTAACATCAAATGGAATAGCCACAAGTCGATCTACAGCATTTAATCCTAGGGGAAACGGACAAGTCGAAAGATATAATGGGATTATCTGGAAGACCATCTTGCTTGCACTCCGTTCTAAAGATTTAGATGTGGTACAATGGGAATCTGTTCTGCCAGAAGCTCTCCATTCAATACGATCACTGCTCTGCACTGTAATTAATGAGACACCTCATGAACGAATGTTTAAACATTCACGAAGAAGTTCTACTGGTTCATCGCTGCCAACCTGGCTCGCTACTCCTGGCCCTATTCTTATGCGAAGACATAATCGGAGTAGCAAATATGAACCGCTTGTATATGAAGTAGATCTTCTGGAAGCCACTACTAATTATGCACATGTTAGACTTTCAGATGGAAAAGAGTCTACTGTATCACTGAGACATTTAGCACCTCTGGGAGAGGACTATAACTCACTAGAGTCGAATCCGAACAGCCCAATACGACAATCAACAGATCCTGTTACCTCGACACCTGATGACATTCCTCCTTCTAAAAATAATACAGAAGATGGAACTCGCCTTCCAAGTCCAGAAGAGTCAACCTCTCATCCTCAGCGAACAAGAAAAAATTCATCTCCTCGTCCTCAGCGAATAAGAAGGCTACCCAGTTATCTAAAGGAGTATGATCTCAAATAAAAGGGGGGGAAAATGTCATATTATAAGTGTTGACTAGCAACACATTCTTGTTTATAATGTTTATTAATCATCTGTCATTAATGTCATGTAGAATTTTGTTGAATAAAGCCTAACTTACGAAGGTTTAACTGGTCTTAATTACTACAGTGTCAAAAAGCAAAAAAATGTCATAGTGATTTAGAATTGATTGCGTTAGTTGAGAAACACTCGATATTGTATGACAATAGGCGTTCTGATTTCCGCAAAAAGGAAAAGCAGGAGAATGTGTGGCAGTCCATTGCCAATATTTTAAATGCAGATGGTATGTATTAAATAGATAAAAGTTTGATTGAATAAACGTCTTAATTACATTTTTTTTAGTTATACAAGTGCAAACCCGCTGGCGGTACCTGAGACAAAGGTATTCTAAAGAAAAAATTAAATGTATTCCCTCTGGCTCTTCCAGCGAATACCAGGAATGGGAGCTTTTGAAATACCTTCATTTTCTAGCTCCCATAGTGAAGCCAAGAAAGTAAGTTACATTTTAGTTATATCAGCTCGGCTTCATTAGTTCTTTGAATGAGCTCTGTGGACATTCTTTTCAGAACTACATCGAACATATATGTGGCTGAAGAAATCAGCCCTCTCAAACTTGCACCTGCACTAGAGAAGGAGAGTGCTTGTGCTTGGGATACTATGTCCTTATTTTCGAAGGCATCACCGCAGATCACTCCAGTGGAGTATGAAGAGAGGTATGAAGATATAGTGGTAGAGGAAATAGAAGTGAGGCCGTCAATAAATAAAGAACCACCTGAAGCTCGTACACAGCCAAAAGCTTCGTGTAGTAGCGAGCGAAATGCAAGTCTGGAGCCTGCTGTGGCACCAAAAACTAGCTACGCGGAGCAACCCTCAAAAAAAAAAGAAAAAAAACAATTAATGAGATCGATAACACCTTACAAAGCATTACTGGAGTATTCCAGAAAATAGCGGGAGAAGCAACAAATCCGATGTTGCAAAATTTTGGAAAATTTATTGCCACAACCTTAGCCACTATGCCAACAGAAGTAGCTAAAAAAAATGTTAAAAATAAGTACAATTCTTTTGTCAGATGAATAATAGTAGTAGTTAGTTTTTAAGGTATTTTTGTATGTTTATTATGATTTTTCGTTTCTTTATTTTGTAAGTATAAGATGTATTTTTAGTTTTCAAGATGTTTTCATAAGTATTTATTATAAATTTTCTTTCTTTTATGCGTGTTTATTTACTAATACAAAAATATACATTTACAACAGTATTATAAAACGTTGAGCTTAAACAAAACCTTCTGTGATTACCCTGTGTTGCCAAGGTAAGGCCCCTTCGTCAGACATAAAATAATTTTTCAAAATATTTCTCGCAGCATATAAATCTCTTGACGCCCGATTCGCCGATAATCTACCCACGGATTGCAGTCCCCTCGTATTGTCTCGCCAGTTTCCCAAAGCATCTTCACTATCTACATATCCAGCAGGACAATACTGACTATTTCCACTTAATATAACATAATTATGCAAACAGACAATAGCCTTGACATATAGGTCCACATTTTCAACTTTGGCAATTATTTCTGTTTGCAACAATCTCCACCGACTTGCCATGATGCCAAAAGCATTTTCAATGCATCTTCTAGCTCTTGACAAGCGATAATTGAAAATTCTTTCATCATCAGGCAAGTTTCGGCCAGGGTACGGTCTCTGAATGTACGACCTAAGCGGAAAAGCAGCATCACCCACAAAATCAAATGGCTGCTTAATAGTGGTTCCCGGCAGGGAAGCTGGCTTAGGGATATTCATTTTTTCTTCTTCTAACATCTTTCCGAATACGCTTGTTCTGAAAATTCCTCCATCACTTTGAGAGCTGTAAGAGCCGATGTCAACTAATGTGAAGACGTAATTAGCGTCGCATGTAGCAAGTAAAACTGTGCTGAAGTAGCCTTTGTAATTATAATACTTGCTACCGCTTCTTTGGGGTGCGCGAATTCGGATGTGCTTTCCATCCAATGCACCTAAACAATTGGGGAAGTTCCACATTTCGTAAAACCCTCTGGCGATATGTAACCATTCTTGCTCTGTGGATGGAGGTCTCAAAACTTCGGAATGTAAAACTTCCCAAATTGCTGCACAGGTTTCCATTACAATACAATGTACTGTAGTTTCCCCCATGGCATACTTCCAAGCTATAGTCTGTAGATTACTGCCTTGTGATAGGAAACTAAAATCATCTAATTTATTAAACAACTTCATTGTTTTATATTAAAACTTACTGTAGAGTCAGAGCCAACCGTTCTTCCGGAGATATGCCATCTTTAATATTTCTTTTTTTAATATACGGTGTTTTTTTAGTAATAAGGCCGAAAATAAAGGTATACTCATACGGGTGTACTTAAAAAACTGATCCTTGTCCGTAATTTTCATTTTTCTAAAATATTTTTCAAAAAAAACATCTTTTTCTATTTTTATTAATATCCCGAATCCGCCAACGACGACTTCTTCGCTGACAATCAATACTTCTCAGATAAATGATTAAAGTTAATGCCAAACCCGCACCAGCTACAATCAATTGCCTGTCCATCTCAGATATAAATATTTATCAGAAAACAGACAATTTGTCATCACAACTAGTCACAGCGACAGATATCTATTTCACAAAATCTGTGAAATTAGCGCACATGATTTACTGTCAAAGTGACATTTTATTCCATTCTATGCAAACTATAAATGGTCTTAAATATTTCTATTCCTATTCTATTCCATTCTATTCTATGCAATCTATAAAGCCTGCTTAAATGTGATTGAAAGAAGCACAAAAATAATACACTGCAGCAAAAACCAATACATCAAACACTCTTAAGAAGCTTCGTCTTTGAATACAAAATACGAAGTAAAAATGGCAAATTTTAAATGACAAATCAAGTGACAAATCATCGACCAGGAAACAAATGTGTCAACATGCACTTTCTCCGTCAACTCTGGAGATATTGCAGAAACTATTTACTTGTACTGCCATCTGCCGGCGATTCTAAATCTGTATTCTCTCTACCTCCCGTGCTCCACAAGTTCTTCTATAGGGCGCGAGCAGACACGTGACTCGAGCGACCTTGACTTGCTCGGGATCAGCTGATTTGTGTGCACATATCATTTTGACAAGAACATTGTCAATTTTAGGCCCGGTGTTTTCACTTCCGAATAAAGTTTCGAATAAGTATTCGTTAAATAAATTTATTCTATATATTTATCCAACGAATAATTCCATTGCGTCTTTTCACACATTTTACACAAACCAATAGCTATCTGCCGAATAACTTTAACGTCTGTGAATTGGTAGCCTTGCAGAGTGAATTTGTGTCAGTAGAAAAGGATGGAGTTTGGCGTACCCACGTTAAGCAGACAAGGATGAAATGTGTCAACTACTTTTGAATCCGTAGTTGTCAAAATTTTATTTGACATCTATAATGTCAATGTCATCTATATTCTAGCCCCGGGAGACTGTAATTTAAGAAGTGTACTATCTAATGCAGCACTCATATGTGGTAAACGAGATATGTATATTGTAAAATTGTCCTTATACTTTTTGTATATTTCTTTCAGTTCAAAATAAATTTTGTCAATGCATTCAACAAAAGTATCCAAAATTAGAAAATATTTTGCCAGCGTCAAATGACAGGATCTCTATAATGATTTACCTATTCACTGTTTGAGATAAAATGCGATCCCCAATATGTGATACTAAATTGTTTTCATAATCGGAATCTGTCAAAAATTATTTCATGTATGTGGTTATGTCCTTACGTTGCTGCCTGATTGTGTGTGATCGATTTCTCTTGTTATTTATTAATTCAGTGTTGAAAATCACATCATCATATTTAATATATCCATTTTGTTAATAAATTTGCACTATGTGGAAATGTAATGAACATACGAATAAACGGTTATTCGCTACCCAAGTACCGAATAATTTATTCCGCGAATAACAGATGTTATTCTTACGAATAAATTTATTTGCAAGTGAAAAGACGACAAAAATATTTATCCGAAGGATAAATTTATCTAAACCTTTATTCGCAAGTGAAAATACCGGCCCTTAGTAGATAAAAATCAAAATAAATCAAAACATTGATCTTGTCAACATGACATTGTTCTTGTCAAAATGACATGCGCACACAAATCAGCTGATTTTAAGCACGTCAAGGTCCCTTGAGTCACGTGTCTGCTCGCGTCCTATTACAAAAAATCCTATTCGCTCTCAGGGGGCTGTTTTGAAGTAAGTTTTCATTTTTGTTTTTATTTATTTACGTCTCGCCTCCTAAACGGTAAGTGAAACATCACTTACCGTTCAGAAATTTGTAAATAAGACCTACTGCTTGGAAACATAATCGAAAAACATTAAAATAACCCGATCGTGCAAAAATAAATAAAATTATACCTTATTCCATTTAAGCCATTCAGTATTGCGGAGCACAGGGAATAGTTTCAACCTCTCTGATTGGCTGAAATTAGAGACAAGTTTACCAAATGTAATTTCGGCTACTTCAGATTTGCGCTGTTGCCAGTGCCATCTACTGAATGGCTTAAATGGAACAGAGCATAGACAATCTTAAACGCGTTTTATAAAAAATTATAAAATTTTATTATGACAGTCGCGCAACTCGTTTAGGAGTGTCTACTTTCTATTTGCAAATAAACGACCCTCTACTACAGAGTGGTCCAGAAACATTGAAAGTCACGTGATTTGTAAAAGTTCTGATTATGATCAAAATTATCGTCTACGAAAGAAAATTAGTATTAATATAATGTCAAATTATGTTACTTATATTACCGACATTTGGAAAAGTCATTGACGTTACGTATTTTGAATTTTTTAGCATACAGTTTGTTTTTATCTTTTTAAATTGAACTGCTATTTATTCAAATCGTTATTTGGAATATTCTTTGGGAACCTCCTTGGGATTTATCGTCGAATGTAGCTCTGTTAAATTATAGTACTCGCTTAAGATTGTGTACTTAAATTTCTTTCTTTTTGCAAATAAACGAACCTCTACTATATACCTTCGATCTTTCATGAGCATATATTAACACCGAAAATTTATGTTTCAGAGAATCATCAAGATGGGGCTTCCGCTGCGCATCTGTTCCAGTTGCGAAAAGAACCTTAATTCCTTTATTAAATTTAAGAAAGACTGTGTCGAGAACAGTCTACGTCTGGAAGCAAGGATCAAGGAAGCACAATACAACATAGACATACAGAAGAAGTGTTCGACATCTGAAACAAATATTAATAACCTACATGAAGTATATATTAAAGAGGAAGCGAGAGATGAAGTTTTAAGTGAGAGTGATACTCCAACAGCAAAAGATTTCGTCGAAGAAGAAATTTGCATTAAAGAAGACCCGCTCTCGCTACAAGAAAATTTCAACGCCCGTGAATTTGGTGATGTACTGAACCAGGAAAGTACACCGCAAACAGACACGCATATTCATGAAGACAGCAGAGTTGACTTGGACGACAAATGTGATCTGAACTCTCATGACTCTGAAAATGTGATTTCAGTTAATAATGAAATAAACTCCAAACAAAATTTTTTAGTTACTGATAGTGCAGGTCGTAAGGTTTATACTTGTTTAATTTGTAAAAAAAATTTTAATAGGTTATCAGATTTGAAACTTCGTCATATGAAAATTCATTTAGGAAAAAAAGATTTCCAGTGTACTGAATGTAAAAAATGGTTTTCACGAAATTCACACTTAACCACACATATGAAACAACACACAGGAGTAAAAGATTTTCAATGTAAAGAATGTAACAAATGGTTCGCTCAAAAAGGAAACTTAGTCAAACATATGAAACTACATAATGGATTAAAAGAATTTCAGTGTACTGAATGTAAAAAAAGCTTTTCATTAAAAGGAAACTTAGTCGCACATATGAAACAACACGTTGGAGTAAAAGACTTTCAATGTAACGAATGTAAAAAATGGTTTTTGCACAAATCAAACTTAACCAAACATATGAAACAACACAGAATAAAAGATTTGAAATGCCCTTTTTGTAGTGAAATGTTCAGTGATACGAGTGATTTAAATAAACATATGATTATTCATGCTTGAATAAATATCGGAGAATAAAATAATCTATATTATTTTCGGATAAAAATAATTTGGAACAATGCATGAATTGTAGTAATACTCTAAATAAAGTATTTTGTTTTTATTTAATTTAGCGTTCTTTTAATATCGTTTAGAAGCCGAAATTGAATCCTTTAACCCATTATGTCCAAGGAATCTCAAATGAAATTTAAAATTTCTTTTTTTAAAAAAAAAAGTATGAATTTTTTAAACAATTGCAATATTTTTATGTTCTATGTAACCTAATTTAGTCATAAAAATAATGTTTGTTTAATTTTAATTATTAACAATTTAAAAAATAATTAGTTTGCCAAAAAAAAATTGTAGTATAACATGCTTTCATAAAAGTAATTTTATTTTTGGCTATTAGGCAAGTGTTCGCCTGATTTTTGTTTACAATTAAATTTTATATTTCACCTGACAACCCTTGTTTGAATTTAATGATCTCATATCAGATCACTGGGAAAATTCATGTTGAGTTGTTATAACAAGTTGAATCTCATCTTTTATAGTGCTATTCTATAAACGCAGTACAGACACGTGCTTTGATTATTAGCTTACTTCATTTTCTATGTAAAAATGAGTTTATATATGCAAAAGGCTTTATGAGATAGAAGTTGTAGTTAATGAGGAAGAATTTTGGAGAGATATAGAGTGCGATGTCTCAGTGAACATTGTTAATTTACCAGCTGAACCGCATATGCAGACGAAGCTAACGATGAAGAACTCAGTATTGTGAATGTAGCTGATGCTCCAGGCACACCATAAATCATATAGTTTACGAAGCTTCGTAAGCTATATGATCTAAGAGGCACATTAAAAGTCCATTGTATCCGCAACAAAGAACAAGAAATAGGAGTCACTTTCAAACAAAAGAAGTTTTGTATTGACAATTAATTAAAATGTTTGTTTAAAAGACATAAATTTTATAAACATTTGAATCCAACATTCAATTTGTATATTTTTTTAAATTTTAGTATATTTTTATGATACTTTTAAAAATATCAACAATCAATTAATTTGAAGTATCTTAAATAAAATAAATAAATATATCATCACGGCTTATTACTCATTTCTGGGTATGCCAATCTGCTTTGTACACAGATATCGGTAATGATTAAATATTTGCACCGTGCGGGTGCTTACCAGGCGTCACCTCACGGGCAGTCATTGCTGGCGTGCACCACAGGGGTCAAATTTGTGCCATTTAAAATTCGAAAATATTTGACGTCGGTTGGGATCGAACCCGGTTCTCCAGATTCGCGACCTGACACTCAGGCACGCGACTACAACATCCCATGGGGTCTCGTGAAGTATCTTAGAAATAGAGTAATAATGAAACGATTGATTTCAAGAGAATTTTGAATTAAGATATGTCAAAAATATATTTATACGTTTTTCAAGCAAATATTTTAATCAACAGTTAATAGAAAACTTTCTTTATAATATTAGTTTAATTTTATGTTAACTTCATTTATATGAATATTGATATTTTCAAAACAATTGTAAAAATTCAAATATCATGGAAATGAAGTAAGATTTTTATGAATGAATTAAATTGATCTTTTATTTTCACGATACATAAAAGTTTTATTTTGTTTGCATACAAAGATGATCGGTGAAACCATCTGCGAAAGAATGACCGAATTGCAAATAGTTCTTCAAATATTCACAATGGCGCTAAATAATTTGGGTGTTTTAAAATTTTCAACAATCATATTAAATCATGTATCGTAGAGTTAAACAAACAATTTAATTCAAGTGTCACAGAAATAAACAATCGTTTTAATTCATGTGTCGTGAAATTAAATGGTCAATTTAATTCATCACTAACTGACAAGGATAGACAATAATGTTTGTAGCAGATTCCTCTTAAGTGAGAGATAGGGCATCAGCAGTATAATTAGCCCACAGTTTTAAACAAATCTGACGAACCTATAGAATCAAAGTTAAGCCAACCATGAACGGCAATGGCACTCTCTCTTTACCGCGCACCGGACGATTGATGACGCAAATGGCTTAAACGTAACGTGTACGGAGTCTAATAAGTACTATTTTAAAACACATCTCGCTCAAATTAAATAATAAAAAACTCAAAATTTTAGAATAATACAACGTTTAGTTTTTATTATAAACCCGACGTTTCGGCAGCATATACTCCTGCTGCTGCCTTCGTGCCTTTTTCAGGGAAAAACAAATAAATAAAACAATAGCAACAAGTAACCAAAGTAACAAATTACAACATATTTAATATAGGTAGCCATGCTCGACTAAGTTCTAAACGTCGCGTCGCTGAGTTCTGAAATCATTCAACAGATAGTGCTGACATCAGCGCCAGTTTTAAGTAGCCGAAATTACATTGGCTAAACTTGTTTCCAATTCTAGCCAATCAGAGAGTTCGAAATTATGCCCTATTCTCTACAATAATAAAAAAAATAATAATCATGACTATCCAACTCATCCGAAAATAGACCAATCAGATAGCTCAATTTTTCTTAGTTACGTTGTATAACATCGGTTATTTGCGTTGCTAAGTTGTAATTCGCGAAACACGACTAGTGGTGTTGTATAGGTCGTAAACAAATGAATCATATACAATCATATTCTTGGATATAAATGAACAAGCAATATTTTTGACATTTCGTAAAAATATAGTTGTTTGATTCGTTGTATAGTCTGAACATATACAACTCAAGCTTAGAAAATCATCTGAATATACAGTTTGCTGTCTCGATGTGTTACCTGAAAACATATCCCATCCTCTCAACTGTATATTCGATTATTTTCGAAGCTCTTGTTGTATAACTATAGGCGGTGTACACAGAACAGTGGTTACTCATTGAAACATAACAAACTTATGTTTTATGTCAGAATAATTTTAAAATATTTATTTTATAAAATGTTTGCAATGAATGCGAATGATAGGACGTCAAATATTATGTGATGCAGTGGAAGATGTAATAATTCTGACAAAATTACCGATTGAAGTATCAAATTTTATAAATTTTGTAGAATATTATATGAGGAATATATGCGCAAGAAAATAACTTTTCAACAGATATCTTTTACTTACATGAAGAATTCTTTTAGGTTTCATATTTTCTCCTTATATACATATTCAAACAATGGTCGTATCAGTGAAACAATAAATTGTATAAAAATATGTTTAAGTTAAAATTTGAACAAAATATAATAAAAGAAGCAGAAATTTTTTCTTAAAATTGTGTAATATTTGCAGTTGTATCATATAGAAGGTCTATTTTTGACATAATTAGTCTATTTATTATATATTTTGTACATGTAATGTTAATGTTAAAAGTAAAAATTCACATGGTTCGTATTTTCCGTGTATTCTCCTTTCCGAGCTTGTGCAACTGATTCCACTTAGAGCCTGGTATATTTTCAATGAAGAATATTCGTCAATTATTGCGAATATAAAAAAAATGCTAACATCATCCACTGATATCGTGATATGCAGAAACTTTCTTCTTTCCAATCATCCAAGTTTTACAACTCTTTAATCGCAATTTCCACATATTCTGCATTTTATAATATTTAACTTATATTATAAATTATATTTATAATATAAAACTAGTATGATAAAACGGTTTACAGAAATCACATATATTATGAGAAAAATTATATTTTCTGTCACAGTACCTTCGCTGGTATTTTGACTTTTTTGATTCACATATAACATTTTAAATAATTTCTTTATTCATTTCAATAGACTATGACGTATAATATTCATATACAACAGCAAAAACTCAAAATAAAATTGTAAATTGTATCACTTTCTCGAAATGTCAAAATTTATTAGGTACCCAAAGAGCCCAAAGTAGCCGTTAGAGGCACTGAGGCTCAAAATATGCACATCGCCTATTGAGAATACTCCATTTGTTGCTCCATCCGTATTAATTAATTTTAAATCCGGGCCTGTGTATAATGCGAAATTAGAAATGAAACAAAACGGCAATATTTCTATCAAAAATAATATAACCTAACTTATCAGAGAGTTCGAAACTATGCCCTACTTTCTACAATAATAATAGTACATTAAAACACAAGTATCATAAGGCAATCTGTTAACGTACGAGTCCAAGTTTGGAAAACGAGCCGCCAGGCGAGTTTTACAAAGGACGAGTGCGTCAACAGGCCTTATGATACATGTTTTTTATACTATTTTTTCTACTGAGGTAATTTTACAATTAGATTTTTTTAAAAAGGACTTGTCAAAAATATGAGTTGGTATCTTTTTTATCAGTTATGTTGGTAGCGCTTCCCGCTAAAAATTGAAATTTCACATTTTGACAGTTTGTGTATCTTGTGATTTTGTCTGATTGTTTACATTAAAACATTGTATCAAGCATTATACAATTATGAAAGAGGAAAACCAATACATACAATGAACTCGAAGGTTTATTAATGAACCATCCTGATTTGACATATCGGTAGTTCGTGTTGGTTATTATCATAAATAAAACTTGAATATGGGATTGAAGGACGTTACGTGGACCATCACGCCTTTTTATTGAGAAAACAACATATAAATAAAACTCTTTAAATAATGAAATAATTTAATGAACAATTTATTGATTTAGACTTTTACTTTCCACCATTTTGTCAACACTCACTACTCAGTTGCACAGATAACGGCAACAGCTGTTCTTACAATTTTTAATACAAAACATAATATGGCATATATTCGATAGTTCGCCACAACGTAGAACTGGAAATCATGGATTAAAACGTCAACTTTTCATATTTGTTTGCTAGTAGCCGCCACAAATTGAGTAGACAGTGTCAACATCTTCAAGTAACGTGCATCATACATTTCGTAACCTGCCTGGAATAACAATACATTCAATTCAAAATTGCATTACCATAAATTAAAATTGTAATAAATAAAACTTACAGTTTTAATTATTTTGACAAAGTAAACCTGAGCGCATTGTTTCTTGTTTCATAATTTTTTAGTTGAAATTTTAACTTCACAGATTCTTATTCTTTCTTAACTAACACAGCTATAGCTATAAATTTATTTTCTTTCTAGTCCTATCACCTAGAGAAAGGATAAAAATCCACAATTAGAAATAATATTTCAACACAAATAATTTACCATTTTGAGGTTATCTGTCAGTTATGAAAGCATGACTACCAACTCTAGAACATGAAAGGCGCCAAAAACAGT
Source organism: Harpalus rubripes (assembly GCA_963082715.1). NCBI lineage: Eukaryota > Metazoa > Arthropoda > Insecta > Coleoptera > Carabidae > Harpalus > Harpalus rubripes. Next base: position 71,799,810 of record OY720449.1, on the reverse strand, counting down.
ACGTTTATAGATTTTCTAAACGTCGTGTTTTCAGTGATAAACAGTGCTTTTATAGAAACATAAGAACACCGAAATAGAAAAAAAATAATAATTATGAGAATACACCATTTGATGCTCTAACCGTATTATATAATTCATTTTAAATACGGGCCTGTGTATAATGCGAAAATAGTAACGAAATGAATAGCGAACAGCGGCAATATTTCTGTCAAAAATAATATAACCCAACTTTTTGAACTGTTCCGGTGGTGTGTGTTTAAAATATAAAGGACAAAAATTAATTATGCCGTATGCAAATCAACCATCAGTTCATATAACTGATCTTACCGATGAGAATGTTAAGTTTACCGTCGAAGATACTGAATTAAGGTAATTTCTTTGATACTAAAATTGATGTGTGTTACTAAATTAAATCAATTTTAGTGTTGCAAATAGTTTAAGACGAGTATTTATAGCCGAAACTCCAACATTAGCAATAGATTGGGTGAAATTGGAAGCAAATTCCACAGTACTCAGTGATGAATTCTTAGCACATCGCATTGGATTAATCCCATTAATATCAGATGAAGTTGTGGATCGCTTACAATACCCCAGAGAATGTATATGTGACGATTTCTGTGCCGAATGTAGTGTTGAATTTACTCTAGATGTGAAATGCACTGATGAACAAACGCGGCACGTTACCACTGCAGATTTAAAATCTAGTGACCCTAGGGTGTTGCCTGTGACTTCGAAACACCGAGATGATGATTCGAGTGAATATGGCGAAAGTGATGAGATTTTACTCATCAAACTTCGAAAAGGGCAAGAATTGAAAGTTAGGGCGTATGCCAAGAAAGGGTTTGGAAAGGAACATGCTAAGTGGAACCCAACAGCTGGCGTGTGTTTTGAATACGATCCAGACAACAGTATGAGACATACTCTGTATCCCAAGCCCGACGAATGGCCCAAAAGCGAATATTCTGAGCTCGATGAAGACCAATGTAAGATTTTATTTCCATACAGGTGACCCAAGTACCGTGATAGGGAGATCTCAAATACTTTAAAAGATGAGAGAGAGGTCAGTTAAATTAAACAAAAATTATTGGCAAAAAAGTAAATTTTGCGAAGTACTGAATTTTTGTGTGCACGTCTGTAGAGCATTTTGTTAGGCTCTTTCGCACGCCGATGCTCAATTTTTTACCATTGTTGGGTTTCGCGTTATGACATCAAAGTTTTAATTAACTTTTTTGCAAATATATTTACAGACTGAGCAAGAGATGCAGTAACATAGGCATTTAACATGAGGAAACTTAATGTGAATATTTTGTATAAATTTTTTAAAATTAATAGTTAGTGGCCCAGTAAACTCGACGTTTATTTCTTTAAATAATCGTATACTACTAATGGCCAGTTGCACCAACAAGGCTTAAATTTTAACAAAAAAATGCAAATCAAAATCTTGATAGCAATAGAGCGCGAGCAGACACGTGACTCGAACAACCTTGAAGTGCTTGAAATCAGTTGATTTGTGTGCGCGTCACTTTGACAAGAACAATGTCACTTTGAAAAGACTAATGTTTTGACTTATTTTAATTTTGAACTATTAAAAGGTTATTATTTTTAATTTCATGTATTTCAATGCCTGATAAGTGTACAATAATAACATTTTATCAGTTCAAAATCAAAATAAGTCAAACATTGGTCCTACCAAAGTGACATTTTTCTTGTCAAAGTGACACGCACACATATATCAGCTGATTTCAAGCACTTCAAGGTTGCTCAAGTCACGTGTCTGCTCGCGCCCTATATAGTGTGTTCAAAAAAATTGCTAACTCGGGGTAGACTATAAACAGTGAAACGTATGTCTGATCATTATTTAATTCAAAAATCAAGTTGTCAAAACTGATCTTAAAATGTAATTTTAAGGAGAAAAGACAAGGAAAAAGGATACAGTGTATTAACATTCGCCGTTTTCTAATTTGTTTCCATTTCTAAAATAAGATTCAAGAAGAAAAGCTTTGATTTTCTTTAGATAACATTTTTGACAATATCTCATGTCAAATTGACATTTAATTAAATGTTTTTAAATTGAGATATGTTTCTTTGTTCAAAGCCTACTCCGGGATAGGAATTTTTTTAACACTTATAATTAATTTGACATTTCATTCCGATGCAATATTGTCAATTTAAGCCAAGTTTAATATTTAAGTTACGTTAGCGCAACCGGCCATAAATCTATTTTTCTATTTTGCGCCTGTAACAAAGTTGTTACAGCACCCAAAAGAGTTCGTTAATAGCTCATTCGAGTGCTGTAATACACTAGTTCAATTTAGTTTTTTAAGGTTGGTGGCTATCATTATCAAAAAGTATCAAATGTCAAATCTTGCTAAATAAACGAACACAAACGATTGTTAAGAATACTATTTTTATATAATTATGAATTTAAAACAAGTAATAAGAAGAGGAGAAGAAATAGAGTAGTAAAATTAGAAAGAAATAAAATATATCGTAGATAGTTGATGTTAAAAAAATAAGGTTACGTTATTAAACGTCAAACATCATATTAGTATCACCAACTGACACAAAATTCCCAAAATTTTGACACTACGATCTTTTATTAAAAAAGCGCATAAAAGGCGCAAAATAGAAAAAATAGTATAAAAAACTCATTTCATAATTGTCGATTATTTTGTTCGAAGGGTTCGGTAACTCCTCTGCGCGTCCTTACCCAAACTCCCTTCTCACAAAATAAAATAACAATTATGACATTCGTTCTTTAATATAATATTTTACCACGTTAAGTTTACTCAGGCATCACAAAAGTGTAAATTTCAAAATTTTGGTACCCAAAAATTCTAAATTTTATTTTTGAGATCTCTATCCCTCGGTATTGTCAACAGCCATTTAATTTTAAATGCGCATTTATCAAAAATAAGCACATCGAAATTCAGGTTGCAATGAGCCAGTTTCACATTTTTTAAAAAGTATTTTAAATGAGAGTTTATGCAATATTTTTCATAGTAATATAAAAAATAATCATAATTTATTGTTATTTTCGTAAATAATTAAATAAAAAGATTGGCGCCCGAAATAGTTATGAAAAGCAACTACCCACTCTTGTGACGTCGCAGCATATGCAGTCCGTCATTCATAGCTAATAGAAAAACAGTTTGTTATTTATCTTAATAAAAGTAGGCGATAGTTTGTCACATGTTAAACTGTATGTGCTCTGACGTAACATTTTATTTCAGATCACGTGAATTTTTCAAAATATTACACATATTTCAATAATTAATTGTAAAATATCTAATGGATATTACGTGATATTTTCAAATTTGAGGCTCTTTAAAAAACAATATCTTTTAAAATTTAATACTTAGAAGTCATACAAAAATTCTTGCAACAGCCTTATATTAGAAATCTCGAATATCATATCATTTCGATATGCTTTTGTTCGTTAAATGCTCATTTAAAATTAAATGTCTGTTGATAATACCGGCGGTAATTATAAAACACTGCATAAAATTTTACTGGACAGATTATATTGAAAATAAAAAAAACTGTTTTATACCGCAAACATGCATTTTTTCAGAAAAACAAATACATTATTAAAATAGCCGACCGTTTTTGTTTAATTTAAACGACCATGTATCTCTTACAATTCTCGAAGACGTTTTTTGGGACACTTGTATAGTATTAAATTATAATATTAAAAAGTTTCTAATAGAAGGAATTGGAATGTGTGATGAAATATCCTTACTGCATGATTGTATGTATGGAGGTAAAATTTGAATATTTTTACCGATCACTTCAGTTTATACAAGGGAGGTATTGTGATCACGATCACACTAAATTTAACCCCTCTAAATTTTTTTGTAGATGAGCATGAGTCCATAATATGGTAAAATAAAGTTCATGTTGTCTGTATGGTGCTTTGTCGGTCTGTAAATTCTTATATCTCTAGTTCTAGCGGAAGGCCATAATTTATGCTGCCAGGTAAACGAAAGTAGTACATTGTTCATAGGCCGTGAGCAGACACGCAACTCCAGCGACCTTGAAGTGCTTGGAATCAGCTGATTTGTCATTTTGACAATAACAATATTTTGACCTATTTTAATTTTGAACTGTTAAAAAATTATTCTTAATTTCATGTGTTTTATTGCCTGAAAATTGTAAAATAATAAATTAAAAGTTGAAAGTAAGTTCAAAATAGCTCAAAACATTCTTCTTGTGAAGTATGACAAGCGCACACAAATCAGCAGACTCCAAGCACAAAGGCCGTCTGCCTGAAAGTCTGATCCCGACCGACACCTATTTTGCACTCTCCACTCCAAAAATGAGTGCCCGTTGGGTGACGCCTGGTAAATGCCCGCACAGTACGAATCTGTTAACATTATTACCGATATCTGTGTGCAGGGTGTCTCATTTTCGATGTTTTTTTATGGTAGCTCGGGTAATATTAACGATAGATCAAAACCGTTTGCACATTACAAGGTCAACTTTTTCAGAAAAGTTTAATAGTCACCACAGGAATTTTCGATCTTCTTTTGTTTCTAAGCTACAGGTAAAAACTCGTTTTTTGCTCATTTTGAAAATGTATCATATCTTATTTATTATGGTAGTTAGAAAAAAATTGTTTTTACAAATTTTTTATCGTTTTTTAGATAAAATAAAATGGCGTAATTAGATCTTTTGAAAACTTAATAATTCTCGAGATATAACACTAACATATGATTTTTTAAATGGAAACCTATATTGAAAATAGTCTCGTCTTTTTACTTATTTTATAAGCTTTTCAATGACATATAACAAGTCTACATTCTTTTGTTGTACACATTAATAATAGAGGAATTATTAATTTATTACGGTGAAAATTTTGGAAATTATTAAGACACAAATGAAAAAATCTCTTACATATCATCATTTGCATATTTCTAATAGTATTTGTTTCAGTTTTACTCATTTTTTCAATTTATTTACTTCAAAGGCATATTAAACCGTTTTTTTCGGATTGTGTCAAAGCCAACTATAACGTAGATAAATAGTAATTTAACGAACCCAAAAATAATTGGTTAAGAATAATTTTGAGAACATAATTCATAGATATAGAATCAAAATAAACAAATATTGATCTGTAATAATTTTTTTTCATTTGTTTCTTAATTATTTCCAATATTTTCACTCCATTAAATTAATAATTCGTCTTTTATTAATGTTTAAAACAAAAGAATGTAGTCTTGTTATATATCATTGAAAAGTTTATAAATTAAGCAAAAAGACGAGACTATTTTCAACATAGGTTCCCATTTAAAAAATCATAAGTTTATGTTATATCTCGAGAATTATTAAGTTTTCAAAAAATCTAATTACGCCATTTTATTCTATCTAAAAAACAGTAAAAACTTTGTAAAAACAATTTTTCTATAACTATTATAATAAATAAGATATGACATATTTTCAAAATGAACGAAAAACGAGTTTTTGCCTGTAGCTCAGAAACAAAAAAAGATCGAAAATTCCCGTGTTGACTATTAAACTTTTCTGGAAAAGTTGACCCAGGAATGTGCAAACGGTTTTGATCTATCATTAATATTACCCGAGATACCTTAAAAAAACATCGAAAATGAGACATCCTGTACAAAGCATTTTGGCACACCCAGCAATGGGTAATGGAAAATTAGTGATTGTATTCTATTTGCACGTGGTATGTAAATAAGATGGTCTGTTATGTATTGATTGAAATATAACGGTAACAATAACGAAATGCTAATATTACGAAATTATAAACACTTTTATTGAATATAATACAATACTTTTTATAAATTAACTGGACAAGTCACAAGATTAATTAATTATAACAACTGTAATTCTTTTATTATTTTTTGTCTACTACGTTTTTAGTTTTGATTATAGCTGTATTCTTTTTGAACCAATTGTATCTCAGCTCAGTATATAACTGAGTTGAGCTAAAGTGAGTTGTGATTTTGCAAAAAGAACAAGTTTTATTCCATTTTATTATTTTCTTCCTTACCGATAGCATTTGCTGTAATAGATGTCAAATTTATTGACATTTTTCTGATCTATGTGTCTATGATATTGTTTATAAACAAAAAATGGATAATGTTGAAAATATATTACTTGTATGTATATCTTTATGTGAATATAAATTTTGTTGAATTATATAACCTTAAAATGCAAACTATGTGTTTCAAATCATTTTGAGTTTTGTAAACTGGTAGTGTAGCATCGGAACGGGGGAAGTGAGTTTATCTGAAGTGATCTGAGATGAGCTGAGATTTTGTCCAAAAACAATACAGCTAATGTTACATTGATCATACCAGATTTTGTTCACTATTTACTTACGCAGATTTCAGTATTTCAGTAATGACAATATACTAATATCTGTACTGTAGAGGGCGCATACTAAGAATTACCTCACGGACACATAAAACTAAAACTGTTATGAAAAGAGATCACATTTGTGCGATTTGAAAATTAGAAATAATTTATACAGATGTCTCTAAAAGCTTGCTCGCTATAGGGTAGTTCAGTAATTACGTCATATGCCGCGCGCTTCATTTAAACTACTGTCCTACCGGTAAACACATGTTTCAAAGTGAACCTTTTTGCCACAGCAAATAAGAACTATAATTTTAAGCATTTCATTTCGTCGCCAATATCTTAATTAAGAAAAGTTAAGCTATCATTCAGTTAAGTTTGAATATTATCCTTTCAATTAAACAAAAAATATTACCCTAATTTGTAATAACAATTATTCAATTTAAGTTGTAAAAAACTTTTCATGGAATTACATGTTCGTTCAATCTCGAAGATGTTCGTGAAATATCTTGTGAAATGCCGGAAGAGCCTGTTTGAAAGACAGCGAATCATTTTTTAGGTTACAGTACTCTAAGAACATGACATATTATTTAGGTACCTTAAACTTAAAAAGAAGAAATCTAAAGTTCTGAAAAGAACTGATTTGAAAATGCTCAATGCTTCAAAGGAGATTCGCTCGAACATCCTTAAACTGAACCGTATATTTTTTAATCTTTTATTGGAAAGAGTATTTTTTTCTCTTTCCAATGTTGTTTATGTACAATTTTTTCGAATAAACGAGTTTTTACGTTTAAAATGATAATTTTGTATAGCGTTTTTATTTAATTGTCCCATACTTTGGGAACCGCTGATACAATTTCTTTTTTGCTGATGTAACCAAATTTCTTATTCAAAATGGCACAAATTTGCTCATTTAACCAAGCTCCTACTTCTTCAAAAAAGAAGTTACTAATAGTGAGGAAACTTATAGAGACATCCTATATACATACATATGTTTACAGATGAAGCACCGTACAACTGGGAAGCCAAACCAAACAAGTTTTACTTCAACGTGGAGTCAGCGGGCGCTTTGCGACCTGAAAATATTGTCCAAATGGGAGTGGCAGTGTTGAAAACAAAGCTGTCCAATCTGCAAACACAGTTGGCCCACGAAGCTAACAACGACGCACTGGCCATCTAGATTGATCATTTCTTATAATTTTAAAATTTGTAGCACTATGATTAATAAACTATCTTTATCCATTATTTTATCTTACTTGATTATATTATTAAGTACCAGGAAAAAGCAGTAATTAAGTAAAAATAATTACAAAAGCGTCAATGGGGTCCTCCGCCATACAGACAAATTTGAAAAAGGACCATTTTATATTTTTAAAATATTGATGTGGTCAGACAATTATTTTTCGCCATTTAATTTTTATTTTATTTTAACTAAATATATATTTAATTATTCTGGGAAAAGTATTTATGGTTAAGTTTCGGTTCAAGTAAATGAAAGTTCGGGTTCAAATTTCGTTTCAGAGCGGTAAATGATTACAAGCACAAAAATATATTAATTTTAAAATCATAATAATAAATTTGAATTTACAATTTTTAATTATATATTTAACATATTTGAGACGAATCTGACAAATAAAGATTCGGTTCGGATTCAGGTTCATCAAAAATTCGGGGGTTTTCGGTTCAGGTACGGGTTCAGTTTCTGATCCGTGTTTATAATACTTAAATATTTACCAATACTAGCAAATGTATGTTTTTCTTTTTGCTTACTCGTATAGCTGTTGTTCATATTTTCTTTTCTACAATACGTATTACCAATATTTAGATTTATTTTATGATAGACATTTTCCACTTCTAGCCTAACAACATGCATATGCGCCGACGTGGGGGCTTCGGAACTTGAGCCCCCACACGGAAAAATCCGAGGGGTCTCTGCCCCCACACGGAAAAATCTGAAGGGGTTCTGCCCCCACACATAAATTATTTTTAATACCAACAAAAAGTACATTCATTTTGAAATATTTTTAATACATCAATTATAGCTGGTTTATGATAGATTTAATTTACAAATTTAGATTTACGAATTTACATTTATAAATATAAATTGTACATATCTGCCTTTACTGGTTCATGATGAATTTAAGAAATTTATGATTTAGAATTTACATTTAAAATATCACCATATTTTATATTCTAAATGTAAATTTGTAAATGCGTCCAATCATTTCACAGTATTTCAAACAATGATTTTGATGGGGAAAATGACAGTTTGAAGTGACAGTTGAAACATTATAATTTTGATTTGACAAATGGATTCTGAAAATATGGATATAATATTAACATTATCTGTAGAACAATACAGATTAATTAAGATAAAAGTGATAAATATCATAACTGTCATCCCATCTGAGGTAAATCACGTGACCCAATATAATTTGATTGGACACATTTCATATCTTTAAATTCACTATAAACCAACAAGGTAAATCGTAAATTTCAAATCTAAATTTATAAATTAAATCCATCATAAACCAGCCATTTACTTATACAAAGTAACATACCTATTCTATTATTTATTTCGATATGCAATTTTTTGTTTTAGACGGTTGGTACTAGATGGCGTTTCTTTAACCCATTTTTACCTAATGGCTGGTTTATGATGGATTTAATTTATAAATTTAGATTTACAAATTTAGATTTGAAATTTACGATTTACCTTGCTGGTTTATAGTGAATTTAAAGATATTAAATATGTCAAATCATCTTATATTGGGTTACGTGGTTTGACACAAATGGGATGACAGTTATATGATATTTATCACTTTTATCATAATCAATCTGTATTGTTCTACAGATAATATTAATAATATATCCATATTTTCAGAATCCATTTGTCAAATCGAAATTAAAATGTTTCAACTGTCACTTGAAACTGTCATTTTCCCCACCAAAATCATTATTTGAAATACTGTGAAATGATTGGACGCATTTACAAATTTACATTTAGAATATAAAATTGGTGATATTTTAAATGTAAATTCTAAATCATAAATCTCTTAAATTCATCATAAACCAGTAAAGGCAAATATGTACAATTTATATTTATAAATGTAAATTCGTAAATCTAAATTTGTAAATTAAATCCATCATAAACCAGCCCTAATTTATTTTTAGTTAATTGAGAATTCATTTTAATAATATAATGTCGAAATTATTATTAGTATTTTTTATTTAGGGAAGATTATTTACATGAAAATGTACAAATGGTTACAAATATAATCACAAATTGAGTAAGTAAATGATATTGTAGAAGGCGCAAAATATAAAAAATAGTATAAAGAACTCATTTTATAAGACTTTCTTTCGCAATTGTCAATTTTGACGCGTGCGAAAAAAACATGTCTTATAAACATAAATATGTCTTATAAAACACGTTCTTTAATATACTATTATAAAATTTCCAACTTGTCATATTGTATTAACTAAAGTACTGTATGAGAAACGCATGCGGACTATCAAGTAGTACTGCCACCAGTGTTGCCAGATTTAAAATACAGTATTGTCTGAAATTATGCTCTGTTCCATTTAAGCCATTCAGTAGATGGCACTGGCAACAGCGCAAATCTGAAGTAGCCGAAATTACATTCGGTAAACTTGTCTCTAATTTCAGCCAATCAGAGATGTTAAAACTATTCCCTATGCTCCGCAATACTGAATGGCTTAAATGGAACAAGGTATAATAATAAAATTATCAGATTTTAGTGAAAATTACGGACTTCTGTAAAATAAATTTTATACAGAATGATCCAAAATGGTTGAAGGTCACGTCATTATATTATCTGCTTATGTTGAGATTCGCCGTAAATTTTAAAAAAGTCAATTTTTAAGAAAATTAGGTAGATATTTTGAGTCACGATAAAATCGCATCTTTTTATTTGGTAAATTTTCTTCTTCTTTTCAAAATCAAAATAATTTGTAGTTATGGATAATCAAGTATTTATTTAGATTTGGCCAACTGTAACATAACAGTGTTTAACTGGTCGACTAGCCTATTACTTTACTATATTATTTTACTATATAACTACACTTACTATAAGATCTATGATTCGACATTGCAATGGTTCAAAATCGCCAGATGAGTCAGATACATACGCGTGACTGTCTTGTCTCCCCTCTTTTCCTGAGCCAAGGTTTTGACTTATTTTGATTTTGAACTGCTAGCTAAACAGTTATTATTGTAATGTGCAGTGCCCACCGTCGCCGCTACTGTCACCGCCGCTGTCCCCGTCGCTGACGCCGCCACTGTCGCGGGGAACTCAACGGACCTGTCTGAACCTGCTTAATTACGCGGTTGATGTAACCTATTGTGTTTTATCTAGAATAATACTCTAGAATTCTCTGGAATAAAAATGCCAGGGTATATAAGCACCGTTAGCGAAGGCATTGGACAGTCTGATATAAATAAGCGTTGCGTGTTAAACAGTTGGTGATATAAACAGATAGTAAACAAGTGGTGAATATAAATAAACACAGTTGAATAAATAAATAAGTGATCTATATATTGTTTAAATAAATAATCTTAGTGTTTAAGTGTTTTATAATATTCTTACTCTTAATTTGTGTTTAATATTTGTTTAATCGTAGTGTTAGTTATATTTATCATCTTTTAATTACATTTAATATCTATTTATTGTTATAATAAACTTTTATTTTAATTAACAATAATTGTCTAATATTTACACTTCACCCAAATAAATAAAAACGTTACATTATTTTACAATTTTCAGACTGTAAACAATAAAGCATATTCTGTAACTCTGTGGTTTATAATAACTGGTTAAAAAAATCTGATGTGGCACATGACCTCCCGCCAATTCCATGTTTAAAATAGCAATAAGCTTTAAGTAAAGTATCACTTCCGGTTGTAAACAAAATCTAATTTGTTGTTTGTTGTTGAGCTCGAAATTAAGTACCACCTCCGGTTTATCGTATATAGCCACAATCCAATATGTTGTTTCAAATTTTTAAATACCAAATTTGAGAAGTTTTGGATCATATATTATATTTTTTTTTCAAGAAAATCTATTTAGTGCTTCCAGTAAAGTACCACTTCCGATTTATCAATTTTAGCAAAAAACTAATATGTCGTTCTCATTAATATAAATGTCTCAAATGCCAAATTTGAAAAGTTTTGGATTATATCATAATAATTTTTTTTGCGAAAATCTGTTCGGAGTTTTAAATACTAAAATTGAAAGGTTTTGGATTATATTTTAATATAGTTTTTCATTAAAAACTGTTATGGGCTTCAAGTAAAGTATCTCTTCCGATTGTCCAAAATCTAATTTACTCTTTATATGAATGCAGAAAGCTTAAATACGGACAATATACATTTTTGGATGTTTGATATGAGCTATCGTAGAAGAAAAAATTGCCACACGCACACATAATATATAAACAAGGGCGCGCGCGCGCACCTACACACACACTGGTTAAGCAATGTCCCCCCCCCCCCCCATTTTAGAATAAGTAATATCACAAGAACTCCTGATTTTATCGATAAATTTTTATTTTGTATGAATTTTTTGCTTAGCAACAAACACGAAAGCAAACTGCATGGTAAATTCCGACTCCGAAGGATGAAGGGTTTTACCTAATGTTAGTTTGCCCAAGTGATTTTGCTTAAAAGCAAAAAGAATGAGTGCTTAAAAATAAAAGTTTATCTGAGAAAATCAGAGAGGTCGTGTGGTATTTGGTGAGATAAATTCCGAAGACAACGCAAAATGAACCAATTTATCATTTTATTTTTAAACTTCAAATATTAACTCTCACATTGACAGTTATAAACAATAACTGTTTATTTACTTGGTAGCGGAAATTTATCGGAGTAACGTAGTTAAGTGGCTATTGCCAAAAGGCAACAAGTTTGAGAAAAATCTGGAAAATTATTTTCTAATTTATCGAACTCTCGAATTATATTTAATTAGATTATTTTTTGATCCACAAGTTTCAAACAACGGAATCAGGCTGTCGCTGTTATGCTATTGTAACGCTATCTACTTTCGTAATTAACTAGCTTCATTCATTTACATGGTTCAGTTGGTAAGTCTGTTTTGACAACTAGAACCATGGACTACCTCCATGACTAAAACACACTTTGACAATGCAAAATATATAATCAAAAGATATAATTACTAATTATGGTATTTCTGGAAGTGGTTTCTATAATTTTTTGGTTTATTTCATGATCTGAAATGACACAAAATTGGTATTTTTCGCTTATTTTACTTATGTGTTGATTACTATCTGACATATGTCAACAAAAACAAAAGCTACACAGATTATTCCCGGGAATAATCTCAAGAGCTTTATTCTCAGTATAATAATAACAGACACATGACAAAAATGGGACATTTCATTGGTCAATGTCAAAAATAATCAATATCTGTTCCCATTGGTTGAATTTTCAAGTGTTTTGCATCATGATTGGTTAAAAACTAGTCGTTGGAATTTATCTTTCTAATGAATCACAAGCTTTGTTGCCAGTCTGTAAAAAACTGATTCCCCATGCTAATCTCCTGTTCACGTGAAAATAAGAATTGGTAGTATTTATTTCACTGCCTGTTCATCGCCTGCTTCCATTCATTTATGTTATATTTTTTTTTTAAGAATGTAGGATTAAACTTGTAGATTTTGCAATCTGAATAATAGTATATTGTGTTATTAGGAGTAAAAGTGATACTTTGTGTGGCGAGCATGGAAGGTTGCACGACGAGCGAAGCGAGTCGGACAATTACATGCGAGGCACACAAAGATACTTTTATTCCGAATGACACATTAAATTTTTTTTTCAAACGCACTACTTTTCTTTTTATTCGCTAATTCTGGTTTCTATGGATATTTATTTATTTTATTTCTACTCCGGCGGCGTAGAAATTAGCTATTTCTACTCCGGCGGCATAGAAATTAGCTATTTCTACGCAGCCTGCATAGAAATTTCCAGCGGAGTAGAAATGAAACTTCTACTTTGTGAATCAAGTCACAAAAATGCCATTTATACGACGTTTGAAAAAAAAAATTTATTCACGCCACAGCATTATTCTATTTTACATGTACACATTTGCACAATAAATACATTAATAATGTAATGAAATAGGAAATACTCTATGTTTAAGGCAAAAAAATAAATAGCAACTATCTCCGACTTTACTCTTACTCTTGTCTTCAACCAGTAGACGTCAGCAAGAAACATTAAAATTACAGGTATACATATATGTGTGAATAGAGTAGTATTCCATTTGCGAAGCTTTCAGATTAGTTCACTTTGTTCAGTTCAGATCTGTGGTTCAGGTTCAGATCACTTAATAGGCCGCGAGCAGACACGTGACTCGAGCGTTCTTGACTTGCTAGAATATATCAGCTGATTTGTGTGCGCATGTCAGTTTGACAAGAACAGTGTCACTTTGACAAGACCAATGTTTTGACTTATTTTGATTTTGAACTGCTAAAATGTTATTATTGTACGATTTTCAGGCAGTAAAATACATAAAATTAAAAATAATCACATCTCAATAGTACCAAATTAAAATAAGTCAAAACATAGGTCTTGTCAAAGTGAAATTGTTCTTGTCAAAATGACATGCGCACACAAATCAGGCTAATTTCAAGCACGTCAAAGACGCTCGAGTCACGTGTCTGCTTGCGCCCTATAGTGGTTCAGATGTGCAAATGAAACAACTATCATACGGTTACTGTCACTATTTAATAAAATAGTACATTAAAATACAAGTTTCATAAGACATGATTTTAGCGCACGTGTCATTCTTAGTAACGAGCGGCTTGCCGCGAGTTTTCTAAGGTGACAAGTGCGCTGAAATGTCTTATGAAACGTGTATTTTATACTATTTTTTCTATTTTGGTCATTTTTTCAAAAAATTACGTTATTTCATATACAGGAATTTCAATTTCGGTTGTTTAATCTGTACTTTATGAAACTCATTTGGATGCCATAAAGAAGTACTTTATGACATCCAAATGGGTTTCATAAAGTACATATTAAAGAACCAAAATAGAAAAACAATAATAAGGAAATTATAATTTACAAAAATAAACTTAAAACTCATTCCAAATAAAATATTTTAGAAACTTGTAAGTTATAAAGGAAGAATTATATAATAGAAAGTAAAATTAATTCTCAGGTACATACGAGTGTAAGATCTGATCCGAGTGGCCTTTGAATACAAAAAAATATAGATAAAATGATGTTACAAGTAATTTATAGATGGATGCAATTTAATTGGAAAGATGCTATAATATCTGGAGAATTACTAATATATTTTACTATTTTTAAGTTATTGAAAAAATACCCTATAATTTTTATTTCTTTTAACATACTTCACAAACAATGAACATCTAGCTTCAAAGACCAAACAAGAGATGGGCCTGTGAACAGTTTAGTTCCGAAGCGAATGCCCTGTCTGGAACGTCATATTGTCTGTTATTTAGCGGTACTTTTCTAAAGCTGATTTTCCATCTTTTATTTAAAAATATTTTTTGCATTATGATTAAAATCCTTTACTTCTAAATTTTAGGACAGACTGTTGGTGTTAACAATGACATGATGGATTTTTGAATTTTAAAATTAGAACTATTTCATTTCATCACCTATATGCGCAGAAATCAGAAAATCAACTGCACATTGAAAACATTTCATTTTTTTATTATCTCTCTATCTCTCTCATTGTTTGCAATGGATCCATACTTCTGTCATTTTTGTTAACCTATTTTATAACAAGTTTGAGTTGATTGTAGATATTATTTAGTGAAAGTGATTACAGAACTTGTTAAATATGCCTTCCATGATTGATTTGTGCTTTATGTGTTCAAATGATAACACATGCAATGTAGTGGACAACAAAACTATTACACAAGTAAAATATCTTATGCCTGAAATTGTAAGTAACTTTTTACATTTTACTGTTCTTAAAAGGGAGTGATTTAGGATCTGATGTTAAAATATGAAGTTATGAAAAAAATTAACCTCAAATGTACTGTTATTTCCCTTCGTTATGTCTAAATACTTAAATACAATGGCTGGTATTCTGAGCTCGCGACTAAGCCCGACTAAGGAAGCGACTAGCTAGTCACCCGTCTAAAGTATATATTGTAACATTATGATAGTCGGGCGACTAGCTAGTCGCTTTTTTAGTCGGGTGTTCAGAATACCAGCCAATTTTTCCAAAGCAGTTTAATTTTTAAAATTAAGTTACTTTACTTTTATGTTGCGATTTGTTATTTATTAAACTGGGTGTATCCATGGTATTTATGAGAATTATTTTATTTGTTGATAAATTTATTATATATTCTTTATTATAAAATAAAAATGTATTTTTCCTTATCTAAATGTATCATAATAGTATTTTATGTATGTAGGATGGAAAGTGAATCTTTACGGTAATTACTAGGCTACGTCGCAACTGTTCGGAACTCCTGGCTCGCTAGCTTGTCTATAAATAATAGCTTTGTTCCAGCCGGTAATTTTGGACAAGTTTGCAACATGTATCTACATTTTTAATGCGCATACTGGCAAGTTTAAAACATGTAAGTGTTAGAACGCTGAATACCACGATATCAAAGTCAGTGTCAGTGTGTATACAAAAGTGAGTGAGTAAAGTAGTAAAGTCTAAAGTGACAGCTACCTAACCTGAAAAGTAAATAATTTTACATTAACAAATAACAATAGATCCTTTCAATTTAGAGATAGAAGATATGCGCAATGGGGATTTGCGCATAGTAAGAACAATTTGTCTGCTCCGTCCAGGGTTGTTATAAAACCCGGGTTTTTTTGAAAATGCCCAGCCCACCGGGTTTTTTTGAAAAAACCCAGCCCAGATCTGGGTTTTTTCAAATAAAATTAAATTTATATATTTTCATCCCAATTTATTATATATAGACGTCGAAAAAGAAACTAAACCGTGTTTCAAAATATCGTACAAAAAAATTACAAATTTTTGTGATTAACAATTTGAAAAGTACATGTTTTCCTTAAATTTTATTATTATATATCACTTTTTGTCAGTGTTTTAATTTTAAATAGTTTTAAAATTACTACTGAATCACAAATTAGATTCTTTCATACTCATACCGCATCACATCACCCTGTCGATACCTTTGATGTGACAGGCAGGATAATACTAGTGAGTGAGCTTGTATCAACTTGTTTAATAAAGTCTGCATTGTGCATTCGCTGTTTGTATTGGAATAAGCAGTATTATAACTTATAATTTAGTTCTTGGTGAATGTTAGTTGGTAGTACAACTAGTTTTGTTTAAATATATACGTATATAAAATGCCAAAAACCGATAATTCCGGAAGAAAACTGTCACTAGACTGGTCAAATACAATAAAATCAAGTGATGGAAAAATAAAGTGTAAATATTGCAGTTATATTCTTAGTCCTAAAATTGAAAGGATTGGGAAACTGATATGTCGTCGGTTTCGAGGATTGAAGTAGGCAGGAAAAAAGAAGACGATACGTTTTCGGACAGTGGGTTTTGATGAATGACAGTTAATGTTTGTAGTATAATTTTCTGTATTCATAATTATATAAAATAAATAAAGTAAAGATGTATTGTCTATCGGGTACAGTTACATCAAATGGCGACGAGGATGGGATCTAGGATTCTTGCACCCGACGATTTTCTCCCAATTCCTGGAGAACCTTCAGTACGATGGACTTCCTGGTATACGACTGTGGAAGATTTCTTTTTCTTAACAGATCGGACAGTGCCTGCTGATCAAAAATTAGATGACAAAACAAAAAACTTGTACCTTTGTCAGTTCCTTGGGGCCGAGGGCCGTCGTATAGCATCGGCTTATCCATTCTACATTGGACGTAATACTTCCACCCATAAAAATTTTGTTAAAGAACTGAAAAATCTATTCGCTCAACAAATAAACCAAGTACGAGCAGCTTTCGATTTTAGAACGCGGTTTCAAGGTCCTGATGAATCAGTGAAAGCATACGTTACCGAATTACGATCGCTGATTACTATAAGAGGTTATGGAAACGTCGATTTGGAAAAACAACTTCTAGCAGAGCAACTCGTTATGGGTTGTCGATCCAAAGCAACTCAACAGAAATTACTTGCAGAATCTGTCATAGATTTTGAGAAATTTATGTCAATTATGCTCGCAGACGAATCCGCTTCCAAGAATTGTGCTGTACTTCAGCATGTAACGGCCTTAGAAGTAGCCGCAGTTAAAACGAATCGTGGTGTTCGAAAATCAGAAGATAAGAAACTTACATGTTATGGTTGCGGAAAAGAAGGTCATGTCATCCGTTCACATAAATGTCCAGCTGCTGGTAAAACGTGTAAATACTGCGGAAAAAAAGATCATTTTTCTAGTGCTTGCAACTCAAAGAAGAACAAGCAACGCCGTGGTCAGAGAGTCAATGAACTTCTTGTAAATAATTGTCGTGCAGAAAATCTTCGTAATAATCTTCGTTTGGAAATATTTCTTAATTCTGCAAGAACGCGGAGTAGAAGTTTCACTGGTTATGTGGACACAGGCTCTGACATTTCTACCATTACTAAAACAATTTTCTATAAGGCGGGTTTCAAAGAAGAATTACAGCCCGTTGATAAAGTAATAAGAAATTTCGATGGCTCCTGCGTGTCTAAAATTCATGGAAAATTTTTAACAAAAATACAAATTGGTGAAAAATCTACAGAAGCTGAATTATACGTCACTACAAATGAATTAACGCCAACCATTGGAATCGATCTCGTTCATGCTTTGGGTTTGAATATTCATGGAGAGGATCTTAAAGTTGCTTTTGTTGACAGCAACAATAAATATCTGAAACCGTTTCCAAATCTTTCCAGTACAAGAATTGGAACATTTACATTATTCAAGCACAAGATATTGCTAAAGCCAGAGGCTATTCCGAAACAAGTAAAAGTCAGACAAATACCGTATGCTCGACGTGAACAAGCTATTGCCGAATGTCAGAAAATGGTAGAAGATGGTATTTGGTACCCCGTAGAAAAGAGTGAATGGGTACATGGACTGGTTACAGTGCCAAAGAGCGACGGAACTGTAAGACTCACGACAGATTTAACCGAGCTCAATAAATACGTCATTCCTGAAAGACATCCTCTCCCACATGTAACGGACATTTTTATAGAGCTTCGAGGGGCTCAATATTTTACAAAACTAGATCTCAAGAAAGGATATTTCCATCTAGAGCTAGATCCAGAGTCACGTCTTCTCACAACTACGATTACTCCTGCTGGATTGTTCGCTTACAATCGCCTTCCTATGGGTCTAACGGATTCCGCTTCAGTTTTTCAGCGTGCAGTCAATCAAACATTATCAAAATGTAAGAACGTCCAGGCATATATAGACGATATAATTGTTTATGGGAAAACAGAGAGAGAACACGATGAATCCCTTCGAGAAGTATTACAAACTCTCAATGAAAACGATTTTCGTCTAAATTTACAAAAATGTGAATTCCGGAAGACATCAGTTTGTTACTTAGGACACATCATTTCCAGAAATAGCATTCAACCAAATCCTAAGAACATAGAACCGATTTTGGCGGCGCCAGAACCTAAAAACATAAAACAAGTACAGTCTTTCCTAGGAGCGATAAATTATTATTCAGAATATATTAAAGGACTCGCCGAAAAAGCGGAACCACTTCGAGCTCTCACTAGGAAAAACAGCAAATTTCAATGGACGAAAAAAGAATCCAATGCATTCAAAACTTTGAAAAGTTCTATCTCTAAAAGTGCAAAACTGTCAGTATTTGATCTGAATGCTCCCACAATCGTTACTACAGATGCATCAGATTATGGTCTCGGAGCAGTTCTAAGCCAAATTCAAAACGACGAAGAAGTTGACATTGCTTTTGCTTCACATACGCTCTCTTCAGCGGAGAGAAACTACTCCGTGGGTGAAAGAGAAGCACTTTCTTGTTTATGGGCATGTGAATACTGGTCTAAATTCCTGCTTGGCAGAAAATTCGTACTGCGAACAGATCATTCTTCTTTGACAACATTATTGTCAAAACATACATCGACCAGAAAATCAGCTAAATTTCTTCGATGGTTGGATCGTTTATCAGCTTACGAATACGAAATAGAATATAAAAAAGGCGAAGATAATGCTGTAGCAGACTTTCTTTCAAGACATCCAAGTGGAAACGATTCAGAAAATTTAGACCTTTGTGTAAATATTAAACAATTGCTCAATGATAAAATCTCCTGCGCCACTTTACAAGAAGCACAAAAAAGTGATAATAATTGTCGTATCTTGTTCAACTACATCAAGAATGGTTGGCCGCGCAAATTCAGAGTTTCCGAAGAACTTACAAAACTTTATACCCTTCGAAACGAATTTTCATTCGACCAAAAATTGATCACCCGTAATGATCGTATTTTCGTTCCTGTCTCCATGCAAAAGAAAATTTTAGAATCCGCTCACGAAGGCCATCCGGGCATTGTTAGAATGAAACGTCAGATTCGAAGATCATATTGGTGGCCAGGTCAAGATGGCGACGTCGAGAGGTTTGTCAAATTTTGCACAGCGTGTCAAGATAGTGAAAAGTCACACAAAAGACCAAAATTAGAGCCAACTCAAAGTAAAAATGTCGAGAAGCCATGGTCAAAACTCGCTATAGATGTCACTGGTCCTTTTGCTATAGCACCCCACAATCAAAGATTTATAGTTGTTCTCATCGATTATTGTACAAAATATCCAGAAATACTTTTAACACAATCTGTAACTTCAAGTATATTAATCAAATGGTTGCAAGAAATATTTGCTAGATATGGCAATCCCGACGTCATTGTGAGTGATAACGGAACTAATTTCACATCCCAAGAATTTCAAAACTTTTTACATTCAAGAGACATTCTATCATGGCAGACTCCGGTGTACGATCCCCAAAGAAATGGATTAGTCGAAGTATTTAACAGATACCTGAAATTTGGCATACAGACTTTCAGCCGAACAAAGAAAAAATTTGACACAGGAATTAATGAGTTACTCTTTAACTTTCGTGCAACGGCTCCTTCACCAGAGGGATCATCACCAGCAAGACTTTTATTCGGACGCGAAATGCGGACGAATTTTGAACCCAGAAAAATACATATTTCGGAACAGAAAAATGCTCAGAATAAGGGAAAATCAAGATTCAACCAAAATGACTGGGTAAGAACTCGTCTTCCTCATGTTCCAAAAGGAGAAAGTCCATTTTCAAAACCAATCAGAATCAAAGAAGTATTGGGTAAGAATACTTTCCGCTTAGACAACGGAAAAGTTTGGAGCACTAAAAATTTAATTCCATACCGCCAAATTCGTCACGAGATTATAAATGAAGTAGAGTCCCATCAGGAAGAAAATCAAGAAGACGCCCCTGCAGTGCTTGTAACTCAACCACATCTTAGGCGATCATCAAGATCGAATAAAGGAATTCCTCCAACGCGATTCGAGAACGAAGTCACTTATGGAGGGAGGCAATGATATGTCGTCGGTTTCGAGGATTGAAGTAGGCAGGAAAAAAGAAGACGATACGTTTTCGGACAGTGGGTTTTGATGAATGACAGTTAATGTTTGTAGTATAATTTTCTGTATTCATAATTATATAAAATAAATAAAGTAAAGATGTATTGTCTATCGGGTACAGTTACATCAGAAACATTTGGAAACTTGCATGAAATATAAAAATTACAAGCAAACCCAAAATAAAGAAAAAACTAGTGCCAGTTCTTCATTTTCGTCAACAGTAGTGAGTAATTCCGACTGTGAATCTACATTTTCTGCATTAAGTGGGTTTTTTCAGGGTTTTATCAGGGTTTTTTCAGGTGGGTTTTTTTTGAAAAAACCCACTGGGTTTTTTCGGGCTGGGCAAAATCACAACAACCCTGGCTCCGTCACATTCGGAAAAATTAAAATTTCAAGTAATATTTAAAAATTCATATCTTGCCCCGTATTGAATTTAAGATTTATAATATAAATGTGTTTCAGGAATTAGACTCCGAAATCGTGACGTCAAAATTGAGTGGGAGTTACAAAACCTGAAATACGCCTGATGCACATTCGTACTATAGATATGTAATTTAATAGTGTACGTATTTATGGTATGGTATCATGGTTGAATATCAAGATATCTGCGGATAATATTCTTTACCGTATATTTTTCTGGTAATGGTTTTCATTGTTATATGAAGATTGTTGTAGTTATCTATAACAATGAAATACTCAACTTCACATAATTTTCATTCTTTTTGGTAACAAAGAATAGAAACGTCTGCAACATTTTAAAATTCTAAGAATAAATAATTTGCGCGGTGCAAATACTTTACAAGGGCCGAGATATCAATCACATAATAAATTTATTTGGTAAATAATAAACTCATTCTCTTCTGAAAAATTGTGTAACTTTTGTACCCTATATGTTAATAAAAAAAAACATGCATATCTTGTTGCAAATACACGAACATGTAAATTACAAATATATTTATAGTATGTATATTCATTAAATTAATACATACATACATACATAAAATCACGCATTTCCCACTTAGTGGGTTAGCACAAACCCGAAAGAATAATAATAACATCATCCAAAAAAAATCAGTCTCTCTTTCAACAACATTCGTACTAACCTGACATCATAGGTACAACATATATTCCTCACTCTTAACATATTAAATTAATATAGTAATGTAAAACATTTTGTCTAAAAATACACATAACCAAACTTAAGTACACACCCATATGGCAGCGATTTAAATTGCGCGGTACTATGGTTTATTTACTACGGCTATATTTACAAATCATACATACTTCAGGCGTATATCAGGTTTTGTAATTCCCGCTCGATTTGACGTCATTACTTTCGGGTTTATTGGCGGGAGCCATGGTTATCTGCTTCCTAGCTGAAATCCATTGCGTTTATTTTTTCAAATTAGACGTTTAATGTGAGAAAAATCTTTGACAACTTTAAAAAACTTCTCGAAAGAAGTTACAAAAGCTTTTATTACAAGGTCTTTGTAATAATTGCGCGATTTGTGACTCCTATGGCCAGTTGCACCAACATAACTTAAATTTTAAGCGTTCCATAAATACGAGTAGACAATATTGTATCGAAATAAAATGTCAAATGAATTATTGTGCATTGCTATCAAAATTTCGATACGCATTTATTTTGTTTAAGGGTCGCTTAAAATTTAAGCCTTGTTGGTGGAACTGGGCATTAGTCAGCAGAAAAACTTGACAGTTTTCACACGAATGCTAAAATCGACAATTAGCTGCCGCTTCGCAGAAACTTCATGCATTTCGAGCAACTTTGGGTGGGTGATAACAAGCTTCGCTGTGAGCCACAAGTTTTCAGTAATGATTGAAAACTTTGCTCTGAGAATATACCTATAGAACTAAAATATACTGCTGATGCCCTATCTCTTACTTAAGAGGAGTCTGCTACAAACATTATTGTCTATCCTTGTCAGTTAGTGGAAGACTTTTCCCGTTCTACGCCAATAAAATCTAAGCAATCCGGCGCTTGCGCAGAGCTATTCTTATAGACAAGTGCAGCTATATGCAGGTATATATTTAGTGATGCTGGTGTATAATTTAATTATCTACAACTTTTATTTGAAACAATTTTGTCTAAAAGTAATTGGGAACTTTTGCGCAAGGAATAACTGATATCCCATGTTAAACGCCTATGGCCTGCTTTTTAATTAACACCCTGTATATATATATATATATATATATATATATATATATATATATATATATATATATATATATATATATATATATATATATATATACAGAATGTTCATATCATATACCTATTAGACTAATATATTGCTGATGCTCGTATCTTTCCCATAAGAGTAGGTGAAGGAAACACCGTGAAATGGAAATAGCACCCAACTTGGAATTATGCGCATGCTCGTAACCCTTGACTACTATTGGCTAACGCTGACAGCTGTAGCCGTCTGATGCAGCGCGCACATGGTTTCATGGTTTGTACTAGCACTACGAAACCATTGCTTTGTGTTTCATAAAAAATAATAACACTATTTTAAAAATTATATTATACCACGAAACTAAATTATTATTGAAAAAAGATTACTATATCAGAAATAAATATCATCGAATTGTGTTATTTAAAAATCAATAAATATTTTATAAATTATTTCTTTTATTCTTCTTTACCTTACTGTCACCTAAATAAATTAATTCTGACCAGATTGTATTCCTATTACTACAGTCGAACAAAGCAAATTATTTAATTCTAATTTAACATTCGAATATATCATTGTTATTTATTATTACTAATATTTATATACAAAAATTTACACACAAAATAAATAGTAGGTACATTATTTAATTTCTCAAATTTAAAATTTCTCGCGCTAGTTGTCAATACAGAACTCTTATCAGCCGTGTTCCTTCGGACTGTGATTCGCAATCTAAATGATATATGTGATCAGGATGTCAGCGTTAGCCAATGGTACTCAAGGGTAAAGGGCATGCGCATAATTCCAAGTTGGGTGTTTGTGTGAGATAGACTTATGCAGCAATGATATTTCCATTTCACAGTGTTGGCTTCAAGAAAAGCAGAGGATCAGAAATATATTAGTTTAAATGGGCCATCTTTTCTACCTCGAGAACTATAAGAACTACAAAGATGGTTAAATGGGCAAACAATTACTATTAATTTAAAATTTAAATAAAAGATTTTTTTCGACCAGTGGTTCTCAAAATACGGGACCTAACTTTATTATTTTATTATATATATATATATATATATATATATATATATATATATATATATATATATATATATATATATATATATATATATATATATACGGATGTGATGTACTGTAGAATGTTTGGCTGGTGATTGACAGACGCCAGATGGCTTGATTATTATTATAGCAGGAGAGGGCCAAATTTTCCAGTGACAGTAGCCATCTTGATTTCACCACTTTGGGTAGTCGATACCTGTGCTGGTGCTTTTAGAGATGTTTCACTGTCGATGAGGCGTTGGTTCTTGACATCAACCAACAGGCCATAGAATGACAAGAAATCTGCACCTATTATAGCCTTGTCAACATCAGCAATAATAAAACGCCAGGTGAAGTCACGACGAAGACCAAGATCAAGGCATAGTGGCACAAAACCATAGGTACAAATCGGCGAGCCATTGGCTGCTGCAAGTTCGTATGATGTTTTCTGTTGTACGTACCTTGTTGCACTTCTGGGAAAGACGCACACATCAGCACCGGTATCTATTAAAAACCGTCGCTTGGAGGTGCGATCGGTTATGATAAGGCGGCGCGAAGTTCTTGGGCTGCTGTCTTCTGCCGCATTTAACAGCTGCCCGTTGCGTTTCCCGTCATGTGTTCGCATGGTTGTTTGCAGCGCTGCGCTCGGTCTCCAAACGTACGATGGTACCAGCACAAGCGCGAACTGGATGGCGAACCGCGAGATTTGGAACGTGGTCGTGGACGACCACCGAAGCGGTGACAGGAGTGGCTTCTTGACGGCCGCTACAACTCTGAAACCTGCTTCTGAAGATCATCTAATCTCCGCAGTAATTCACCTGTCATGTCCGTCGTGCTGGATGCTGTAGTAACCGCAACCTGTGTTTGTGGCGAGATCTCTAACACCTTTGCCAAGCGGGCGACGCTGTCAATTTGCGCTTCCGCTTGCGTCGCTAAAATGGCTTGCACCTGACTGGGAAGGCGACTAACCCACAGTGTACGCAACAGCGTTTCGGAGATTGTGTCACCTCCGAGATCTCGGAGTCGTCGGAGTAACTGTGACGGTTTTCTGTCACCAAGTTCCTCGCGTTCTAACAACTGTCGCGTCTTCTGCTCCTGTGTGGCTGACAGTCGAGCGATTAGTTCCTCCTTAATTTTATCGTACTTACCAGTTACGGGCGGGGCAGTAATGATATCTTTTACCTCGCTTGCGTATTTGGCTTCGAGGTTGCCAATTACGTACCCGTATTTCGTCTCATCACGGGTTACGTTGTTAATTAAAAACTGGCCCTCTAACTGGCCGAACCAAAGTGCAGGGTCCGCAGGCCAAAATGGTGGAACGCGAATTGCCATGCGGTTGACCGTAGCTTGTCCATCAGTTTCCGCCATTGAGATTTTTTCCTTGACTTACGTTGGTTCGTTCGTTCGTCGGGGTCACCAATTTATGGGGTAACAAATAATGGGAAACGTGTAGAGGGAAAATCAATATTTATTTAATAGCAACACAAAATATAGAAAACGAAAAAACATAAAAATGTAACTTGACAGTTTTTAGAAAAATATATGAATTAATGTTTTTATTTTCATCCATA
Source organism: Harpalus rubripes (assembly GCA_963082715.1). NCBI lineage: Eukaryota > Metazoa > Arthropoda > Insecta > Coleoptera > Carabidae > Harpalus > Harpalus rubripes. The sequence goes on along the minus strand of OY720449.1, from coordinate 71,774,099 downwards.
ACTATGATTTTTAATTTCATTGTTATGGATGCAGTAGGCGGTCTCTACAATATATATATATATATATATATATATATATATATATATATATATATATATATATATATATATATATATAACATTTATCCGATATCTCTCGGAGTGGGAATGGGGAAAGCTGAAACACTCTTCCTTCGCCAATTTTTGGGACAGATAATTTCTTCCTACCCCGAGAATGACAGCCATAAACGCAGCAATTGATGTTAATATTTTTTCGTTCTTTGCTTATGTTGCAAAGTAATTTATATGTACTTTAAAACAAACAAGAAACCGGCAAGGAATGCAATGCACTATATATTTACTGTATAGTTGAATAACAGAATACCATTTTCAAGAGTTGCATATATCGTCCGCTTGAGGGATTCACGTTAATTTTAGTCGCCAATTGTTATAGTGGTCGTCGGCCATCTATAGGGCGCGAGCAGACACGTGACTCAAGCGACCTTGACGTGTTTGAAATCAGCTGATTTGTGTGCGCATGTCATTTTGACAAGAACAATGTCACGTTGACAAGACCAATGTTTTGATTAATTTTATTTTTAACTGCTAAAATGTAATTATTTTTAATTTCACGTGTTTTACTGCTTAAAAATTGTAAAATAATATCAGTAAAGCAGTTCAAAATCAAAATAAGTCAAAACATTGGTATTGTCAACGTGGCATGGTTCTTGTCAAAATGACATGCGCACACAGATCAGCTGATTCCAAGCACGTCAACGTCGCTTAAGTCACGTGTCTGCTCGCGCCCTATAAAGGGTATATATGATCCGTGATAAATGTCAACATAAACAAAATATTCACGTATTTCTTTCATGGCATTCTAATTCTATGTAAAAAAAATTAACACGTATTTGTTTTTTCCATTCATGACACTCTTATTATAGCCATTTTTTAATCAAATTAATATGAAAATTTACATGCATTTTTCTCAAACAAATCGTTATGTAAAGGAATAAAAATATTATATCACTGAATTCAGAATTAAATTCTCTAACGAATGAACAAATAAAAAATATATGATCCCATTTAAAATTAAAAAGTTAGGTTCCGTATTTTGTGAACCACTGGTCCAAAAAAATAATTTTTCTCTTCTTTAAGTCTTGTGAAATAGAAATTGTTTGCCCATTTAATCGTCTTTGTAGCTCTTATAGTTCTCGAGATAGCAATGGTGGCCCATTTAAAATGAACATTCTGTATATATATATATATATATATATATATATATATATATATATATATATATATATATATATATATATATATATATATATATATACAGGGTGTTAATTAAAAAGCGGGCCATAGGCGTTTAACATGGGAAATCAGTTTTTCCTTGCGCAAAAGTTCCCAGTTAATTTTAGACAAAAATGTTTCAAATAAATGTTGCTTTCTTCGTTAGAATAAACTGAATTCATTTTGATATTTTACCGTCAAATTAGTTATTTATCTGTCAAACGTCAGACATTTATTTGTTTCTATTTTTGTTTCAATTCCATGGCTATTTGATATTTTCAACGTAATTTTCAATATTTTCTTATTTAATTTCTGTCGTTACAAAGCATGTAAAAGTAATTCTGTTTATTGATTTAGATGCAGAATTTTATGCTCTACAACATTTATTTGAAGCATTTTTGTCTAAAATAATTTGGGGAGCAATGCGCACGAAAAAACTGTTTTTCTCATATGAATCGCCTATGTACACAGGTATGATGTTCCACCCGGTATATAAACCGTGTGTCTATCTTAAAGGTGTACATAGGGGGTTAATATGGGAAATCAGTTTTTTTGCAATTTCCTGCTCGCCTAATTATTCTAAGCAAAAACGCGTCAAATAAAAGTTTTAGGGCATAAAATTCTGCATCTAAATCAATAAACAGAATTATCTTTACATGCTTTGTAACGACAAATTAAATGTGAAAATTTCGAAAATTACGTTGAAAATATCGACAGCCATGGAATTGAACAAAAAATAAATAAATGCTTGACGTTTTATCAAATTGTGAGAAACGTCAAATAACTTAACTTACGTTGTGACAGATAAAACGTCAAGCATTTAATTATTTTTTGTTCAATTCCATGGCTGTCGATATTTTCATCGTAATTTTCGACATTTTCATAATTAATTTCTGTCTTTACAAAGCATGTAAAAATAATTCAGTTTATTGATTTAAATGCAGAATTTTATGCCCTAAAACTTTTATTTGACGCGTTTTTGCTTAAAATAATTAGGCGAGCAGGAAATTGGAAAAAACTGATTTCCCATGTTAATGTTCTATGTACACCTTTAAGACAGACACACGGTATATAGGGCGCGGGCAAACAACTGTTTTAAGTGTCCTTGAAAACATATGTGCTGGAGCCCCACTTGTCTTAGTGACAGTACAGCCATTTTGTTGTGTGTGGTGGTGTTTTTTTCTAGAATCTCAGTGTTTATTGTAAAACACCACAACACACAACAAAATGGCTGTACTGTCACTTTGACAAGTGGGGCTCCAGTACATATGTTTTCAAGAACACTTAAAACAGCTGTTTGCCCGCGCCCTATTGGCGAAAAAATTCAAAGTAGGTGACGTTTGGCGGCAGATTTGTGAATTAGAGGAATAAACGTTGATAGCATACATTGAAATGTATGTTATTTTAAACAGGTTTAATTTATATTTGTTGTAAAAGAAAGTGACATATATAGTGTATATTACATTTTCAGATTTAAATAATGATGAGTAAATGCCGTAGGTACTGCTCAGTGCCCTCGTCAGTGCCACAATGCAGTAATTACAAGTCAAAAAGTGTAAGTTTACACTAAATCCCAAATGACAAAATATGATCTTGAAATTTTCTTTCCATATAGTTTTGACATCTCCAATCGGTTCAATTTTTTTCTTTTATAAAACAGGATGGTAAAATTCTTGTAATTTTATAGCCAAACTATACTATTTATCAAGTTTTCCCCTTACTTGTTCCAAATCGGTACAACTTAATTTTTTTATTTCTTTTGCTCTGTAATACACAAATCCATAAACAAATAAATTAATAGCATAATAATAATAACTTTTGTTGTAAAACAGTAAATATAGTTTTGAATTTTACTAACTTGTTCGTATGCAATAATACTGCAACAATATGTTTGCCTCCCAATCCTGCTCTACAACTAAATTTTGCTTTCCAGTAATTTATATTCTCATTTAATAAAATTTCAATCATATGAGGATCTCCACTCAAATGAGTGGTTTGTAAACAAGATCCCAGTATTGTACCTGATCCATCAACTCTTATTCCACAAAGTAATACATATCCTGCCTTAAAAACTGCTTCGTTTTCCTTTATAGGACGTGCAGGATCAATGTATTAAAAAATATCACTTAACTTTATGTTAATTTTCTCCATATTAAATACTTTGCACTTTGAAATGTATATTGCCAGCAATAAGGAATGAGAGAACTCTCCTTATTCCTCCGCCATCTTGCTACCGTCCGGCCTGCCACCTATAGTTCAGTTTTTTCGCCATTTTATATATATATATATATATATATATATATATATATATATATATATATATATATATATATATATATATACAGGGTGTTATATTTTAATGGACCCAGCAAATATCTCGCTTATTTTAAGTTGGCAATTTTTTTCATATAACATGATTTATACAGGAACATGTAAGCTACTTAATGACGGATGTACATTCCTGATACCACTTCCGGTTTATGAGTAATTAGTATCTACTTTGATATTTCAAATGGCACATACTATATTTTTTACAAATTTGAAAAGTGCATCAAATTTCCTTTACAATCATGTAAAATAATACATATGTTACATTATTAAAAATTAAAATGGCGGGAACTTTTTTATACACCTAATTGGAAAGAGAATAGTGAGCCATGACTGTGGCTTGAAATAAAATAATTAACTAAAACAATTGTAACTATTATTATTAAACGAAATAATATTTTTTGTCATAATAATACAGAAAATAAGAATAAGGAACACAAGCCACAGTCATGGCTCACTATTCTCTTTCCAATTAGGTGTATAAAAAAGTGCCCGCCATTTTAATTTTTAATAATGTAACATATGGATTATTTTACATGATTGTAAAGGAAATTTGATGCACTTTTCAAATTTGTAAAAAAATATAGTATGTTCCATTTGGAATTTCAAAGTAGATACTAATTACTCATAAACCGGAAGTGGTATCAGGAATGTACATCTGTCATCAAGTAGCTTACATGTTCCTGTATAAGTCATGTTATATGAAAAAAATTGTTAACTTAATAAATAAGCGAGATATTTGCTGGGTCCATTAAAATATAACACCCTGTATATACAGCGGATCCCCGGTAATCCGGCCCCCCCTGTAATCCGACATGACTATCATTATTGAATATTGTACGCCCCACCACTAATGTGATCGACGACGCGTAGGTATTGTTTTGATTCTGATTGCTTAGTTTGAATTTGACTACATGTGATAATGTAAAGTTATTATTGTTTGTAAGGTCTATAGCATTAATGACGTTAATTTCATAATAAAACGTAAGCTCTCTATTATGTTGTTTAATTTACTAAATTTGACATACATAATGAAGTATGATTTATACTTCAGAGTATAACATATAGAATCTTATCACTGGATCTGTAATTTGTCGGATTACAAGGTACTCGTTTGTAAAAAATTCCGGACTATAGGGGGTCTTAGGCAGTACTCTATAATCCGACAAATTCGATAGTCCGACACTGCCCTGCAAAACGTTTGTCGGATTATCGGGGGTCCACTGTATATATATATATATATATATATATATATATATATATATATATATATATATATATATATATATATATATATATATATGTATATATATATATATATATATATATATATATATATATATATATATATATATATATTTGCACTCGTCCAATGTCAGTCTCACAAATCTCACTCCCACCAGTAGTATATTTTAGTTTTATAGGTATATTAGTCATAGTTGCCGATTTTGAAGTGAACACATGCAGTGCGCCTGTGTAATAACTTAAAAAGTCCCTAGACTTAAATGTTAATGTAAAAAGTATAACTTATAAAACATTAAATACAGTGGATAGAGGTAGTGGTGAATGTGAATAGTCTGTGAGAAGAAACAATAGGGCAAAAAATTTCCGTACCCCAAACGCATCACTTAATTTTTTTATTCAGTGTCTACTATCATTATTGATGAACAATTTAAACAGGGTGTTAAAATAAACATGACAAGTTACAGAATACAACCCCTGGGATAGAAAAAGTTGACGATTTTGAAGTTGCATGTCAAATTAGTTGCTAATTTTTACCTCTCGTGTGGTAACTTATAAGACTATCAGCAACTAGTTTGTGAAAGTCGAACAGACAAGAGTCTAGTCGTCAGAGAGCCAAGGACCCCGAAGATACACGATATTTTCCGAGTGGAAAATTACTCATTTTTTAAGAAATTTTTCAAAAATCCTGACTAAAACAATATCTGACGCACAAAACTCGAGTCCTTATATTTGTTTTTTAAGTTTATTTTAAAAACTAATATAACGACTCGGGTTTTGCGGGCGCTTGGAACATACATTGTGCTGCTTCTGGGTCCCCAGCGCTCTGACGACTATACTCTTCTGTCAAAAGTATGTGCTGGAACTGGAACACCTAACCAGTAGCTGCAAACACTGATCTCTATGCATAACTGGATTTCGTATTCCATGTTAATTTCTCGTAACTAATTGAACGTCGACATACTGGAGAAAGTCAGAGCGCTCGGCTTACTTTCGGCGGGAAGTTCAAACTAATCGTAATATAAACGTATGCATATTTTTAATGATGAAGATGAAAACGTAAGTTTTGATAAACATTGTGATAGTTTAGCTAATTTTTATTATTCTAATGCAAAAAAATCTACTGAAATGGTAATAGTGTTACTTTTAATGTTATTTAAGAGTATTTATAATTAAAATCATTCAGTAATTAATTAATTAATCCCTATCAGTGACTAATATTTTTAAAATGTTAAAGAAATAATATATACATTTATTTAGTTAATTTTCACTTAAATTAATATTGCTACTTCAACTATCAAATGTCAACTTCAATTTTGGAAATTAAAGAAATAAAAATATTTTAAATATTACTAATTTCCAATAGTATAGATTTAATTTAGCAAAAAATGAAACCTATTCTTGTCTATTCATAAAATCCAATAAAATTTAAAAAATCGAAAAAGCGCTACTTCAATAAGTAAGAGTACGGACCTATTAATTTTAATCAACATACTGCTACTGAAAAAAATGTTGCATGTCATATTACAAATAATATTAAATTTAATATGACATTTAATGGTAGATGTAAGTACTTATTTCATTTATACTCGTACACTAACAAAAATTATTAATTACAAGAGTTTCATAATTAATGTCAATCAACATACATGTTGTGACATTTTAATCTAACCTAATTTTTGTTTCACGTAAATACTTTTTTGATATATTAAAAAAAAAAACAATGATTAATCACAATAGTTTTACAATTCACTTACATATGAACTGAGGATGTCGGGCCATTTTTTCTTCCCACAAAAGACGCATTTTACAACCATTGTCACTTTCAAAACAATCAACACAACTGATGCCGAGAGCCCGGACTTTTTCAAATATGGCGGCGCTCAACTAGTCACATCATGACGGCCTACCCCATACGCAATCCAGTTATGTTTGCAACCACAGATCTCTATCTGTGGTTGAAAACTTGTCATTGTCAGAGGTACGCTTGGAACGATATAGGGTGCAGCAGATGTGTTTTCTGTGCAAAAAATTCAAATTTTCCTAAATTTATACATGCTATTTTAAAATGTAACTAGCCATAATTAAAGATAAGTGTATGAATTATATACTACTGAAATATATCCGTCGTATTTATAAACATATTTTGAAAAATATTAAGTTGAAATAAGTAGCTTGTAGTAGCATCGGGTTGCGTTATATTCATGTGAGTTTGTAAAAGTTTTTTTTTTGTATTTGTGTTAATATAATAATCTAAAGTATTTCAATCACTCAAAAATCTATTAGCTGTCAAATCCCTGTTCTGACATAACCTATTTGCATTTATTGTAAAAATGACATGTCAAGTGCTATTTCCGCCTTCACGTGGTGTTGTATAAACTGTAGAATAAAAAGATCCCCAGAACTGTATTGCCAACTGAATCAGTTATTTTTTATCACTCTGTAGTAACTAGTTACAACGACGCCTGACTATATAAACTCCATCAGGAAAGACAGCTGGGACACGCATCGTGAAATAACTAGTTAGTGATATAAATATAGTGAAATAAATATCGTGTAAATAAATAGCGCGTTGTGTTAATTGTGTTAATAAATAATCTTAGTTTTTAATAATATTAGTCTTTAATTAGTATTTATATTTGTTTATTCATAGTGTTCGTGATATTTAATTATATTATTAGCTATCGTTTAAGTAAACTTTAATTTTAATTAATAATAATTCTCTAATTTATACATCTCACCCAAGAAATAAACGTTACAATAGGAACCGTTATTATTTTAGTTCTTCAAATTCCTTTTTTCAATCTCTTCATTTGGTAACTCACAAGTGTATTCATTTTATTTTTTAAAGTACAGTTCTAGAGGTTCAGAATTTGAAATAAGTATTTATAAAATAGAAATATAATATTATTAATTGTTAATAATAAGAACTATAGAACGTACAAACGGTTTTCCTCTTTAATTAACCCTCAAATTTCTGTGCCTTAAAATAAACGTTTTTCCGAAGGGGGGGGGTTCCTAAATGAACTCCAGGTTTTTAACGGACCGAGTTGCAGATTTCACGAATACGGAGGACGAGTGAAATGTGCTGCTTCGGTTTCACGGGCAATATCTTCGATTATTAATCATATCACGAGCTTGTATTTAATGAAAGAATATAATGAATTTTTGTGACACATTAGGCATTTACGAAAAGTCTACGGGTAGATACCGCATCTACCGATTGCGTTCGGAAACACGAGTAGTTAATAATTACCTCGATAATTACAGTGTTCGAAAATTGTACCATATCTACCAGATCCATCTACCGGATCCATGATTTGTGGATCGAGTAATTCAATCGGTAAATGCGGTAAATGAAGAATCTAACCTCAAAAAAGGTAATGATACAAGTGAATCGCGCGCGTTAAAAATGAAAATGTGTTCAATGTGGAAATCGGAAGTAGGATTGTGCTCAGTTTGTTAACTACGTCAAATTTCAAATCTGTTCCGAACTTTCAAATTTTTTTCGTAAGTTAGAAATCTACCCGATTTACCACTTGCGTTCTTAAAATATCGATTCCGGTAGCTGTTACCTAGTAAACAGCTGTTTACCGATATATACCGGTAACAGTTCACCGGTAGATTTTTCGTAAATGCCAATTGTGTGTGCTGTTGACTTGCTGCTGACCTAACTTTTAGGGCCGGTACTTTTGCTTCTGATTAAACGAAAATAACGATTGATTATATTTAAACAACCTTTTTCAGTACTTTTTAAGCCGATTAATATTTAACCATTGATTAATACCTGCGATGGTTGATTAAATTTAACAGCAACGATTTGATCAGTCCGCTGACACTTCAATGAATTCCCGCGTCTAACGGTTTTAGTTCAGCCTAACGTCGGTAGTTGCGCTGATGTCGCCGGGTTGTTTGTGATTGTTTCAACTCGTTCGATTTTAGCCAATAAGAATTTATTTTGTCAAACGTCAGCGAGATTCAAGTTTGAAGTTTACTTTCCGAGCAAAGATGTTTAATAAAGTAAAATCGTAAAATCTTTTGATAATCACTTATAATCTGATCTTCATATAATATACTTTGCTTCAAATATAAAATTATGTTTCTCGTTTGTCAGCAAGTGCTTTGTATTGTGGATGCAGAATATTTCATCATGAGCATCATGAGTAAAGTAAGTATCAATTATCTATACTTATTTTAATGTTTTAAGTTTTCTTATACAGTTTTAATAAATAGTAATCATTTTAGTTAACTATATGATTAGCAAATTTTATTAAACAAATTTTTATCAGTTTGGAAACTGAAGATTAATTATCTATCTTTTTATAGAAATGTGCATACGAAGTATGTGTACAAATACGTTACCAGTGGAAGAACGTGGTACATTATTTTGTTTTCCAAGAACGACAACATTGGCTACGTAATATGAATAGGCTAGATTTAGTGGATTTACCATTTAACAAGCTCGTTCATCGATGTCCAGTGTGCATACTTCATTTTGATGATAGGCAATTTCAAACACCCGAGAAGAAAAAATTAAATTTTAGACAAATACCCCGTCCTGTACTTCCTGAAGGTAGGTATGTACTCTTAACAATTTTTATTCGGTATCTTATGTAGAAGACCGTTGTGGTATAATTTGGGTTGCGTTATTATGTATATGAAACATTAATTTTTTTAGTACGTTTTCTATAGTTAAGTAAAAACTCTATTTAATATATGTGATCCTACTTTAGGTTGTTAACAAATCAAACAGATCGTAGTTATGTTATTGAAAAAGTGTTTTCTTTAATTTTTGAAATATCAGATAATTAATTACACTCGCATTATAGTTATATACTAAATTTACAATTAAGAAATATCTAATTATAGTTTCTTTCTGGTATAGGAACGATCACGGCACAACATCTTGAAGTCAAGAGGAAAAATCAGTTGACGCCGCGAAAAAAGGAAATGTGTTCCAGGCTACAAAAGACAGAAAGACTTCTGTCATTAAACAGGAAAAGCGACAAGATTCTCTTCCAGAAGTGTAAATAAAACAAAGTAGACATACTTTCAACGAAGTCATATAAATTTATTCTCGCTGGTCAATTTATTAAAATATACTCGGCTAACGTTTCCACTTTTCTCAAATCTTCTTCTGGGTTGCTACAATTATATGTACATAATTTTATTGTATCTTTAGATAATTCGAAATTTCGACTGACCATATTTTAACAAATTAACTAACGTGACTGGAGTTTTCATAATACATTTATCTTGTTTTGTAAAAAAATAAATTGTAAATAAAAAGCTTTTTACCTAATTGTTCTTTTATTTATAATATATTTCTGTAATAATTACAGTCCTTGATTTAAAATCCCGGCAACTGGCGAACTTTCATGTATTGAGGGTGGACGGAGTTATTAGTTCACCCTAACGTCGGTAGTTAGCGCTGCGTAACTGTAGTTTTAAAAATAACACTATCTGTCGTGTCTGTTGCCGTTAGGTATAGATAGTCTGTGGATTTGATGCTGTAAAATATTTAATCAAATGTTATTTGTGACCTATTATTATTGACAGATAATAATTCATCGCAAAATTATGAATCTTGAGGAATTAAATAATTTATTTGATGATGATGAAGATATAATTCCATTCATTTTTAGTATAAGATCTTATATAATAAGGGATCATCCTAATTATTTGCAATTGTACACGGATGAAGAATTTCGGTTTACAAAAAATACAATTACAAATAAAATTTTACCAAATATAGAACCCTTATTAGCAATTAATGTGCAAAGGTGAAAATGAAATTTAAATATTAATCTGTGAACAGTTTTGTGACAATAATTATTTATAGAGTTTATGATTTGGATGTTTTATCTCAACTACTTTTATAAATTAATCACATTGTACCAATTTCATTTTTATTTATTTCTGTATTTTGCTGTTCTTCATTATTTCTTAGGAACACATCGTCACTATCTCCAGCACTGAGTAAACCAATTATTCCTAATTGCAATGCGGAATATTTTATGTCTGCTGGTGGGCCACCGCCAGTTCCTTTAAACTGACTTTTTGAAGATGAAATTTTCTTCTTTAAATTCCTTTTCATGTTATCATATTTTATTTTTAAAGAATTTAAATCCCGTTTGGCATTTACATTGGAAGAATTAAATGCATATTCTATTCTTTTCCATGCCATAGTTTTATCTTTACCAGTTACAGTATCTGTTTTTATATTTTCTATTATCTTCCGCTATTTATCCATTTTACACACAATAATGACACAAGCAACAACAAAAATTAGCACTTTTTGACATAAACAAATTCAAATTGAACGATAACCTCAAATTTCGTTTACACCACAGACTAGAGTGCCCGTCAGCTAAGAAAAAGCCATTTGCGTCATCAATAGATGCGCGAAGCAATGACGTAGTGATGACGTAGGCTCACAGATTTTGTAGGCAGTGGCGTGCCATCTTATTTTTTAACAAATAGCGAAAGCGCACTTCAGTTGTTATTTTTTCTATTTATTTTAGTTGATTACCACAAATTATTGATAAATGACTTGTAAATTTGCTAAAGAGGCATTTTTAAATACCTATTCACTACGTCTGCTTTGATGTTCATTTAGGAAGTACATTAGGCCATCACACGACGTAATTCCATAATAATACAAATACTTACTTTCATATTATACACTTATTATAAAAATAGTATATTACTAAACGAGTACGAAGGATTATGATACGAAGATGACGTTTGCTTCCCGAGCCATAGGCCAGTGATGCAAATCAACCGAGTGAATAATTCAGTTTAGCACTTTTCAAAATGATAGAACACGGTTTAAGAACGTAAACACAAAATGACGAGTGATAGCAGTGGCAATGACGAAATAGAATAAGAAAACAATTAAAATTAGTTTTGAATATATATATATATATATATATATATATATATATATATATATATATATATATATATATATATTGCACATTTATTTAAAAATAAATAAAATAACTATCATACACATATAATATATGCATGAAAAGTATAAAAGTATTGGACAAAAAAAAATTATTTACAGAAATATACGAGCAATACACAGTCATATAAATATACATGTACAAAAAAAAATAAAATACAGAAAAATACGAGTAATACTCATAGTCATAACAAATAAATAATATATATATATATATATATTTCACTCATCTACATCCAACATATAACACCCTAAATCATCATCAGACTCAATTTCGCTCTCTTCGGAAGATCCTGTATTAACAGTAAATTGGAGCGAATCTTGACTGTTATCAAATAAATGCTCCTTTTCTATCAATTGTTTTTCATGTTCTTTTACATGTTGACATATTTTGGCCCACTCTTGTGTAGTAACCTCTGCAAATTTCTTTCTTGCCAATGCTTCCACATTCGTTAGGCGGAATGTTGTGTTATGAGATGCAACCCAAGTTTTTACGGTGGCCCATATTTTTTCAATTGGGTTAAGTTCAGAATGATAGGGTGGTAATCTTAAAACACAATGCACATGTTGTTGCATAAGTTCATCCAATTTATATTTTGCCGGAAATCGGAACTTATTGTCCGATATAATTTTGTACAATTGTGGTTTTGTTAGCGATGGACTGGTAAGTATATTTTTATCCTCCAACCAGGCAAGCATTTCGCTTTTTAAACTTCCAGAAGTAATATTTTTCCCTTCCAGTATATTATGGTAAGAAGCATTATCTACCACCAGAACAGAATTTTCTTTTAAATTCGGCAGCAATTGATTTTTAACCCATTTCATAAAATTTATGTGGTTCATTTCGTCATGGTAGTCTCCACTTTTGGTACCTAAAATCAAACAATTTTTTATTATAATTACTTTACCGTGTAATTAGTAATTGAATATAAATTATGTGAAATCCAATAAGAAAATATTTACCGGAACGGAGCGCTTTACGGTTGTCTGGTGTGCGTTGCCAACTACAAAATAAAAAGTAAAATTTTATAACATTCATTATTACAGGTACCTTGAAGTAATTTTATATTTTAAATATATGTACCGGGGTCCCATAAAAATGTTACGGTAGCAATAATTTCTTTATTAATTAAGCAACCATAAAGAAATTTGGCAATGATAATTTAGCCATTTTCTAACTAACAAGTTTGTATTGTAAACTTTCAAAATAAAGAAAAATGTGTTCTGTTGAACAAAACGTAATATTTACAAAATTTTACAACACAAAACGGTAACACAATTAAACTAGCCTTATCATTAATGGCTGATACCATAAGCTTTGTTTTAACTAAAAGGCTGCTTTAAAAAATGCCAAATTCAAATTTCAATATTTCATTTCACCCTTAAGTTTTACTATATCTTTTTTTTAAATAATTGAATTACATAAATTGATTATATACAATTTTTCGACAGTAATATAAAATATGTTCTGAAATTTAATTACCTGAATCCTATAGTCTTAAGAAAAACTGCAATCGGATATGGCTTCTGTTAAAATTTGCATATCCTTGATTTTCTGAAGAATACCTGAAAGAACATTACGTTTTTTTAGATATTCAGTAATCATATCCCGACCGCTGTTATTTTATAAATGAGAAAGAAGTTATACGAGTTGATGTCACTGTGAATGTTGAAATAGAATAAATTTGAAAAATCAACTGACATCAACTGATAAAACGCTCGCCCGGAAAGTGAGAGGACTTCAACTATTATTTTAATCGATTAAGGGCCATGCGTAAAATATTTAAGAATTTTTACTTATACTTTATAGTAGGTTTCCTTTTTTTGAGAATATAAAAATCATATATTATTTCTCTAATCACAATTATTGCGCAACACAGTGCCACTGGAATCAGCGTCCAAACACTAAAAAACAAATTAAGGTCCATATTATATCGAGTAATCGTTGGAACAAACGGAATTTTATATTATTTTAGTGCGTCCCGACATTTCAGTCTCTCAACTAAGTTGATAATTAAAAACTTAATCATCCCTATTCTGTAAGAAAGTTACTAAATCTTAGCAACATTTTTTATTAGCCAGCAGAAACAAATGTAAACTTTGTCATTTTCAAATTTTCTTCAGTGATCGCAATTATTATTGGCTATTTGCTACAGCAATGTTACTAAGAGTTAGCGACTATTTTACAGAATTGGGGTAACAAATAAAAAATATCGCATTGAAAATTGTAGTTTAATAAATTATTTCACATCCGTTTATTTCAAGGAACTTTATAAGCAACTTTTGTTCAAAGATTGAAATATCAGTCCTGATTGTACTAACAATAACTTACCAATAATGAAATTGATTCAACTGTCGAATTATCACGTACACAAAAAAATCCCAAAAAGCACAAACGACTTGACACAAAAATATTTCATAAACACTCGATAAGGCAGAGGTAAACTGAAATATAACTAAATTATCAAGTTGATGTACTACTTATACCAAATACTTATCCCTTCTCTGCTCAAATCTTTAATTTTTCCCTGTTTGAAAACTTATGGAACATCATTGCGTTGTATACAAGACAATTGGATTCCGTTAATCTTTTGGACGTTTTGGACCTAATGGATAAGACTGTAATAACATAAGTAATCTTAAGTCGGTGTAATGTAAAATTTCAGTGTAATTACATCTTTAATCTCTTCTGGTATTTACTTTAATCTCTTACAGGTACAACATCTGCTAAATTGTTTGGTAGAAATTAATCTGCAAAGCATAGTACAGTTTCTACATTTATTCTTAATACATTTATATTTACCTTTTTTAAAACCTAGAAATACACTTGATATGTTGATTAATCATATGATACTTCAAATGATACATTTTCATTAGAACTAAACGTCAGAATAAGACACGAACGACACTGGCGTACCACGTGAACAAGCTAAGTCGTTGCTATGACGACCAAGGGCAATGACAAAAATTGGTTTCTGCGCTGATGACGTAAATGGCTTTTTCTTAGCTGACGGGCACTCTAGCTATACCTAACGGCAACAGACACGACAGATAGTGTTATTTTTAAAACTACAGTACGAAGCGCTAACTACCGACGTTAGGGTGAACTAATAACAACTCCGTCCACCCTCAATACATGAAAATTCGCCAGTTGCCGGGATTTTTAAATCAAGGACTGTAATTATTACAGAAATATATTATAAATAAAATAACAATTAGGTAAAAAGCTTTTTAGTTACAATTTATTTTTTTACAAAACAAGATAAATGTATTATGAAAACTCCAGTCACGTTAGTTAATTTGTTAAAATATGCTCAGTCGAAATTTCGAATTATCTAAAGATACAATAAAATTATGTACATATAATTGTAGCAACCCAAAAGAAGATTTGAGAAAAGTGGCAACGTTAGCCGAGTATATTTTAATAAATTGACCAGCGAGAATAAATTTATATGACTTCGTTGAAAGTATGTCTACTTTGTTTTATTTACACTTCTGGAAGAGAATCTTGCCGCTTTTCCTGTTTAATGACAGAAGTCTTTCTGTCTTTTGTAGCCTGGAACACATTTCCTTTTTTCGCAGCGTCAACTGATTTTTCCTCTTGACTCCAAGATGTTGTACCGTGATCGTTCCTATACCAGAAAGAAACTATAATTAGATATTTCTTAATGAGGTATTGCAAAAAATATTAACATGTCTATTTTATTCGTTAATAGGAATATGTTAACTTCGTAGTTTTATTTAATATAACAGTTTGTATAAAAGTTTGTTTATTTGGATTAGAAAAAACAATTTAAAGTATAATGCATTCAAAACGTTCCCAAATTGTGACGTAACCGGGTACAAGCCAATGAAAAACAAGTTGCACCATAGATCTTACATGATAGATGGATCTATCACTACGTGTTACAAATAAATACGTATATTTATTTAAAAAATTAATACATATGTCTGAATATGGCTAAATGTAATTAATATATAATTAATTTAATTAATATGGTATTCTGCATATTTAATATAATTAAATTTAAAAATTTCGATATGTTTAGGAGCAATCCACACTTGCATCGTTTGTGACTCTGTTGACAGCTGACTCTGTAAATTTTTTCTTCTTTCCTCATTCTTCGGCACTGATACAAATACTTTTTTGCTATTTTTATTAGTATTATTACACGTAGACACAAAGCAAGTTTTCAGACTTATGTTTTCGAGTAATAACCTATATTTTTATCATGCGTTTGACGTTTAAAATGACAACAAACACCACGGAACATACTATTACCTCATTGGCTTGTACCCGTTGACGTCAGTGGACAAGGGGAGAAGCGGTGCAATTCAGCTGCTTTCCCGAGAATACCACTTTTAATAATTATTTTCTCTTTTCAGAGATTAATTTGAATAAAAATAAAAAATACGGGGTAATTTTTTTTTAGTTCTCTATCAAATAATGCAAAGAAAAAAAATCCTGCAATACCTCATTGTAAATTTAGTATATAACTATAATGCAAGTGTAATTAATTATCTGATATTTCAAAAATTAAAGAAAACACTTTTTCAATAACATAACTACGATCTGTTTGATTTGTTAACAACCTAAAGTAGGATCACATATATTAAATAGAGTTTTTACTTAACTATAGAAAACGTACTAAAAAAATTAATGTTTCATATACATAATAACGCAACCCAAATTATACCACAACGGTCTTCTACATAAGATACCGAATAAAAATTGTTAAGAGTACATACCTTCAGGAAGTACAGGACGGGGTATTTGTCTAAAATTTAATTTTTTCTTCTCGGGTGTTTGAAATTGCCTATCATCAAAATGAAGTATGCACACTGGACATCGATGAACGAGCTTGTTAAATGGTAAATCCACTAAATCTAGCCTATTCATATTACGTAGCCAATGTTGTCGTTCTTGGAAAACAAAATAATGTACCACGTTCTTCCACTGGTAACGTATTTGTCACACATACTTCGTATGCACATTTCTATAAAAAGATAGATAATTAATCTTCAGTTCCCAAACTGATAAAAATTTGTTTAATAAAATTTGCTAATCATATAGTTAACTAAAATGATTACTATTTATTAAAACTGTATAAGAAAACTTAAAACATTAAAATAAGTATAGATAATTGATACTTACTTTACTCATGATGCTCATGATGAAATATTCTGCATCCACAATACAAAGCACTTGCTGACAAACGAGAAACATAACTTTATATTCGAAGCAAAGTATATTATATGAAGATCAGATTATAAGTGATTATCAAAAGATTTTATTTAACATCTTTGCTCGGAAAGTAAACTTCAAACTTGAATCTCGCTGACGTTTGACAAAACAAATTCTTATTGGCTAAAATCGAACGAGTTGAAACAATCACAAACAACCCGGCGACCTCAGCGCAACTACCGACGTTAGGCTGAACTAAAACCGTTAGACGCGGGAATTCATTGAAGTGTCAGCGGACTGGTGTACACATTACAATAATTGTTATCTGTCTTCTTCTACATCAGAAAAATGATCAAATACATACGTCGGTTATAAGTTCAAGTAATTTTAGGGAAAATTATATTGTATTGCCAACTGGAGTTAATCAACGATTAGGTAATCATTGGTTAGATTTCTCAAAAGTACTGATTTCTATTTAATCATGGTTAAAAACTAGTGATTAATTTAACACTTGATTATATAATCAATGTTTTAATCAGAAGCAAAAGTACCGGGCCTTAATATATTGTATTACAACATGATTAATTAATTTGACAATAATTGCCTTATTATTGTCATCATTGTTCATATCATTCCCAACGATTATCGCATATTTTTATGCTCAAAATAACTGTCAATGTCAAATATAGAAAAAAAACCCATAGTAACGAA
The DNA here is from genome assembly GCA_963082715.1 of Harpalus rubripes. NCBI lineage: Eukaryota > Metazoa > Arthropoda > Insecta > Coleoptera > Carabidae > Harpalus > Harpalus rubripes. Next base: position 71,756,391 of record OY720449.1, on the reverse strand, counting down.
CATAAATAAGGTGATAATTTCTTAGACATGTAACTAGGGCGATTCTGAATGTTGATTGGCGGAAAAAATGTCATGTGACTCATGAATTATATTCTCAAATAAATAGAAATTACACTTAAATAATATAATAAAACTTTAAATATTTTATTAATAGAAAATATACGTATAAAAAAATATAGATATTCCAAAAAAAATTGAAATGGGACAAGGTTAACTGATATCAGTGAACTCTATACTACTATGGAACGGAAACGATCATTGCTGGCATGGTACTTCAAATTTTTAGGTAACCCATAGTACGTGTAGATTTTTCCAGCGACCACAAAAATGTTTTCACAAGTGTATTTTAATTGAATGGTTGATGAATTCACAAAACAATATTAATACGTATAAGATAAACTTAAATAAATATAATTTTCCAACTTTATCATAATCACTGGGAGAAAAATGTTAACTACAAACTCCCCAATGATCTTTTACCACATATTTTTCCTTATTAATATTTTGGATCCATATATGTTTTATTAAACAGTCTTTAAGAAATCTATAGTCACGAAAGCCCGTAGGGAAACAAGTTTTCGAATAATCTGTCAAGTTATTTTCAATTTATTCTCACTCTCTTGATATAATATTATTACTGATAATTATTTCTACATAAAAATTTTATTTCAGAATATCATGTGTAGTTTATAGAAAAATAAATTATTTAATTTATTCAATAATAATGCAAAAAAATATGACTTACTTATACATTTTTAGCGAGTCACCTTTCTTATAATAATTAGTACAATTAGGCACACATATTTCTGGATCATTTTAATTAAAAAAATTAAAATGAACACAAAAATAAAAAATACGGCCAAACTATTCAAAGAACGATGTTTTCATAATTCAGTAAGTAATAGTAAAAGTCCTCATTTGGAAATATTTTGAAACCTCTGGAAAAGCGTGAGCTGTGCTCTGCGCATGCGTTAATTGGTGGAATCTGGTGGAATTGTGACAGTTCGCATGACCTGCCCCTTACAATGCTATAGGTATAGACGTTTCCATTCCATGTAGAATAGAGTTCACTGACTGATATATACATAAAAGCAGGGCAGCCAGCTTTACATATTTCATAAATGCAACAGAGAAGACTTGTATAGGGTAAGCAAATATATGAAAATTTATGTTTCAGACCGTCATCAAGTTGAGGCTACCGCTGCGCTTCTGTTCTTTTTGCGAAAAGAATCTTGAATTATTTACTACATTTAAGAAAAATTGCGTGGAGAATAGCCTACGTCTGGAAACATGGATAAAGGAGACACATGACAATACAGACGTGATAGAGAAGTGTACGACATTTGAAACAAATTTTAATAAAATTGAAGAGATTTGTATTAAAGAAGAAGTGTTAGATGAGAGTGATAACCTGGAAGTAAAATATCCATTAGTGGACGAAATTTCCATTAAAGAAGACCCGCTTCAAGTAAATCCTTACGATCGTGATTTTGGAGTTGTTCTACAAGATCGAGTACAAGATATACTGAAAGAGGAAAGCCCACCGCAAACGAACACTCGTTTTAATGAAGACAGCAGTGTTGACATGAAGGACAAAAGTGATAAGAATTATGATGACCCAGACGAAGTAGTTTCTGCTAATAACGAAATTAAATTTGATGAAAATATTTTAGTTACTATTAGACCAGGTTGTAAGATTTATACATGTTTAATTTGTAAGAAGGATTTTAAACACTTATGGTATTTGAAAATTCATATGAAAAATCATTTAGGAAAAATTGATTATCAATGTAGCGTTTGTAAAAAATGGTTTTTAACAAAATCGCATTTAACCACACATATGAAACTACACACGGGAGTAAAAGATTTTCAATGCATTCAATGTAAAAAATTGTTTTCACAAAAATCTTATTTAGCCGCTCATATGAAAAAACACTCCGGAGTAAAAGAATTCCAATGTAATGAATGTAAGAAATGGTTTCGACACAAATATAGTTTAGCCAAACATATGAAACTACATACTGGTGTAAAAGATTATCAATGTAATGTATGTAAAAAGTGGTTTTCACAGAAAGCAAATTTAGCCGTACATATGAAACTACACACTAATGCAAAAGATTTTCAATGTAGTGAATGTAAAAAATGTTTTGCACGCAAATCATACTTAGCTAGGCATATGAAACATCATATTTGAGTAAAAGATTTCCATGCTCAAATAAACAGTGAGAGTAAAATGTTTTTTTATTAGTTTTAGATTAGTTTAGATAATAATAATGGCTAGATGGAGATGGATCAATTTTTGCTTGTATTTTTTATAAATTTCTGACATAGTCATTTGGATTTCATCTTCTTTTGGGCGTTTGTTTTGATTTCTTCCTAGAAACAAAATACAGAGAACACCATATGATAAAATTAGTAAAATGCAACAATCTATTACAATATTGTAGATGTTTATATTGGTTGGAATAGTCACTTTATTTATTTGGTTTAATTTTTAGTTTCATTTATTAATAATAAATAGGTCAAATATTTTTTAGTTCATCTTGGTTTATATTATCTATTTTTAGAGGGTTAAAATATATAATATTTTTTTGTCTCTATTTTAAGGAAGAGATAATTTGGGAAATTCAATGTTTTTAAAATTTGATTTATAATTTTGATGTTTTTATGGTAGTTTTTAATTTTTATTTCACAATCATTGTTCAGTTTGAGTAAGTAAATTTTTTATTTGTTTTTCGTACATTTTTGAGTTGTGGCGACACCGTTGAGGTTACGACGATCTATTGAATTTCTTTAGTTTTCTGTAACTTCGCACCTGGGTCTTCGATGGATACTAACTAACAATTTGGGATTGTATTGTATTTTAGAAGTTGAATTTCGGGGGGTACGTTTTCGTTTATGTTGGATTTGTGGGTGCTTACCATATGAATTATTCAGGTGTGATTTTCTTGCAAGTGGTCTCAAATAAGACTTAAAGTTCTCATTTAAAAAAAAAATGCAATTTGGTAGGAATTTTTATTTTTGATTGGTAAGGAGTGTAAATAATGGCAATAATGGAAACTTTCAGTCTCTTAACAGGTATCTTAAGCGGAAATACAATTTGATTGTCTTTAGTATAGGTAACTTATTTTTTCTATTACTTTTTCGAATAGTATATTTTCTAAAGATGATTCAATGTGAAACTTTTTTATTTAAATGTTTATAAATAAATATTTCTGTTAATAAATTTACTGGTTCTAATATTGAATTAGGAAGTGTGTTGAGAAATAAATTGCGAAAGGATCATGTCAGCCACCGAGATTTGAACTCGGACCTTTACTTTGCCGGAGTAACGTTCTAACCATCTGACCTATGGTATTTCGGCCAGGAGTGGAATGATATCAAAGAACACTTCAATAATGTACAGGTGTCTCATTTTCGATGTTTTTTTAAGGTATCTCGGCTAATATTAACGACAGAGCAAAACCATTTGCACATTGCAGGGTCAACTTTTCCAGAAATGTTTAATAGTCACCACAGGAATTTTCTATCTTCTTTTGTTTCTAAGCTACAGGCAAAAACTCGTTTTTCGCTCATTTTGAAAATATCTTATTTATTATGATAGAGAAAAAATGTTTTAACAAAAATTTTACCGTTTTTTAAGTAGAATAAAATGGCTTAATTAGATTTTTTGAAAACTTCATAATTGTCGAGATATAACACAAACTTATGATTTTTTAAATGGGAACCTATGTTGGAAATAGTCTAATTTTTTTGCTTATTTTATAAGCTTTTCAACGATATATAACAAGTCTACATTCTTTTGTATTAAACATTAATAAAAGACGAATTATTAATTTATTGGGGTGGAAATATTGGAAATTATTAAAATCAAATGAAAAAATCTATTCCAGATCATTATTCGCATATTTCTAATAGTAATTGCTTCAGTTTTACTAATTTTTTCAATTTATTTACTACAAAAGCATATTAAACCATTTTGTTCGGTTCGTGTCAAAGCCAACTGTAGCGTCGATAAATAGTAATTTAACTAACCCGAAAATAATTGGTTAAGAATAATTTTGAGAATAAAATTAATAGATATTGAATCAAAATAAACAAATGATGATTTGTAATATTTTTCTTTCATTTGTTTCTTAATAATTTCGAATATTTTCACCTCAATAAATTAATAATTCGTCTTTTAGTATTGTTTAAAACAAAAGAATGTAGACTTGTTATATATCATTGAAAAGCTTACAAAATAAGCAAAAAGACGAGACTATTTTCAACATAGGTTCCCATTTGAAAAATCATAAGTTTGTATTATATCTTGAGAATTATTAAGTTTTCAAAAAATCTAATTACGCCATTTTATTCTATTTTAAAAACGGTAAAAATTTTATAAAAACATTTTTTCTCTATTATAATAAATAAGATATGATATATTTTCAAAATGAGCGAAAAACGAGTTTTTGCCTGTAGCTCAGAAACAAAAGAAGATCGAAAATTTCTGTGGTGACTATTAAACTTTTCTCGAAAAGTTGACCCTGCAATGTGCAAACGGTTTCGCTCTATCATTAATATTACCCGAGATACCTTAAAAAAAACATCGAAAATGACACACCTGTACTGCAGCTTATTACATCACAAGTATACATACATAGGCTTACCGCCATTTCTCGGCATACAGTCCCATCATTCCAATACATAGATTTCACAATAGACCACAGACACCTAGTGGTAGTGTCGGATATTACTTGAGCTATGGCTGGTCTATTATTGAGACATGCGGCTAAATGGAAGATCATGTCAGACATCTTGATAGACCAGTCATAGTTCAGAAGGTTAGAGGGTTACTCCGGCAAAGTATAATCCCGCTAGCTGATATGATCTTTGCAATTTATTTATAATAGACTGTTGACTCTTTGTTAATTAGAAGTTTGTTAACTCTTTTTCAAAAGTTATAGCTAATTAATTTTTACCTTTAGTGAGTTTTTGATGAATAAGCACGTTTTAGAATACGATTTTACTATTTTTACGATAATGTGTATATATATATATATATATATATATATATATATATATATATATATATATATATATATATATACAGGGTGTTTCCTTTAAAACAACCAGCGCTTTTTTGGGCGAACTAATGACGTTACAAAAAAAAAGGTTATATACAAGAAATGATCGAGAATAAGGGGCTAATTTATTAATAATAACAAACCGAAAATTCGACCAGTGGTTCTCAAACGGCAGAACAAAGTTATATTTTTTGAAATGGTATCCTATATAATTTTTTAGCCCATTAGATTGAGAATTTTTTTCTGATTTCAACGATATATATATGGTATAGGGTTGTATAACGATTATTTCGAGAAAAATGATATTAAATATGTTATAATATTACAATAGGCTATGCAATACACAGATCTGTTGCCTAGTTACGCTAGTAGTAAACCCATTTTTTATTACATTATTTCTAGTTTTTAATACCATTTTTCTCGAAATAATTGTTATACAACCCTATGCTATATTTATATCGTTGAGACCAGAAAATAATATTCTATTTAAAGGGCTAAAAATTATATAGGGTGCCATTTAAAATAATATAATTTTGTTCTACCGTTTGAGAACCACTGGTTAAATATTCGGTTTGTTACTATTCATACATTATCCCCTTATTCTTGATCATTTTTGGTATAAAATATTTTTCTCTAAAGTTGTTAGTTCGCCCAAAAAAGCGCTGGTTGTTTTAAAGGAAACACCCTGTGTATATATATATATATATATATATATATATATATATATATATATATATATATATATATATATATATATATATATATATATATATATATATACAGGGTATTAATAAAAAAACTTTACACACTTTAGCAGGTGATAGTAGAGATGAAAACAAGAAAAAAATTCTAATACACTTAGGTCCAATACTCATTGGTTTTCGAGATATGGAATTTTTAAATTTTTATTTACACCTCTTATGAATGCGATATCGCGTTATCTGCGATAAACGAACAATCGCAGAATACATGTCAATCAACATTTTGTAGCAAGTCTAACGGTGAAATTACTTATTGCTATTTAAGTTAGTCTTATTTTTGCAATGGTTTAATTTACATGTGCGGAGTACGCCGATATGCATTTATGGCGAAGCTCATCGAAATTCGCGAGAAGCTAGACGAATTTATCAGCATAGATATCCTTTGAGGCATATTCCATCTCATCCAACTTTTCAAGAAGTCGACCGTAGGTTAAGAGAAACAGGTTGTTTTAAGCCGCCAAAACGAGACAGTGGCCGACTTCGTAGAGTACGTACGCCAAACACCGAAGGCATTATTTTGCAAGCTGTAGATAATGATCCTCATGTGAGTACCAGGCGAATAAGTAGAGCTGTCGGCGTCAATCATGTATCTGTTTGGCAGACCCTTAAAGAACAATTACTTCATCCGTATCACTTACAAAAGGTTCATCATCTACGGAGAGAGACGGACTACCGTCCGCGTATCCAATTTTCCCAATGGCTGGTACACGAATGTAACATAAATCCAAATTTTCTTGGAAACATTCTGTTTACAGACGAAGCCTGTTTTACTCGTGATGGAGTTTTCAATTTTCACAATATGCACGAATGGTCAGATGAAAATCCGCACGCAATTCATGTTAGAAATCATCAATTTGGATTTTCGATAAATGTTTGGGTTGGCATGGTGGATGATTGTTTAATTGGACTATTTCGTTTGCCGAATCGGTTGAATGGTCAATCCTACCTAAACTTTTTACGTGACAATTTGAACGATCTACTGGAGGATGTGCCATTAGATGTTATTATGAACATGTATTTTATGCAAGATGGAGCTCCAGCCCACTTTTCGCGTATAGTAAGAAACTATTTAAATGAACGGTTCGAAAACAGATGGATTGGCCGGGGAGGACCTGTCGCATGGCCACCAAGATCTCCTGATCTAACGCCCTTAGATTTTTTTGTTTGGGGGTACTTAAAAGATCTTGTTTACGCCACTGAAGTGAACACAGAAGATGAACTTTGGCAGCGAATTGTAGACGCCTGCCAACAACTAAGGACTCTAGGTGTTTACGATCAAGTGCGTGAGTCTCTTCGACGACGGCTGCAACTTTGTTTACAAGAGCAAGGACGACAGTTTAAACATCTGCGATAACTTTAGAGTGCGCTAAATGCGTTGTTTATTGTAGTTTTTTTTTTTTGTAAAAGCTCTATCTCGAAAACCAATGAGTATTGGACCTAAGTATATTAGAATTTTTTTCTTGTTTTCATCTCTACTATCACCTGCTAAAGTGTGTAAAGTTTTTTTATTAACACCCTGTATGTATATATATATATATATATATATATATATATATATATATATATATATATATATATATATGTATGTGGGTGTGTCTGTGTGTGACAAAATTTTCTAATGCGATAACTCTAATACTACAATTCCAAAAATTATAATTCTTTCGTATTCCTCTTCGTTACATCCATGTGAAGAGCTGATTAGATTTGGTTATAATCGGTCAACCGAAAGTACCCTCATTTGAAGATTTTAACAGTTTTTCTTGAAAAAACGTTAAATATCATTTTTTACATTAAATGTTATTATAAATATTAAAGAATATTTTATTCTCTATACGATTTGAATGCATTTTATACTTCATATTAAATGGATATAGAGTTAAAAAATTATAAAGAAATTAAATATCATATATTAGCCAACTATGCTATAACTCTGGAAACAGCTGCTATATTAAGAAAATTCTGATTGTAAGGTGTCTGTCAAGTGCAGTTGACAGTTTTTTTGTTATAATTTTACTAGAAATATAGGATCTTTTGCTAGAAAGTTTCTGTACGAAATTTGTATAAAATACATACAACTGCCGTAAGGTAATATATGTACAAGAAATAGAATCTTTTGCAAGGAACTTTCTGTATGACATTTATACAAAATACATAGAACTGACGGAAAGTAATGTGCTGGCCACATCAGATTTTTTTCCAAGAGATCGAAAATGATTTGTAAACTTGAAGTGTATTGAGAAATAACAGTTTGTAAAAATCACAGTATACACAACATAATACTTTTTATACTGTGGTAAAAATAGACAATAGACCTTTTCAATTTAACAGCTATCTCTGAACATAGTAACACAAGCGCTTTTATGGAGCACACTGAAGGTTGTAATATAAATGCGTGCTCCTTAAAGCCGCATTTACAGCCCGAAATTCGGTGAAATTCGTGGAGTTTGACTATGGCAACGTGTACTTGCGTTCACAGCGCTGAAATTTGGTGTACACGAATTATAATTTGTAGAAAAGTTTGCAAGCTCCAAACTTTTGTGGCTAATCTAGGGTGCGTTCTACTAATTGTGTAATAGTATATTGTGTTATTAGGAGTAAAAGTGATACTTTGTGTGGCGAGCATGGAAGTTTGCACGACGAGCAAAGCGAGTCGGACAATTGCATGCGAGGTAAGTAGTTTCTATGGATATTTATTTATTTTATTTCTATGCCGGCGGAGTAGAAATAGCTAATTTCTACGCCGCCGGAGTAGAAATAGCTAATTTCTACTCCGCCGGCGTGGAATGAAACTTCTACCTTGTGAAACAAGTCATAAAAATGCCATTTCTACGCCGTTTGAAAAAAATATATATTTAATTTGAATGAACTCGCTTTGTTGACGTTTGGGTGATTTGAATGGATTTCATTGTTTTACTTTGTTTTTGATTTATTTTCTTTATTATATGTTCAAATCTGCCTTTTTCAATAAAGTACAACACATAAGTTGGAACTTGATAATGAAAATTAAGATAAATAATTTGTTTATTATAATGTACAAGTAATTCTTTTAAAGACAACTTTTGTTTTGGTGGAATAGTGAAATGTTGAGTAGGTATTAGGAAATAAATAATACACATTTAGATTCAGGAAGAGAGTATTTATTTTTTAGAAATTATATTATTGATGGAAATTCTGTCAACATATATATTTTATGTTTTTGGCGTAGGACACTTCTTATAAAGTCATAACCAAAGTTGTTGTGGTTATTTCAATGTTTTTAATTTGATGTTTGTTGTATTATTATCTAAAAGAAGTAGTGTAAAGATCTAAATAATGTATTTATTACATGTATTTAAAATACAACTATCTATGCTTATGTATAATTATAACCAAAAAATAAAATAACTTTTATAATTTTCATTTTATAAAACAATCTAATAACGAGTAGAAATTGCAAGGGAAGGATTGCTATTTAATTGACATGGTTTTTAATAATTTTTAACGAGTTAAATGAATGCATTGACAAACAAATGATTAATTTTCAGAAACGTTTATTCTTTTTGCTAGTTGGCATTACGGCACAAATTTCGAGCTGTGAACGGTCAAATTAATTTCTTCAAATTTCAGTGCTACAAATTTCGGCTGTGAATGCGGTTTAAAAGCGGTTTTATTTTAAAAGTGGGCCATATATATATATATATATATATATATATATATATATATATATATATATATATATATATATATATATATATATATATATATATATATTTTAAATAGGATGGTTTATATCTAATTTTAGGTCAATGCGTGAAAGTATTTTATTTTCTGAATCAACCATGTAAGTATTCGTAATTATTTTATATTCTACATAACAAAAATATTTTTCTTCGGTATGTGAATGTCGCCGTTGATCTACTGCAACTTTTATTTGAAAGATTTTATTCTATTTCCATTAATAAAGAAAATAATCGAGATGTTTCTTATACAAGAGTCTAGTCCTCAGAGCGCCGCAGACCCCGAAGATACACAATGTCTTCCGAGTGATAAAATCGACTTGTTTTTAATTTTTTTTTAATCTTCACAAAAACAATACCTAACGCACAAAACTCGAGTCTTTATACTTGTTTTTTAAACTTATTTTAAATAATATAACGACCCGGGTTTTGCGGGCGCTTGGAACATAATTGTGCTCTTCGTGGTCTTCGGCGCTATGACGGCGGTGATGACTGGACTCTTCTGTTCTACATCCGTGATACACCTATAATATTGTAATGAAAATATTGCACGTTAGAGGTAGGCCAAGACGTACGTGGAATAATTAGGTAAAACGAATAATAACTGAAGCAAATTGCAACTCGACCAAAGAGCTAGCAAGAGACCGCAAGAAGTAAAAGAACTATGTGCAAAAGAGAAGTACCAGAAGCTAGGATAACCTCGGCATCCTAGGGTTCAAGAGGACCGGATTATGTATGTATGTTCCATGTAAAAAAATTAAATGGACTACTATTTTCCTCGACTTAACTTTTGGCTTTGGTCACCAGACGCCAGCAAGAAACATTAAAATATGTATTACAGGCATCTATATGTGAATAGAATGCAGAAAATTATACAAAACTGTAAATGATGTTACAAGTAATGTATAACACAATATCTGGAAAATTAATTTATTTTACAATTTTTATGTTAGTCAAATGATTGAAAAACACTGTACTATAAATTTTAATATCTAACATGAACTACGTTGAAGCTTGGGAGAGCAATTAAGAGATGGCACTGCAAACGTCAACAATAGAAGTGTTGTATTACATTTTAGTTCGAAGTTGTAAATGGAACGCATGGAACTGAGCACATATTCTGTTAACCTCCTTTGTAACAACTGTAAGTAGATTGTAAATAGTGTCTAGATATTCTTTAGTCAAAGTTATTACAGAAAATTCTTTAACATGAGATCCTCGATGTGCTCAAACGGTAACAAATGCAACGTAGTGGACAACAAGTGATACTCTACTCAAGTAAAATATCTTATGCCTGAAATTGATTATTATTTACTTACAATTTCAGGCATAAGATATTCTACTTGAGTGTTACTCAAGTAGAATATCATATGTCTGTAAGTATATTTTTTTAAATTTTACTTTTCTTAAAAAGAAAAATATACAACGTGGGAACATGTAAAAATTTAACCTCAAATGTATATTCTTATATCGGTACACAATTTTTCAATCAGTTTAATAGTAGTAGCAATTTTACGGAAGCAGAATTGCTCTGTAATTAAAATCTCATACATTAATGCCCGGTTTTATAAAAGCGAATTAAGTTTTTATCCAGGATTATAATTATAATTCAGGATTTTGTATATATTATACATATACAGAAAATCCCGGATTTTGTTGTGTAATATCCTTTAAGTAACTCGGTTACGTAATAGTTATTTACATACCAAGTGCGTGAACGCTTGGTTCCCGGATCCAAGTTCACGCACTTGGTTTGTACAATATTTTTCGTACGAATAGTATAAAACTTATAATTAGTAATTTGTATACAAATAATTTTATTTATTAAAACTTTACTACATAACACTGCTAATTTTAGAGTGATGTGTCAAAATTAAATTCCAATTATTTTAATGTTTTTTTATGTAATGTAGTGTTAATCATGGTATCTAAATAACTATTTATTACTTACCAAATATTTCACTTGTAGTATATAGCAAATTTAAACTTATTAAATATCTTATTGTTTTGTTATAATGTTTGTTGGTTATGTTTTATCGACTTTCCGAGTGCTCTGCCTTGCCGACTCCCGCCAAGCAGAAATTGTTGCCCATATTGTGAACCAAATGTACTAATTTCATTATTTTATAATTAAATTTCATTCAATATTCGCCCATTTTCTTTTATTATTATTAAGCGAAAGAATGTTTGAAAAACTATACTTTTTTATTATAGATACATTTCTTTAAAAAATACTGTGTTTTTTTCCAAAATTTCCCGGTCGCTTATCTGGTGGAGACCTGGGAAATTGACGTTTCGAGGCGAAACAACACATTTCAAAGCATGGGTACGAAAATATTCGTTTCGTACTCATATCCTTTATGGCGTACATTCTACAAATTTGCTGAAACTATATACAACAAGAGGTAAATAATTTATTTTATTTAAATTGAAACAGATCAGCATTAATGTGTAGCCAAGGTCGATCTGGTATTTCTTTTTCAATAAGTGGTTTATTTGAGTGTTTCCGTTGATTAATTAAACATGAATAACAATTTGATACTAAATTATGAATATCATTAATAATTGTTAACCAAGATATAGAACTTCTTGCTCGTTTTTTACATTTCACAATACCCATGTGATTGTAATGAACTCGATTTAGCATTTTCTGTCATAGAACTTTTGGTATTATGATTCTATTATCCTTAAAAAGTAATTCATTATACACTGATAGTTCCTCCTTAAATTTATCATATGGTAATGATAACGGATCAATTTTTACCTTCCGTCACCTTCAGGTAAGGAAGGTATTGTCTTTGGTCAAAAAATTCGGTGGTGAGTTTTTGATGAATAAGCACGTTTTAGGGTCCCTAGAATACGATTTTACTATTTTTACGATGATGTCTGTATGTGTGTGTGTGTGTGTATGTATGTGTGTGTCTGTGTGTGACAAAATTTTATAATGCGATAACTCGAATACTACAATTCCAAAAATTATAATTCTTTCGTATTCCTCTTCGTTACATCCATGTGAAGAGCTGATTAGATTTTGGTTATAATTGGTCAACCGGAAGTACCCTCATTTGAAGATTTTAACAGTTTTTCTTGAAAAAACGATGTTAAATATCATTTTTTCACATTTAATGTTATTATAAATATTAAAGAATTATTTATTCTCTATACGATTTAAATGCATTTTATACTTCATATTAAATGGACATAGAGTTAAAAAATTATAAAGAAATTTAATATCATATATATTAGTCAGCTTTGCTAAAACTCTGGAAACAGCTGCTACATTAAGAAAATTCTGATTGAAAGGTGTCAGTGTCAAGTGCAGTTGACAGTATGTTTATGTTATAATTTTACTGGAAATATAGGATCTTTTGTTAGAAACTTTCTGTATGGAATTAGTACAAAATACATACAACTGCCTTAAGGTAATGTACAAGAAATATAATCTTTTGCAAGGAACTTTCTGTATGACATTTATACAAAATACATAGAACTGACGGTGAACTGACGGAAGGTAATGTGCTGGCCACATCAGATTTTTTGTTTATCTGATGGCCACCCATTTAATATTTATTTGGGTGAAGTGTAAATATTAAACAATTATTATTAATTAAAATAAAAGTTTATTACTATAACTAAATATTAAAAGATAATAAATAATGACCATTACTAATATTGAACTATTATTAAAAACTAATTAAGACTAAAACTATAATTAACTAGATAACACTAACACTATTTATTTAACCAATTAACACTACTATTTATTTCCACAATCTTTCTGATTATTTATTTCGACTGTTTATATCACTATTTATTAATATCACGTTCAACTGTCCGCCTACCAACCTCCACAGCGTCTATATACTCAACTGACTCAACAGCGTCTGTATATTCAACTGCTCGGACAGTAGTCATACTTTTCACCTCACTATCTGTCTATTTATGTAACCCTCTCACTTCCACAGCCTTTGTATCATCGACTGTACGCATGCCACAGCTTCACTCGCCGTTATTGTCCCCGTATACCTAGCTTCTCAATACTCGTCAACACTACAGAGTATTCACTTCCACAGCTATCCCGGTATACCAGTAACTTCCCGTCTTGCCGTTACTGTTCTTGTGCACTATAGCTTCCCAATACTCGTCAATACTACCGAGTATTCACATCCACAGCTATCCCAGTTTACCAGTAACTTCCCGAGTACCTACTCCACTCGACACTATACTGCATACGCCCACCACGATGCTGTTGTGCTTCTCACTAACACTTTACTCTCTAACACTCCATGTGAATGTCTCTATATGACTCTCCCTATGTAACTAACTCGAGCTTAGCTGCGTCCCTTTTATACAGCTGCCATTACCTTCTAGAAAGCTCTAGAATGTTTGACTGCATAATAACAATGAACACAAAACATTCAGGCGACCGCAAGTAATTAAACACGTCGCGACTTGTTTGTTAACGTAGTCCGGCTGCTAGCGCGATTGTGTCATCGCTATAAATAGACACTCGCTCATTGCTACGGCGGCGGCGACAGCGGGCGTTCCACGTTACATTAGTTTCGATATGAAATCTCTTTAATTGTTCCGGACTTATATTAATGTTACAATTAATTAACGCTACATGTGCAACTATTTCCTCGTCCATTAATTTCTCGGATTCTTCAACATACGCTCTTGATAGTGCATCCGCGACTAATAGTTGATTACCCGGTTTGTATTCAATTTTAAGATCATAGGTTGTAATCTTATGCGCATTCGTTGAAGTCTTAAACAGAGCTGGGCAAAGTACCGGAAAGTAGTACTTGAAGTACAAGTACTTTTTTAGTTTCTAAAGTACTTGAAAGTACCAATTACTTGAAAAAGTACTTGTAAATTTGGGTGCAAGTACTTTCTCAGATAATCGATATTTTTCTGATTATATGGACCTTAAAAAGTGTTTATTGACAAAATATATGCGATATTTATTGGGTTATTTAAAACCAGAGTTCCTCGCTGGGACTGCCGTATCACCTAGCGATCGCATGACGTAAACTTGACGTCATATGAACGACAAGCGATACGAGAAGCTGTACCGAGATGTTAGAATGACGTAATTTTTACCTCATGCGATCGCCGGGTGATATATCAATGTCCCAGCACTGTAGTTAGGTAATATAAACATTTTATGTACATGCAGTATGCAGATCATAATTAATTTATTTATGCCAAAAAATTTGCAAATATATCTTTACTTTCATATTATCGCTGAAAATATATTTATTAATGAAATTCACAAAATTATGTACTACAGGAATAACACCATACCACTACAATAGAAACACTGACAGACAAACAATTGGCAAGAGCCAACAAAGTAGCTGACATCTGGTGGCAAAATAAAACATATAGGTCGTAGGGAAAACGTTGTGCTGTCATATAGGGTTATACAGGCTGGTTGATTTTTCATTGTCCAGCTTATATCTTCTGAAATATTAAAGATAAAAGAAAAAGTTAAATACAAAAGTTGTTTAATACTACCTGATCTATAATTTAGCACAAACTATTTTTTCCAAGGCCTACCGATTTTTTTGGAAAAATGTTTAACTTTAATTTTTTAAATGGAACACCTGTATATTTTGACAAAATAAGATTCTTAATAAATTTCTCTTTACAATGATGTGTAACAAGTAAGGATTTACCTTTAAATTATGTCCTATAAAGCAAATAGAAATATGATAAAAGTAGGCTATGATATTCTATAGTTTTTACTTGTTACTGGTATAAACAATAGAATATCACAGCCTACTTTTATCGTATTTCTATTTGCTTTATTAGACATAATTTAAAGGTAAACCCTTACTTGTTATACATCATTGTAAAGAGAAATTTATTTAGAATTTTATCCGTAAAAATATACAGGGTGTTCCATTTAAAAAATCAAAGTTAAATATTTTTCTGGAAAATTAGTAGGCCTTGGAAAAAAATTGTTTATACTAAATTATAGACCAGGTTGTATCAAATAACTTTTCTATATAATTTTTTCTTGTATCATTAATATTTCAGAAGATATAAGCTGGACAATGAAAAATCAACCACCCTGTATAGTAAACAAAAGCCAAAAATGGCCAGTAAAACGAAAAGATATTGGCTCGTACCACGATCACGGTTTTAACTAAAACGCTGTTTTAAGAAATGTCCATTTTCGTTATTTAATAATTATAATAAATAATATCAAATTTATCAGAGTATGATTTTAAAGCAGAACATAGTTTATATTCAAAGAAATATTTTTTAAAAAATCGTTCTTTAAACTTAAGGGCGAAATTAAATATTGAAATTTGAATTTGACATTTCTTAAAACAGCGTTTTAGTTAAAACCGTGATCGTGGTGCGAGCCATTGTGTTGTACCGCAGTGCAATAATTATGCAAGTAAAGACATTTCCGTTCACTATTTCCCAAAAACTAAAATATTTAAAAATCAATGGAAAATCGCTTTAAAAATCAAGAACGTCACCATTCAATAACGTTTATTCACAATAATTTTTGCCTAGAAATTTAATTCCATGTAAGTATTTATATAAATTTATATTCTAAATGTAAATGCGTCCAATCATTTCACAGTATTTCAAACAATAGGTGCGTTCAATGAAGTTAGCAATCAAGCAAATGCTAGGTAAGCAAACGAGACTTGATGCTTAGTACAATGAACGATTTGCTACTTATAACCATAAACTGTCTTCTACAACTGTCATTGGAGAAATTGTAAGTTGTCAAATATAAGAATATAACATGTGTATCTCTCGTATCTCTTTTCTTATGGAAATTGAATTTACACATTTATTTGCAGATAGTGGGATTAATTTGGAAGAAGCTATTTTAACTATAACAATATATTTCAAATTTAATAATCACAAACCTCTCAATGCTTTTTTGACATGTGGTTGAAAAACACACACCATATAAAGAAATAGAAACAGTTGAAGTTAACTTCATATATGTATAATTTGTATTTCCCGCCATTATATGTGACACTTAGCAAGACAAGCGAGAAGTTTGTAGCTTGAATTGCTTGCGAGCAAATCAAGCAATGGGGTATTCCGGTGATATGGAAATAATGCAAAATAATAACTTTTTTCAATAGTTTACATCTTCATAAAGTAGGAAAATATAATAAAACATGTTTAATAAAAACTTTTAATTCATAATTTAATGTTAGAAAATTGGAATTTTTACAGCTCTAGAAACGTCCTTGAAATTTGTGACGTGAAATTGATAATCTGTTGCTCATTTCACGGTATATATTTACGTTTAGAATCATAGATGGTGCCAGCAGTTAACATGCACGTATATTTCTTTTTTGACATTTCGTACACTTTATTTGCAGCAATTCTCGAACAAAACATACCTTCGGCTTTTAACATTACGTATTGTGAGTTAAGGAGCAAATAATCATTTACTATGGCAGAATCCCTACCAGGTAAATTACCAGAATCAGCCTTTTTATAATCAGGTTCCATAATTATGAAATATTACTCGTATTTTTACCATAAACAAACACAGGACAAACACTGTAATAAACGCTGCTATTGAAACCATGTGTAGAAAAGCAAATGGCTGTCATGAACATGTGGATTTAGACGCTGAAGTTTGTTGCAGATGTCACTATCGATTTGACGTCATAAGCGCGCCAATGATAAGAAAATTTGAATTGTAATGAAATTTTTAAAAATTCATATCTCACGTGATGTATACATTTTCTTACTCAAAATTAGGTATGGAGAGTCCTACTGGTATGTACTAATGAAAAAAAATATTTTTAAAAAATGTCGGAATACCCCATTGCTAGCCTAGCAAAGTCGTTCAACAAATTTTACTTCCGGTTGCTTGTTTTGCTGGGCTTATTGAACGCACCTCTGTGGAAATTGACAGTGTCAATGTCAAGTGACATATGAAACATTTAAATTGAAATGGATTCCGAAAATGCGGATATTTTATTAATATTATGTATAGAACTATATAGCTTAATTTATGATAAAAGTAATAAATATCATAAAGACAAAACTGTTGTTGTGAATTCATTGAGGGCAATAGCAACCAAATTAAATACAAGCGGTAAGTTAGATGTTAATTTTCTGCCTTGGTTTGCATTAAACTCGATATTAACCCTAATTTATATAAAATAAATGTGTAGTTGAAGAGTGCCAAAAACGGTGGAATGTACTGCGCACAAGGTATAACAAAGAAAGAAGAGAAGAAAAGCAAATGCCATCTGGTTCCGGGGCACCTGTGAAGAAGCCATGGCCTTTTTTGCCGTATTTAAAATTTCTTTATCCATACATAAAACCTAGAAAGTAAGTACAAGTAACTATACTCTATCCGTTTTAACTATAGACTAGATGGCGTTTCGAGCGCGGCCGTTTTTACATGTATTAAATAAAAAATTCAAATTTTGGCGCCATTCCTGGATTTAAAAAAATTCTTTCTAATTGACAGTACTTTTATCTTATACATACATGTGCTAATCTATTTTGTGTTTTTATGCATTTCGGCGAAAGGGGCATGCATAAATGAAAACCACATTATTCAAATAAATTTTAAAGAAAAATCGTAAAATAAAAATATAATTCACCTTTGAAATATAAATATTTACACTCTAAAATACATACATTATATGTATAAACTATATACACCGTTAAATATGAACAAAATAATGTTCTAAACAAATTTCTTTTTTCCTGGGGTGATCCGAATGACCCTTTTTCCTCATGTTCTTTTATAGCTTTCCAAATATTACATCGTCCTATGCCCAGTTCTGATGCCACAATTTGGACACTTGGTAATTTGGAATATGCATTCGTGGCACGATATGTGCAGTATAAATTATACGCCCCTTTTTTGCCCGCTTCGGAGGGCCTTTCCTTTTGGATATTTTAAAACATTAGCAGAGTCAGGTTCAGGATTTTTCTCCATAATATTAACGAAGAGAACAATAACAAAACTAACGAACTAAAAACTAAGAAAACGCGCACAATGAAAACTATGTAATATGAAATATAACGACAAAACACTACGAAAATTATATAAACGAAAAAAAAAAAAAACAAACAGAACTGAACAGAAATTGATAATATGTAATAAATCGTGTACTATTAACTTTGTTGACATTTATATATTTTATGTCATGTATTGCATAGCCTTTTGTTATATTATAACATTATTTTTAATACCATTTTTCTCGAAATAATTGTAATACAACCCTATACCATAATTATATCGTTGAAATCAGAAAAAAATTCTCTATCTAATGTGCTAAAAATAATATATGATACCATTTAAAGAAATATAATTTTGTTCAGCAGTTTGAGAACCACTGGTCGAATTTTCGCTTTGTTATTATTAATAAATTAGCCCTTTATTCTTGCTCATTTCTTGTATATAACATTTTTTTCTAGTTATTAGTTCGCTAAAAAAAAGCGCTGGTTGTTTTAAAGGAAATACCCTATATATATATATATATATATATATATATATATATATATATATATATATATACAGGGTGTCCCATAACTTCAGGTACATATTAGAAGGGCATATAATTCTTAATGTCCTGATTACGGAACAAAAAGAATTTTTTCAAAATTCAAAAATTAGTTTTTGAAGGAAACAGTTTTGGGACACTGGTTAAATAGGTTGTATGTTTTTTTTCATTACATACACATCTCCCAAACTTTATTGGTGTGACAAAGCTTTACGTAATTGCATAAATTAATTTCATTGTTAAATTATTTTATGTAATAGTTATAACTAATTTCACTATTCCAAATATTATAGTATCCAGGGGTACAAAAAATGTTCTTCTTAAGTGAACTACCCTTAATTATAGGAATTTTGAAAAAAAATATTTTTGATATACTATATAGATATACTATTTCTGATGAATTTACAAAACTGAAATTATTTTACAAAAATTAAAATATGTTTAATTAGCGTTTACAACAAATTTTATATGGAATATAGTAAATTGATAATTCCTTATTACAGTATTTATTAACATTGAAATAAAATTAAATTATATAATAAAAATTATTTTTGCTCTAAGCAAGGACGAACTTTTTACGAAAGGCTCGAATCTAAAACCAAAATTTGGAAATTGATTACGGCACTTCAATAAAGATTAGTTTGATATTTTTAAATTGTTGAATTAAAGTATGTATGTATGTATAAACCGATTCTGGATTTTGCAAACATGAAATAAGCATAGAGTACCGTAATTCAATGAGGAGATGTCTTCATATTAATATGTCAAAAAGTAAAGATGATAATTTTTGTAACGCACATTTAACATTAGTAATAGAAAATGTTTCCTTTTGCTAAGCATTACACAAATTGATATGCTAGCCGCAGAATATCATTTACTTCTCAACCTAACCTAACCTACCACTATTTTTAACGAAGAATTTTTTGAACTTCAATTTTATGTTGATGTAGAAATTAAATTTTTCAAAAAATTTTGATTATAAGTTTATAGTAGTGTAAACATAAGATTTCTTTAAAAATTGTTTTTACAGATTATAAAAATTCGATACAATTCATGAGAGGATAGAGTGATGAGTAAAATGTTTTTAATGTTTTATATATCAAATTTTCTGCTGAATTAAATGATAAAATATACATTCCCATTTATAATAAGAAAGTTAGGGTTTACTTGCGCTTATACCGGAAGTTCCACTGCTTTGAAAATATTTTATTTTAAACATGCAAGACAGAAATCCTATATAATATACCAAATTTTGCAAAATAATGTTGAATGGTTTTTAAAATAAAGAGAACGTAAACTCATTGTGGAACAATATGTATATTATACAGTATGTTGTGTAAGTAAATGTACATAGCTTAATAGAATGTTGATATGACTGCCTGGAACCTAAATCTACAGTGATTCGATCTTTAACTCTTTTCATATAGCAACAGAATACGATTGCGGTAAACCAATGAGTTGTCTGACTTAAAAAAATACGCTACTGTCACAATTGACATATAAGATCATTGAGTGTTTCGTAATATCTCGCTATAAACGTAAAGCATGTCTGCATACTCTTGATTGGTGAAGGTAATTGGTATTTTCATCTTCAATAAACCGAATATAAATTGTACGCCAATGCAAAAAACTTCACGTCAGTTTTGACAATCAACATTTTTTTTCAGAGAACACATTGATCCTTTTTACAAAATTTCAGTTTTAAAGGGCTCCAGTTTTTATAAAAAGCATAGAATACAAAAATTATTGCCATTTTGACTATATCTGTGGTTAAGCCTTGTAAACTTACTTAGGTAACATTCTATATATTATAATTTAATTTTGTAATTATATATACCGGGTGTTTTTTTCAAGGTGCAAATAGTATATTAACATGGGAAATGAGTTTTTTGCAGACTGTTACCCTCTATCCGCCCCCCGTTTTAACTTGGAACGATGGTTTTGGTATCAATAGAAAGTTAAAAATTCTGCATCAAAACACTAAATACGTGTAAATTATGTGATAGTTTACACCGAAAAATTAATTATGAAATCTATTCAATTTTGTATTAATAGCAATAGCCATGGCATTTTTGAACAAAAAGATAAAGAAATGTTTCACATTTTATCTGTCAAAATTTCTACTCCCTAATATGCAATAAATTACAGTAATTATCGAGGTAATTTACAGTAAATTTCGGTATTTTATTTAATAATTCCCGGTAATTTACGCTTTTACTTCCCTGAGCAAAATAAAAAGATGTAATCACTTTTTCAAACACAATGTATATTTCTTTGTTAATATGACTTCGCGCATTGTTTTAAAAAAGTATTTAAAATAATTTAGAATATTTTATCCTTCGCTATATTAATAAATGACGATTAAATGTTAGCGCTAAAAATAATAAATCTAGATGACCGTCGCCTGGCCGAACCCGGTCACGCGGAATCCTCGTCCACGCCGTGATTATTTCTGCAAAAGAATTAACACATTAGACATACTCAGTGAGGATGCAATCATTTACAAAAGGTTCAGGCATTCACACACCGTACACACATGTTGGCAACTACGGGCAGTACCGCTAGTTACTACGGAACCGCTGCCGCTTCGGTGGTGATCCGGAGACAATCCTCTTAACCAACTGGATCAGATCACTACAGCCCTAACTGCTGCTACGCAGGCGACCACAGGTGCGGGTCACTACAGCCTTCCCTGCTGCTACGCTGGCGAGCCTCGGGTTCACACAAGCGGCCACTACGGAACCACTGCCGCTTCAGTGGTGATCCGGAGACATTCCTCTTAACCAACTGGATCAGATCACTACAGCCCTAACTACTGCTGCCGTTGGCGACTACAGATGCGGGTCACTACAGCCTTCCCTGCTGCTACCCTTGGCGACCCTCGGGTGCACACGATGCGGCCACTACAGTACACCGTACTGCTCACACGCACACCCACAATCATTCACACGCTAGATTAACTCTCTCACCTGAATCACTACAATATCGATGTTCTCACTCTGAAATCTAAAAATAAACTGAAATAAAATACGTGAATACCAGTATCATTTAATGTAGCTCTTATCCAACAGCATCGGTTACGTACCTAAATAGCTAATTAGAGACAAAACAAATTTAATTTAATAAAAAAATAAACTTACGCAAAATAATTACTGACAGCTATTTATTTAAATATGAATTTTTATATGTCTCTTTAAATTTGTTTTATAATAAAACATTTTATTACAAATAGTGCATTGAAAATCTTTTATTCCAGTGTGCTGTTTCATATGTTTGGCGAAATTTGATTTGTTTAAGAACCATTTTTTACACTCGTTACACTGATAATTTTTTATTCCAGTGTGTTGTTTCATATGTGTGGCTAGATTTGCTTTTTGCACAAACCATTTTTTACATTCAATACATTGAAAATCTTTTACCCCAGTGTGCTGTTTCATATGTGTATCTAAGCTTGATTTGCGTGTAAACATATTTTTACACTCATTACACTGAAAATCTTTTACTCCGGTGTGATGTTTCATATGTCTGTTTAAGTGTGATTTATCTGAAAACCATTTTTTACATTCATTACACTGAAAATCTTTTTTACCAATATGAATTTTCATATGACGAATTTTCAAATACGATAAATCTTTAAAGCCCTTGTTACAAATTAAACAAGTATAAGTCTTTTGACCTGGATTACCACTAACTAGAATATTTTCTTCTATGTTAATTTCATTATTAACAGAAACTACATCGTCAGTGGCATCAGAATTTTGATCCCTTTCGTAGTTTATGTCAACCCTGCTTCCTTCATGAAGATGAGTGTCTGTTTGTGGAGGGCTATCCTTTTTCAGTATTTCTTGATGTTCACCATCAACTTCAGGGTCGTGAAGATTTTCTTGTAACGGATTTTCTATGAAGAAATCTTTTACTCTTAGAGTATCACTCTCGTCTAATATTTCCTCTCTCGGTTCCTCTTTAATAAAAACTTCATGTATTTTATTAATATATGTTTCAGATGCCGCGTCCTCCTGTATGTCTGTGTTGTCCTGTGCTTCGTTGATCCTTACTTCCAGCCGTAGACTGTTCTTCACACAGTCTTGCTTAAATGTACTAAATAAATGAAGGTTCTTCTCGCAAATGGAACAGATGCGCAGCGAAAGCTTCATCTTAATGATTGTCTGAAACATAAATTTTCATTGTAAATATGTACTACACACGCCAATTCATTTAAATTATAAAAATATATGTTACTTAGCAACAAGAATAACATAATGATTCGTCAAGTATTACTGAAATAAATACTTTGATTTAGAATTTAATCTGCTTTTAATTTTCTTCCTTACAGCCCCAAACAATTAAGAGACACACCCTCAGGAAATGGAGTACGGGAAAGTGAACGTGAATTCGAGTTGCAACAATAATAAATTTTAAAATTCAAACGGTAGACTGTATTCAGCCAAATAAACAATGTTACAGATATAGTGGCGTAACGGCTAAAGATAAAAATAGTCTCCCGCGAGTGATAGCTGAGGGCCGCGGTTACATAAGCCTGAAGAGCGGTTCGTTGCAGAAGAAGTAAGGGTCGTTGTGCGGTTGTGTGGACGCGCAGATATCGATCAAATACGTCATCGCGGTGCAGAAAACAAGAGTGTATACGCTCAAGGTTTCGCAGTACGATTACTTATTCCCATTCCGTGGATGACTGACAAATATATAAACCCGCAAAATGGCCTGGCGCAAGCCAACTCCTTCTATTTTCAGTATTTCAATATAGCCCACAATATATACAGGTTGATTCATCGGTCTGTCCTCTCTTTATAACTCTTTTATTTTAAGTCAGATAGAAAAACTCTTCAAATATAATTTATATGATATATTATTGTCTATCTACGTACCATATGCATTTGTATACAGGGTGCTCCGTTTAAGCGCAACAATATGTAACTTTATATTTCTTAATGGAACACCCTATATTTATTTATTTATTTTGATAGTAAATTAGATTCCCTTTAAAAAAGTATTAAGTAATAAGGGGTCTAAAATTATAAATTAAGAAGTAATTTACGTTCATAAAAAATAGTAGTTTAGAGTGGAAAAAACCATAATATAATACAAAATTTTGATCCTTTTTTATTAATACTTATTTTAAACATTACACTAATTCCAAAGAAGCTATTAAAATTTAGTGACAGACTAAATAATGCAAAATTATAATAAATGCTCGAAAACTTGTACTTCAACTTCAATAGATTTTTCTATTATAAATATTATATTCTCATCTCATCTTTACTAAAATTTGTATTATTTATTTTCACATCAACATCAACAATATTAAACCCAGAGTATTTGGACAACTTGTTTGTTTAAATTTGAAATAATTGATCAAATTATCCATAGCTTACTTTGTTAATAATAACATGATAGAAACATATCATTCAACGAATAAAGATAAATAACTTCTTAATTTATAATTTTAGATCCCTTATTACTTAATACTTTTTTAAAAGGAATCGAATTTACTATCAAAATAAATAAATAAATATAGGGTGTTCCATTAAGAAATATAAAGTAACATATTGTTGCGCTTAAATGGAGCACCTTGTATACAAATGGAAATGATACGTACATAGATAATACTATATCATATAAATTATATTTGAAGAGTTTTTCTATCTGACTTAAAATAAAAGAGTTATAAAGAGAGGACAGACCAATGAATCATCCTGTATATATATATATATATATATATATATATATATATATATATATATATATATATATATATATATATAAACAGGGTGTAAATGAAATAAGTGCATTAAATTTAACCAGTAATGTAACTCGACGAGAGCAACAATATTTCTTAATAACTTTTTTTTCTAAGTCTTTTAGATTTTGAGTTAAAATTCTTTAAAGATTTGCTGCATATTTCGGCGCGCGCCCATGGAGAACAAATGACAGCTGTCGTATTCAAGTGGGATACAAACAGCTCAAAAATCGTCGGTTATCGGTTACACTTGCAGACACAGTAATTAATAAACGAATCAATGGAAATAACATTTATTATTAATTAATTCGTAATAGTACAATTTTTAAAATAAAGAAATTTAAATTTTGGATAACAAAATTATAAAGTTGTGTATTAAACCAGACTTTTTAATCACCTGTGAATAGTGGAAGACAAGGAGGGGCGAGGTGAGGTAACGACAGGAAGAGCAAAAGCATAGTTATTAGGTTATGAGATGATTATTTATCGTCGATAAATCATAATAGTTTAAATACGTTATTCAAAAAATGTAAGTACAAACTTTTGTCTATCTAAAAGAGGTACTTGAGTACCAATAATTAGTCGTCCATTTATTGTTCCCGCTCAAATATGTTTTAATGAAAATTTTTACAGCATTTTCGTCTGTCGAGATGTGTATTGTGCATAATAAATACACCTTCCCAAGTAAATTCAGTCTCATTCATGAACATTATGAGCCATTCCCAAAATCGAAGTCTGTTATGTGCTGAAAACAGAACTTTTTGCACATGTTATGGATATAACTGTTGCTTTTTTTAAAATTGTCATATGTGACACTCCGTATTGTGATAAGGATGTACAAGATTAACAAATGTGCGAATATTAAGAACAGAATGATTTGGTAATGATTTGGAAACGCTCCGTGTAAATGCGTTGGCAACTCCATGACACTGCCCAAGGACACTGCCTTTATGTCAACCGTGATGTCAAGTAAAATGTAGTACAGATACGAGTAAAAAAATAAATAAACCATAGGTAAGTAATTACAATGTCTGTGTACTCGCATTTTGACAGAATTTTACCTTATAAACAAGTTTATTACTAATGTCAAAATTTAATTGCAACAATTGACAGGATTGTCAATTGCTAAAACAAAATTTTCATAGCTAGTGCTACTGCATTTAATTATCACAAAAATATTTGGAACGACTCGTCAATTTACGGGGTGGTAAAAATGCTAAAAAAATATGCGATTTCGAGAAAAAGTTATTAAGAAATATTGTTGCTCTCGCCGAGTTATATTACTGGTTAAATTTAATGCACTTATTTCATTTACACCCTGTATATATATATATATATATATATATATATATATATATATATATATATATATATATATATATATATATATATACATAAAATGAACAGGTACACAGAGTGTGACCTTCAACAACAATAGTATACGGTAAATGTACACAACATGTAATAGACGATTTCAAAAATGTCCGCGACCTCTACGTGTTTATTTTTTGAACTAAAAGCTTAGTGCCGTTAAATGGCGGCGTACGAGAAATGTCAGAAAGAATTTAAATAAAAAGTAAAATGTTTATGCTGAAAATTAAAATTTATCGAAATACATGGAGTATATTCATCAGTTATTTATAAATTATGTTAATATGATTAGATTAGATGTAGTAATCTAATTTTTTATTTTAGAGTATTCGAACATCAGGAAAATATTAAGGATATTTATCTTGCGATGATTTCTTTCCAGTAATATTAAAATAAATTCAATTTCCACATATTTTATCAATTTTTTTGGTATCCATTGCTGTCTATTAATTCTACGTGATCCACTCTTTTCTTCCGTTCATATTTTGAGAAAAAGAATGAAATCAAATGTTTTTTTCAATTATTATTACAATCCGGTACGCAACGTATAGTACCCGTCATAATTACTATTATTAATTACTTTTCCAATGAAGAAACAAATACTAACCAAAAAAAATAATCGAACTGTCACCTGTCATATCGTAAATAAAGATGGGTATACGGCACTAACTTTTGTTATCTTTGTCTAAAGTTTGCTGTTTGCACATTTGCATTGAATTTTTGAAATGGTCTATTTTACCAGTAGAAACATACATAAAATAAACAGGTGAAGGTAATATTTCTCTTATCTGAACAGTGCCATCATAAACGAGCACTTAAGTATTAAAGCACTGAACCAACTAAATACTATTATTATTTTACTTTAAAATATCACACAAATATAGCATATTTGAGGTTAACTTCTCATTAAAATCAATATGCATATGACTATTTCAATATATGTATAAATTCATAAATTATTGACTGTCTTTAAAGTATATAAAATTATTACTTACAATTTCAGGCATAAGATACTCTACTTGAGTAACAATTTTATTGTCCACTACGTTACATTTTTTATCCTTTGAGCACATAAAGCACAAATCAATCATGGACCACATGTTTAACAAAGTCTATAATCACGTCCACTAAGGCAATATCAATAAAATATTTGTTTACAAACAATTAAAATGTTTATAAAGTTTGACAAATGACAATAGTTCCCAAACATGTACAATTCGGAATAAAAGTTTTATGGTTGATATTTGGACCATTTTGCAGAGCCATCTTTTTACTTACTCTCTAAGCTAGATGTTCAAAATTCTACTTCTACCCACATTCTACCAAAAAGTTTAAATTTGTATACTGATGTACTTCAATAACAAAAAAAACAGTATATGAATGTTCTTCAAAAATCGTTCCATTATTTTTTAATTTGTTTGGTACCATCTATACGTTACTTGTAACATAATTTACAGTATCCGCGAAAAAATCGAAATGTAGATGGCACTAATACCGCATGCTGTAATAGAGAAAACAAACTTCAGATAACCTTTGTGGTACAGAATGGTTGAAGGTTCCGTCTAAGGATATTAATATATACAGTGGATTGTTAACTTGTATGTTGTGCACATAGTCACCTGTGCAGCAAACACTGGAAGGCAGCCATTTGCAGAAAAGGCAAAATACGCGCTAAATTTAAAATTACATATAGAAACAAATTATAGACAGATTTTTTAAAATTTAATGCGTATAATTATATGAATTTAAAAATAATATTTGCTTATTAAACAGATGCCTTTTGCATATGTGGTGGAAAATTTGGAAATACAGAAGATGCTGAGTCTGGTTTTAATCTTTTTCCAGGCCTTTTCAAATAATCATTTTCAAGAAAACGATCACTGCAAATTTTTGATGCTTTTGTAGGTGTGTAATCTTTTCTTTTTATGGTATCTATTCACAATCGTAGTATACCACAATTATTTAAAGGAAATCTGTAAAATATTTAAAACAATAGTATGAATAAATATGTTTATACATATATGAATAATAATACTTGTCGAGGGTTATCCTTGCTGTCAATTTGTGCACCCAAAAGCACTACAAGAAGACGGCATATTGCCTTTTATTATGGAAATATCTCACTTAAAGTATTTATTCACTAAGAACACAACACAAACACCACTTCATTCTAGAAAACTACCATATAATGCAATAATAGACCAACGAGAGTTTGACGTTTTGCCTTTTCTGCAAATGGCGCCGTACCCCCACCACTTGTTAAACGTATGTCAGCTATCCAGTGTTTTATTATCCTTGGTTCCGCCTCGTTCTGATTTTTTACCTCTCGCTAAGAGAAGTATTGAATTCATGCTAAAAATCGCATATCCAGATTTAGTGAATAAGCACGTTTTAAGGTCCCTAGAATCCGATCCGGTGAGTGTGTGTGTGTGTGTGGATGTTGGATCCACGATTTCTCAAATACTATAAGACTTAAGACATTTTTAACTACGGATTCCTCAATCTAACAATAATGGGAATAGTTGATTAAATTTTGGTAACAATTGGACAACCGAAAGTAGTAGTTATAAGAAAAAAATCATCTAAATATTATTTATCGAAAATTTATGTAAATACTTATATTAAAGAACGTTCAATTCTTTATTCGATAAATATAAATTCATTATTATATCTTCTATAGATTTAGAGATAAAGAATATAAAATAATTTGATGTAAAAAATTTCAGATCAAACTATTTCAAGGCAATTCAAATGATTGTAATTGACACATAAATGTCACTGTCAAAAATATTTGTACATTATTATGAAGATTATGAAAATAAAAAAAAGTCAACAACGCAAAAGAATATACGTAAAAAAGAATATAAAAGGAATTTGCAAAAAAATGACGAATATAAAGAAAAAGAATAGGAACGTAGAATAAGAAAATTTCAGGATATTGAAAATAAAGAAAATGTATGTATTGTACATAATTTATGTTAAAATATCCCATAGATTTTGCAAATATATGCGAGAATTATTTTTTCTATTTTGGTTCTTTAATATGTACTTTATGAAACCCATTTGAATGTCATAAAGTACCTACTTCTTTGTGTCATCCAAATGAGTTTCATAAAGTACATATTAAACAACTAAAATTGAAATTACTGGACAGTAAATAACGTATATTTTTGGAAAAAATACCAAAATAGAAAAAATAGTATAAAATACACGTTTCATAAGACATTTCAGCGCACTTGTCCCCTTAGAAAACTCGCGACAAGCCGCTCGTTTCTAAGAATGACGCGTGCGCTAAAATCATGTCTTATGAAACTTGTATCTTAATGTACTAATATAAATACGAACCTCCTATAAAATCTGTAGAGATAAAATGATCGAACAAACATTTATAAACTGTCTAATCTTTTTCCCTATTTTTAATACATGAATCTATGCTTGTCGCATCTTTAAATCGTTAGGAAAATAATGTAACGATATATTCTCACTTCAATATACATTTTGGAACTGAGCAATACCTTTTAGATTTACTCATTTTCTTTATAAAGCCTCTATCTCTTTCATTAAACAACTTGTTTTGCTTACTTGGGAACTATTAAATTTTGTCACCAGATGTCAGCTGCTTTTACATATTTTTGCAATTTACATTTCCCAGTAAAGTAAAAGAAATTTATTTGCAATAAACTATCTACGTAACTTGTATGTGGTCATAAAATAATAGTGAAAATATAACTATTCTTGTAGTAATTGGTGTAATAAATAACTTGTCGATATTGTGGTTTCGGTATTGCGACATGTTCCCGGTGACGTCGGTGACATCGAAATGGCTACGTGAACTTTGTTTAAGTATCATTTTGACAGATGACGTTTGTTGGTAAACAAAAAGGATTTGTTCCGTGTTTTTAAATTTTATTGGTTAGAGTAGTATTGAACATGTATCCCAAGATTGTCGAGTGTTTTATGTGCACAAATGACAATAAATGCAGTGTTGTAAATAATAAAATTGTTACTCAAGTGGAATATCTTCTGCCCGAAATTGTAAGTAAATTTCGCCACTGATTACAATAATATAATACACATGTACATATATAATTATTGTATACGGTGACTTCATTTTACTTTACTATGGGAAAAAATATCCTACGGTTCTTCTAAATTGAAGACACCGGTGCAAAAAGGAAGTAGCTCTAATTATATATTAAGAAAAGGCTCGAGAAAAGGATGCTTCATCGATGATTTTGTTTGGAAGTTATTTAGTATTGCATACATATTTTACTTTTTGGTCTTGCGTTCTGTTACTTATGCCCGGTTTTATAAACAAAATTAAATCTCGGATTTCAAAATCCGGGATTATTTACAAAATCTTGGATCATGATTATAATCCTGGATAAAAAATTTAATTCGTTTTTGCAAAACCGAGCATTAGTGTGATAAGTTTAGTGTTTCCACTGCCTAGTATTTAATATATTTTGTTTGCTGTGTGAAATCAATGAAAAATGTAGAGTACAGGGGAACAATATGACGATTGAATACTGAATTTTGATACAGCCTACCCAGGCCTCAGACATCTTTATTTATATATAAAAAATACTGAACATAAAATATTGTTCATTTAAATAAAATGCTGATTAAATAAATTTTCCCTTTTTTATACGATTACAAAATTAAAATCTTAATAAAATAAATATTAAAATATGCAAATATCATGTCAAACATTGA
Source organism: Harpalus rubripes (assembly GCA_963082715.1). Taxonomy (NCBI): domain Eukaryota; kingdom Metazoa; phylum Arthropoda; class Insecta; order Coleoptera; family Carabidae; genus Harpalus; species Harpalus rubripes. The sequence continues at coordinate 71,725,482 of OY720449.1, read as the reverse complement.
GCAGGAAACTAAAGTCAAATAAAAATAATATAAACTATTATTCACGAAAGATGACTATTCAAGGCCATTTGTAACCCGTCTGATATAATATTACTTGCAGATAACTTCATTGCATTTCGTATGCATATGCGTGCAACATGAGATATTTATGGATACATTTTAACTGAAAAATGAGAGTAATTTATTTGAAAATTATGTTTCTTTCTAAATAATGCCTTTCTGAAAGATTTATGTTCTTCACTTACATTTTTGCAAAATTCAAAAACATATACTTAGCTATAAACCAAGGAATAATAATTTGATTTAAACGTCAACGCCACTGGGTAAATATTAGCACAGAGGGCAGTGTAGTAGATAATTAGGTATCTGTAATTGTACGTCATACGTCATTATTATTTATAGTGTGTTAGAAAGTAATGACACTTTACGTATATCTGTCACACCACATAAATTAAATAGACATAGGTCAAATAATATTTCTCTTTCTAATACAAAATGTTACTAAGCTACTGCTATAAAGTGATGTTTATTCTGTCTTCGAACAAATGACCTTGAATAGTCATCTTTCGTGAATAATAGTATAGTCGATAACTCGAAGTAAGACTTGCTACAAAAAAGTTCTAGATCAAATTATTCAAAAAAATATGATGGGAGTGAAGTTAGCGACACGGAAGTGTGTGTCTACCGTTACACAAAATAAAACCGGCAATTAAAAATGTGTATAATCATCAAAGATTATGTATCCAAATTTTGTGATGTATGGGGTCAAATTAGCTACTTACTTTAATGAACTATTAAATAGTTTCATAATATACCTTCTATACATTTTTCGAGGCGCAAAGTTGTCCCGTTAGTAGGCCATTTTAAAGATGTATTTGTTTATCCCGTAAAATTCATAGGTCGCTAGAGAAATGCAAAAAATCAAATTTTGCTGATTTTTATCTTTAACAAATAACTTCTAAATGTGAAATAATGTGGAATTTTGGTTTGCACTTTTTTAGAACACTTTTTTATTTTCTTTCGAACGACTATGCTCAATTTTTTATCGCTGTTCGATTTCGAGTTATGAGGTCAAAGTTATGATTTTTATATGGACGCCATATTGGAAAGTTACACCATAGAAAGATTTTTTTAGCTTTCCAACGATGTATAAATTATTGATGTTCATGTTTCAAACAGCAAAAATGCAACATTTATTAATTTTATAGGGTAAAAACAATGATTGTGGCAATGAAATAAATGAAAACATATTTTTTTTTCTTTTCTAATTTATATCTGAAATTTTATTCAGTTCAATAAATCTTAATATTTTTAAATGGACCTCGTAGTAGACGAGAACCATATGCAAAATGAAATTCCAGAGCTGAAAAAGTTAAAAATATTAGAAAAAATGAAGAACATAAACATAAATAAACATATGACAATACTTAACTTATTATTTCTTTTGTTTCATTGCCAAAATCATTGTTTTAAAAATTCTCATTTCAATGGTGTAACTTTCCAATATCAAAAATCATAACTTTGACCTGATAACTAGAAATCTATCAGTGGAAAAAAAATTGAGCATAGTCGTTCGAAAGAAAATAAAAAAGTGCAAATCAAAATTCCATATTATTTCATATTTGAAAGTTATTCGTTAAAATAAAAATCAGAAAAATTTGAATTTTTGCATTTATCTAGTGACCTATAAATTTTTCGGTATAAACAAATACATCTTTAAAATGGCCTAGTAACAGGGTAACTTTGCCCCAATTTAACCGACTTCGTGTCTCATAGTTTCCGAGATCCCAATGGTGCGCCTCGAAAAACGGACACCTGTATAAATACTTATAAAAAAAATCTGATGTGGCCAGCACATAACCTCTCGCCAAATCACAGACCATCTACACTAACAGACTTGCCAACTCTATAGTAAATATAAAAAAGCAGTTCGCAGCGCCTCTGGTTTTGCAGGGCTAAACTAAACTAAAAAGCGGGAAAATTGAATGCTTGTTTCAAATAATTCAAATTTGAAATTCTGTCATATTCTGTAACACAATGTTTAATTTTTATATATCGATAACAATTTTGACAAGTGAAATTTTTAAATAGTTTTGTCAGGTAATTTTTATTGTAGAAAAAATTATTGATAGATAAAAATTAAACTACTGTGTTACAGAATATATTAATCATTTTATATAGAAAATCTGCAAATAATAATTGAAAAAAAAATTATTTTTCTACTTCTATGCTTAAATTTAAAATGTTAAATTCACGAAAAGTTATTATGGAATCACCCCGAATAATTTTATGGCGAACTTCTTATTTGAATGAACTTTTTAAATTTAGATTCGGAAAAAGAACAATTGTATACAGCGATGAAACATGGTATGATACCCATCACGTTGTTAAAAAAGGTTGGAGTGATGATTCAGATAAATGTTGTCTTAATGCTCCGGTCGGGAAGGGAAAACGTATCATTATTGCTCATGCGGGAACGGAAAATGGTTTTATTCCAAATTCTTTATTATTTTCTGCGAAAAATATTGCAACATCAAGCGCAGATTATCATCAAGATATAAATTCAGATGTATATGAACAATGGTTTGAAAACACTCTTATTCCTAATATTCCGGAAAATTCGGTAATTATTATAGATAATGCCTCATATCATTCTCGTCAGGTGCAAAAAATACCAAATAGTTCCACAAAAAAAGCGGACATATAATTGCATTTATGACAGAAAAAAAAATAGATATTCCTCAACCAAACATAAAGCATAAAATTTTTAATATTTTATACTTACAGATGTAGTCATTTTTCACAATATATATAATTACCACTAAATTCACTGAATAGAACACAATTTACTCTTAGTAGCTGCACAACTAAATGACACAAAATGGTTTGAAAAGCATTGACTTAAATCAACAAATTCTGACAACTGTCATATCAAATTCAAACGTACAAACGAACCGACCCGGTTGCCTGGTTGCGATACTAACACAGATCCTAGCGCTATTTTGCGGACTGGTTTTGCAGGGCTGAACTATTGCTTTGCAAATAGAAAACCATTGAGGTGTCAGCCGCCTGATCCACTCTTTTCTTCCGTTCATATTTTGAGAAAAAGAATGAAATCATTTTTTTAAAAATTATTATTACAATCCGGTACGCAACGTATAGTACCCGTCATAATTACTATTATTAATTACATTTCCAATGAAGAAACAAATACCAACAAAAATAATCGAACTGTCATCTATCATATCGTAAACAAAGATGGGCATACGGCACTAACTTTTGTTATTTTTGTCTAAAGTTTGCACATGCGCATTGGATTTTTGAAATGGTTTAATTCACTTGACACAACTGTTTCTATCTCATAGTTCATAGCTTTCTCCCTTGCTGGGTTGGACAAGGTCTTGCTGGGGTTGTGACGTTACGGGATGACGTCATGGCAAATTGCAAAATTCATTTGAAATTTTCTCCCGTACTATAAATTTTTATGCAAAATTAAAAAAATGGGACTAATATTTTTATCTCTACATTAACAAAAAATCTGATGTGGCCAACACGTAACCTCTCGCCAGATATTTTACCTGGTTGTACGCATAAAACGAAAAATATTTTTAAATACAAATACATATATTCATGTCTCACTACAAAATAATTCTCACATATATTTGTAAAATCTATGGGATATTTTAAAATAAATTATGTACAATACTTACATTTTCTTTATATTCAATATCCTGAAATTTTCTTTTTCTATTTTCCTTTTCTTTTTCTTTATAGTCGTCATTTTTTCGCAAATTCCTTTTATATTCTTTTTTACGTATATTCTTTTGCGTTGTTGACTTTTTTATATTCATAATCTTCATAATGATGTACAAATATTTTTTACAGTGGCATACAAATATTTTTGACAGTGACATTTATGTGTCAATTACAAACATTTGAATTTCTTGCCTTGTAGTAGTTTGATCTGAGATTTTTTACATCAAATTATTTTATATGCCTTTCTTTATCTCTAAATCTATAGAAGATATAATAATGAATTTATATTTATCGAATAAAAAATTTAATGTTCTTTAATATAAGTATTTACATAAATTTTCGATAAATAATATTTAGACGATTTTTTTCTTGTAACTACTACTTCCGGTTGTCCAATTGTTACCAAAACTGACTGGACTCTTCCCATTATTGTTAGATTGAGGAATCCGTAGTTAAAAATGTCTTAAGTCTCATAGTATTTGAGATATAGTGAATCCAACATCCACACACACACACATCCCCACACACACACACACACACACACACACACACACATACGGACATCATCGTAAAAATGTTATAATCGGATACTAGGGACCTTAAAACGTGCTTATTCATTAAAATCTGGATATGCGATTTTTAGCATGAATACAATACCTCTCTTAGCGAGAGGTAAAAAATCAAAAAATTCTTATTTTTGATGGCAGCTATGGAATTTTACAAAAGAAGGATTACTTTGCCTTACCCCTCGGCTATAGCTAAATATTAAAATTTACTAAGATGAGTAACACGTCTTTAAATGTATTTACTATGTATTATAATTATTCATAATACTAATTCTAAAGTCTTTGGTTTTTAAAAATATTGTTTCATGAATGTATTTACATTTCAGACAATAGTCAAGAGAGGTATTCCACTGCGCATCTGCTCCATTTGTGAACAAAACCTCCAGTCATTTAGTAAATTCAAAGATGTTTGCGTAGAGAACAATCTGCGTTTAGAAGCGAGACTGAAAGAGGCACAAGATAGTACAAATAATATGGCACAATCGTGCAAAGCTGTGGATTTTGAATTTCTCATAGACAGTGCGAAGAACAAAAATGAACAATCAAGATCGAGGGATTATAAATTCGAAGATATTCCGCTCCTAGAGAGGATCATCAGGATTGCGCTGTGTAGCAATGGCAGCGGAACAAAAGCATTCAGTGCTCTTAACACTCAACTGCACACAAACAGCGCTACCATTGATAATACATTTGAGGATACTGTGTTCATAGAAAAGATCAAGAAGTTGATAAACCGCATTATCATAGAGAACAAATTCGCAACAGTAAATAAAAATACTAAAAATATAGAAGGGATTTCAACAAATGAAGAACTGTGCGAAAAGACTATGCATGATCATGAATTTTATAATTATCTAGTGCAAAATACAGTGGAAGAAAAAAGTATAAGAGATTATAATATAAATTGCAGTAAAGATAATCAAATATCTGCAGAAGTCAAAAATATACCAGCGGCATCAAATATTCAAAAATTTCAAATATTTCTTCCTCCAGAAGAGAAGAACAGGGAAGCCCAACGCAGAAAAGAGAATGCAACACATACATATGACAGTATGGAAATTCATCTACATAGAGACAGGGTTGACATGACGGATACAGACACAAGCCACCAAAATGACAATTCAGAAATAAGTTCTGAGAAATTTGAAGAAATATATATTAAAGAAGAACTGCCAGAAGAAATTTTCGTTGACTCTCATGACTATGACAATGAAAACACGACGAAAGAAGAATTTATTATTGACAATAATGTAAATGCTCCAAAAACAGATAATGAAAAAAAAGGTTTTCAGTGTACCTTATGTTTACAAATATTTGTCAGAAAATGTGCTTTAGTAAGTCATGTGAAAGCTCATAACAGACCAAAATATGTTAAATGTAACGAATGTAATAAGTATATAGAGAAAAAAGTCTTGTCCAGTCATATACAAACACATTCTGAAGAAAAAAAGTCATATTTTCTTGAACAAGATTTGGATTTAGATATGAAATTTCACGAAAGAAAAGAATTTCCGTGCCCCACGTGTAATAAAGTATTTAAACTAAAATCTGGTTTGAAAACACATGTCAAAATTCACACTGGAGTAAAGGACTTTAAATGTCATGTATGTAACAAATTATTTAATCAGAAAGGTAACATGCAAGCTCATCTGAAACTCCATAACAAATACCCACAATAAATGTATTTGTAATGAAGAAAAAACAGTTTTAAAAACCGGTTAAACCACATAAGTCTAAATGCGAAACTGAAATTTAAACTGATATTTTTATTTACTAAAAAGCTAGGAAGTATTACCGAAAAAATTAAAACTTTTCTAAAAAGAAAATGAAAGTATTTTTAATTTTTTTTTGTTAACTATGTATAATAAACATAGCTATTTTTTGTTAACGGTTGCAGAAAGTGTATTTTTCCATATCAAAAATGTTGATGTTTATGCGTTGACGTCAGTATGCGAAGTTTTTCTTTATTTCATTGTTTACGTTATCATAACGTATTTCGCGCACGCTTCCAAAATCATATTTAGTCGAAATAAAAATTGCGTTTTAAATTAGTAAAATGATTATAATATTAACACGTTCACTTCGTCGAGGGGTCCAATTGCCCCTTATTAGACTTTTCTTGTAGTGCGGCAAATTCTTGTGCGTATTTTGTACTTTGCGCAAGCAATTTTTTTTAACTAATGTCGAAATTTATGATAAAAGATAGCGTTGAGATCGGTAGAAATTATATTATTTATATTTATTGTTATTAATTTTATTATGGTCATTTAGTCTCTCATCGCATATAATGTGAAATTATTATTGTCCTAACTTCTTTTACGCAAGATAGAATATAAATAAATATATCATCACGGCATATTGCCCATTGGTGGATGTGTCAATCTGCTTTTTTTACACAGATTTCGGTATTGATGATGACATATTTGTGCCATGCGGCGTTTACCAGGCGTCACCTCACGGGTACTCAATGCTGGCGTGGAGAGTGCACATGTGAACATGTTTGTAATAAAATGTTCTTGTCTATTCCGTATAGAATTTTGTATTAATTTGACAACCTGACAAAAAATTCTGCATTTACTAGAAATATCATTAGGTAATGAAAATAACGCGGAAGTGAATATAGAACACATAGAAATAAGCACATCAAAAGACAAATTACGTAAAAGTAAAATATATGAACCTGATTTTCAACGAAGAGAATTCAGATGATAATATTCGCGATAAAAACTACAGTCCAACAACTATTTATTTTGAGAAATAAATGGAAATTATTGTCTAAAATTTATTTTCCTCTACAGGGTGAGTCTGGGAAGACGCATAAACCCCCCCCCCCCCACCCTCCTTTATTATTAGTACTAGATAAAATGGCGAGTAAAATGGCTTATATAAAAGTTTTATTTTAAATATATAGTTTGATGGTAGATGTAGATATTTTTTTATAAAGTCAGGTTTACAAGATATGACTATCAACTTTTATTTTTTAAATAGCAACCTATATTTTACTAAAACATAAACCGCCATTTTTCTTCTCTTTTCAACGATGTATTAGCTTTTATTAATGTATATGAAAATTCGAGAAAAATAAGAATTGAGAAATAATTTTTATTCAAATATTAGGTGGCTATTATAATAATAAAAAAGGGGGGGGGGGCAGGTGTCTTCCCAGATTCATCCTGTATATGCGAATAGAAACCATTAGTCCCTCGGCGAGGCCAAAGCATACTAGATAGATGCCTACGCAACATTCAAACCATTATTCTACTTTTACGTCGTACCATGAGATGGCGATAATGAAATAAACAATTAAGGACGAAAAGACTGTGTAGTTTGATGATTTATATAAAGTGCACCATTCAATCAATAATAGTTCTCAGTATTTCATATTATTGTGTTCTGCATGTAAATTGGAGCCATCAGCTCATTGTAAGTCATATATTGTTGCTCATTGTCGTGGCTTGTAATTCGGGAACGTGCGTGTGCTCCAACTGGCTTTAACTGGCCCGTGTTACAAAATTGACCAAGTTCGCGCCGCGTAGATGTTTATACCTGCGCCCGAAACTGGGTTACGAGACTCAGGATACAATATAACAATACACATTGTTCATTGTAGAGCTACAAATTACTTACAATAATTTTGCGTCCTGTATTACATCTTTTATTTATTATTCTTATCATTAAACTGTCATACATTTCATTATTACAATTTTACCGTGCCTTCTGCACAATAACATTTAAATTTACAATTATTAAATTCTGTTTTATTAATTTTTTCTTTTATTTCTCGAATCTTAGTTGTTATTAGGCAACAACAATTACGGTAGTTATAGATACATTATATCTCGTTGGTACCGTCGTTTTCATAATTTTCCGATCAAAAACTACGTGGCGCCCATTATCCCTTTTTACAACCATACCTGTGGATTTGACGCCGCCCGTCTCCATTGTAGGTGCGTTCGGTTATTCAGTTCTGTGCACACATTTTTAATAATTTGCACAGTAAGCGTTCGGTTATTCACTTCTGTGCACTCTGGGTTGCACAGAACGCGTTCGGTAAATACTGAGCTTTGAAGATTGTGCATGCACAGTTCGCCCGAGCTCTGGACGTGTGGCCGACTGTGCACGTTCGAGTTAGCGCGCAAAGTATGAAGCGAGAATTGATTTAGATCTGAGAAGTATGCAAATTTTCACTAATTTTGTAAATATATAAGCTATTACATTAATTAATATTTACCGGAAGTTTTCTTGGTTTTCTAAACACCCTATTAAAATCATTGCCTCTTTTTTCAAGCCATTTTCTAACGTCCTTAAGTTTTTTTATATATTTAATGTAGTTCGCGAACAAGAGTAGTATTTTATATTAGGCCCGGTTTTTCACCTCTTGATAAAATGTCATTTAATTTATCTGCCAGATAAAAGAAAAATATCGCATCATATAGTCAACGTGTATATAATCTTGTTAATTTACGCTTTAATATCGATGAGATATTTTTGTTTTGTGTGGCAGTTAAGTTATTGACACTTTAACCAGAGGTGAAAAAACCGGGCCTAATTCTTCTAAAGTATCGGGATACATTCGAAAATGAGTTTTAAACTGCCCTTCAGACATGTATTTGGTATTGTTCAGCATAATTATTTACTTTTTCTATTCTAAACTATTTGAATCATACCATACTCTCCTTCTTAGTCCGACTCATCGAAAAATATTTTTAAGAAAACGAAAATCCATATTCAGCCGTCTATCAAACACATACGGTTAATATAAAATCGATATTAATAATAATAATCTGCACACTTACACAGATTTGCAATTGCTAAATCTATCTGTCACGAAACACGAAAGTATCAAACGCACAGGCTGCACAATTCGTTCTTTTAATTCCAATCTGCACAGAATACACAGTGATCACGTGACACGACTCATGCACAGCCAGTACACAGCCAGTGACCTCTATATAGAGGTCACTGTGCACAGCACAAAATAACCGAACGCACTTTGTATAAAAGCTGGCGGCCTCCCAACCGAAAAACCAAATGGATAAAGTGACTCAATCAGCCATTGTAGCGTTAAACGTTGCAGTAAATATAGGTTATTAACGAAATTCTATATCAGAGGGCTGTAACATTTAATTTTATTTGAATATTTTATAATTTTTAAAAAGGGCCACCTTTCAACATCAAAATGCCACAAGTGCGCACCCCAGATTTAAATCATTCGCCATTGAATTTTTTATAACTATCCGATAGTAAATTATGTATTTTTCTAATTTCAATAAATACCGGGTGTTATGTAAGTAACGTGCCATACGTTACCACTTAATAAACAAGGTTGTAATATAACGTAAACTGCAAGAATTTTTTTTCTAATGTGCATGTTGCAATTGAAAAAGCATTTCAAGATGGACGAATAAGAATTATTTATATGAATAAAGAACTATTTAAAAATCACAGTAGTTTGGTAAAAACAACACTTGTCATTTTTGAAGGTTTGAAGTCCGAGGCGGAGCATGGATAAGACACTTTTTATTAATGGCGACTTTTTTGGCGCACTTCTTCGTAAACTAAATTCAGTCGGTGTATGCTTGATTATACTTCATTTACGTAAGAAAATAGTGATGGGAAGATAGGTGCAGTTTGATCTTGTCTTTTGATTGGATACTATAATATTATCCAATCAACTAACAATATCAAACTGCGCCGATCTTCCCATTATTATTTTCTTACGTGAAATGAAGTATAGTGAAAATAACAGGCATTTTTAAATAAGTACTACAACAAATATTATTTTTTGGAACAACTTTTAGATTTTAATTTATTAAGAAGCTGGTTCGTAATTGGTCGGCTTTACAGCAGAGACCGGAAACCGAACCGAACCCGAACCGAAAACCGCCCCGAACCCGCCTTTTTTGTGAACCAGAACCCGAACCATTGTTAATTTGATTGACATGAACCCAAACCGGAACTGAACCCATTATTTTCGGGTTCAAAAAACCTGGTTCACTGAACCAACATGTTTTAATAATTCTGTGACATAGTTGCAAATTAGTTTTGTACTGAAATAATTACCTTTAAACAAAACCTATATTCTTAATATTTTATTTCATTATTTGTAGATGGGGAAGATTTGTTAGAAAGCTAGTGAAATATAATGAAAAAGCCCAAGCATAAATATTAAAATAAACCTAATTTACAAATACAGAGTTTCCAAAAACTGTTAATATATTAAATTTTTGGGAGGAACAAAAATTGTTACACTCTGTGACGTTGTGCAAATTGAGATAGTAATTATAGCTACACAAGTTAGTGTGGAACCGGCATTTTCTGCAGTGAAATTCTGTTTGCAACCTCAACGAGTAAATATGTCTGAAGGAATATCAGACATTTTGATTATCAGATTAAATGAAAATTTCTTTACAAAGTAAATTTATTGATACGGGTATTTTTAATGTAAATAATTGTTTTTGTTTTTCATTTTTATCATTTACCTAATAGAGTAATATTATTTTATTATTGAGCATATCGCCTTTTTTACCGTACTTGTATGTACAATTTTTTATTTATTTCAGATACTTACATATTTTTAATTTTTTGAACCCGAACCGGTACCGAACCACCCAAAAATATTTTTTCTGAACCCGAACCGAACCTATAAGCAATTTTATTTTCATTTCTGAACCTGAACCCAAACCGAACCCATTTTTCCCCGGTTTCCGATCCCTGCTTTACAGACCCATAACTTTTGCAACTTGAGAGATTGTGCAGAATTAATAATAATAATAACCCCAGAGGGGTAGACTTGGCCTACAGCAGTCTATTCAGGCTTAGTGAACTAAAAGGATGGCAGAACTAAGCACTAGTCACCTCCCATATGCGTGCGCAATGTCTGCGAAGTGTTGTCTCCCGTTGTGTGGAGGCCCACCCGCAGCTTGTATGTCTCTTGAGGTGACGTCACCTGTGCATGGCAGTGACCTGATATTTAGGGGCAACAGTCTGGCTTCACCGCTTTCTGTTCAATTAGTCATCCTCCACTTGCTTACTTGGTGCTAACCCGTATAATTTGTCTCAAGATATTTGCAAACGTACCTGCTTCGACTAACGCAGCGGGTGGCTTCTTAAATGGGCTTGAGGGGTTATGTGACAGGGTTGTAACAAAATATTTGAAATCCAGCACACGAAGTATTTTTGTGGAATTTAATGTTTCACTTGAATTTTAAGAAATACAGAACAAAGAATATAAAATAAAAAGTAATCAACACATATATTTAATAGAATTTACACAAAATTATAATTCAATTTCATGTAATGTAGTACTACAATTGTTAATATTAACAAAAAAATATAAATATTGCATATGTACATAAATTATTATTCCACAAGTATGCTTTCGTCACTATTATTATCGTTACTTACATCCATATACCTATTAGATATATACTGATAATGCCCCTATCTCTCCAATACAAAACAGCGTGCTCGATGGAAAGAGAAAGTTTCGAGGCCTTGGTTAGTGATGCGCAAGCGTGAGTCTGGGGGCGTGTTTTGCTAGCGCGCGGTTTCCCAAGCGGGAAACCGTAATTCCGAACGCAATGTTATAGAAAAATTTAACATATACGAGTTGATTGCTTATATTACAGTCTACTTATAATTTTAAAATTATTGCAAACGTATTTCTTAAATAAGTTAATTATTAAAATGACAATAATATGCAATACGCAAATTTTATTGATAGCATTACTAATTTATTGTTCCAATTAATAATTTTATAATAAAATAAAAGTAAGGAAAGGAAAGGTACACATAATGTGAATTAAAAAACAAATATTTATTGATGCTTAAACAAAACAAGTCTACAGTATTTATTATAATTTTAATAATTTGAAATCTATGATTCTCTAAAGGATTTTGATTTTTAATATGGTTTATATATTCCGGTAAAATGAAAACATTGGAGGCACACTCATACAATACGGCTTGCTCCATAGATTTTACGATATTTTTGTTAGTAAATACATTTTTTGTATTCTGTCGCAGAATTTTTTCTACTGCTTTACATACTATTGTAACATTTTTCGATGGGTTTATTAATTTTCTTCTATTTTTACCTCTCGCTAAGAGAGGTATTGTATTCATGCTAAAAATCGCATATCCAGATTTTAGTGAATAAGCACGTTTTAAGGTCCCTAGAATCCGATTATAACATTTTTACGATGATGTCCGTATGTGTGTGTGTGTGTGTGTGTGTGTGTGTGTGTGGATGTTGGATTCACCATAACTCAAATTCTATAAGACTTAAGACATTTTTAACTACGGATTCCTCAATCCAACAATAATTGGAAGAGGCGAGTCAGTTTTGGTAACAATTGGACAACCGGAAGTAGTAGTTACAAGAAAAAAACCATCTAAATATTATTTATCGAAAATTTATGTAAATACTTATATTAAAGAACGTTAAATTCTTTATTCGATAAATATAAATTCATTATTATATCTTCTATAGATTTAGAGATAAAGAAATGCATATAAAATAATTTGATGTAAAAATTCTTAGATCAAACTACTTCAAGGCAAGAAATTCAAATGTTTGTAATTCACACTGTCAAAAATATTTGTATGCCACTGTCAAAAATATTTCTACATCATTATGAAGATTATGAAAATAAATAAAAAGTCAACAACGTAAAAGAATATACCTAAAAAAAGAATATAAAAGGAATTTGCGAAAAAATTACGAATAAAAGAAAAAGAAAGTAGAAAAAAAAATTCAGGATATCGAATATAAAGAAAATGTATGTATTGTACATCATTTATATTAAAATAATTATTTTGTAATGAGACATGAATATATGTATTTGTATTTAAAAATATTTTTCGTTTTATGCGTACAACCAGGTAAAATATTTGGCGAGAGGTTATGTGCTGGCCATATCAGATTTTTAATTGTAATAAATACACAGTTTTGTTCTGTTGCGACTAAATATTGACTGCAAAAAGAACACAAGTTCAGTTTCAATATTTTGTTTACTATATAACCACCAATATATTCAACCACGTCTTCTACGTATGTATTCAATCGCCACATGGTGTTCACATAGTCGTGATCGAATATATTAATGGATACGCAATCATTCTCATTGCCATAAACGGGATCTGTTATTTTTTTGGAGGATACATGCAATATGTCCAACCCATCCGCTAAACAATTTGAATTATCGGCCAGTTTTACTTCACATTTTACTAACAATCGTTTATATGATGCTTCAAACTGTTTGGCATTTGAGTTGTTATTAAACCCTCCCCGACTCCTTATAGCCAATCATAACGTTTGAAGGCCAAAGCATGCGCATTGGTACCAACAGCACCGAACAAAAGAGACAGAAATATAGATTTCTTGTCTCCTTCCATCGAGCACGCTGCAACGGCGGGTATCAGCAGCAGTGTTGCCAGACGTAGGGATTTTTCCCTATTCGTAGGGAGATATAGCATGTGAAAATGCGTAGGGAGTTTTGTCTTTTTGTTTATTGCCAACTACAAATGAAGTGGAAAATTTTTGAACATAAATTTTAAATTTCCCTCTTTTACGTGTCAGGGTCCCGCGCACTTGCACTCGCGCAGGCGTAGTTGCATTGTTATACGAAAATTTATATAAAAAGTAAACTGCTTAGGCCCAGTTGCATAAAGCATTGTTAACTTGAATCACGTTGTTAACTCTGACAAGGCTTCTTTTCCAATGTATTTTTGATACTTATCCATGGTAACAATGTGTAGTTAAACACATGATCAGCTAACAACGTTTTATGCAACTGGCCCTTAGAGCTATTATTTATTAATAAATATTGTTTTATTTGATATTATTGATTTGTAATTTAATTGTTCGAACGAATAAACATTTTAATAATTATAAATAGTTTTTCTTTTCTTTTATGAACCTTAAATACAAAAGTTTCTATAATTTAAATTTTACTTTACTTCTTTGTAGGGAATCGTAGGGATTTTTAACAACATTATAGCGTAGGGAAATGTAGGGATATTTTGTTCTTAGAGTAGGGATATCAATTTTTTTCTTCTGGCAACACTGATCAGTAGTATATATCTAAATAGGTATATGCTTACATCACTATCAGTACTATCGCTATCATTTACATGTATTATAAAGTTATTTACAATAGTATTTACACTGAAGTATTGGCTTTCAATTTCCTTTACATGTCTAATACAGTTTGACCAATCTTTCTGAGGAACATTATTAATTTCGCATTTGATTAATTCTATGACTGAAGCACAACTGGAAGGTGTACTATTCTTTCTCCTAATATTTGATTTGATTTGTGCCCAAACTAGTTCTTTAGGATTCAGTACACAATAATATGACGGTAAACGTAATACACTGTCCAAATTCTTTAGCTATTAAGTCGCATACATATTTTTCAACTGGTTTAGTTTTCACGACTTCCATAAGTTGTTTCTTGGAGCATACATCTTCAAAATACAAATCATTTGTGGACAAAGTTCGCACTTTTACAGCCAAACAAGAATGGTAACTAGCATTATCCATTACTATTACACTATTAGGGGGTAAATTAGGAATGAGTTTATCTTTAAACCAAGTTTCAAAAATATCTGCTGACATGTTGTCATGATAATCCAAACTAGAGTGTTTCACTGACCCATCCTTGTTCACTTCCCGCATGCCGACGTCTAGGAAACCGCTCCCGGTAAATTCTTTTTGCTCTTCTTATGATTCAGGGACATAACTACGGGGGGGGGGGGGGTTTGGTGGGCCACGGCCCACCTCATTGATGTGTTGGCCCACCTACTGGCCCACCCAAGATATTTAGTTTATTTTATTAAGATATAATAATTTTAGAACGTGTAACAATAAATACAATTTGTGTGGATGTAAAACGTACATATTGCATAATAATCATTTGAAATTGTATGTGAGCCTACTGCCAAAAAATAAGATGGATAGTATGTCTGTCCATGGAGAAAAAATTGAATTTTTCAAGCTATCGCTCCAATTCTGTAGCAATGTTTCTATTTCTTAGTAACACTGCTGTAGCAAGTAACCAATAATAATTACCAACACTGAATAACACATGACACGTCACATTTGTTTCTACTGACACTGATTAGAAATTTCGACAATGTTGCTAAGATTAACAACTTTCTTACCGAATTGAGATGAATATTGCTTAATATGTAGCTATTTAATTTGGCGGATGATACCGTACTGGCCACGCCAGATTTTTGTACTATGGAATTGTAAGAAAGGTATCTGGACTAACAGCAGATATTATACCAACTCTTTCTGATGAATTCACAAAACTGAAATTATTAACTTACGAGCCCGACGTTGTAATATTTCGTTTTACAAAAATTAAACTATGTTTAATTAGCGTTTGATTTTTATTCTAGACAATGACGAATTAATACAACGAGGGATTTGAATCTAAAACCAAAATTTGG
Organism: Harpalus rubripes; assembly: GCA_963082715.1. Taxonomy (NCBI): domain Eukaryota; kingdom Metazoa; phylum Arthropoda; class Insecta; order Coleoptera; family Carabidae; genus Harpalus; species Harpalus rubripes. The sequence continues at coordinate 71,709,697 of OY720449.1, read as the reverse complement.
AAATCGATTACTATTTAATAATTTATTTATGAATTATATTTTCCGGGAACTTTAAATTAGTAGTCATTATTTTAACAATTCCATTTTCAGTACAATATCTATTTTCAAATTTTAGTTGATATTAAAAATTATTACTTAGAAGTATTTCTAATTTTTGTTTATTTTGTTTTACCGTTTCTTTACTGCTATCCATACATTATGGTAATAAGTAATTTATTTTTACTGTAATACTGTTCTTATGATATAAGTATGGCCCACTCAGATTTTTCATTGGCCCACCTTTGGCCCACCCAGAAAATAATCCTAGTTACGTCCCTGTTATGATTCCAGCCGATTCACCAATTATTAGAATCATATCAATTAATTCGTTCTTCGTTTCAAAATGTTTTTTTTTTATTTACAAAATAAGTTAAATTAAGTAACAAACAAATGTATACTTTTTTGACATTAATTTAATTGTTTTACATTGTTACGTTTTGTTTATTTTCACATAGCCACCTATAATATTTGTTTAAAAATTATTTCTAATATTTCTAAATTATCTCATTTTTCTCGAAATTTTTCAAATACATTAATAAAAAATCTGATGTGGCCAGCACATTACCTTCCGTCAGTTCTATGTATTTTGTATAAATGTCATACAGAAAGTTCCTTGCAAAAGATTATATTTCTTGTACATTACCTTAAGGCAGTTGTATGTATTTTGTACTAATTCCATACAGAAAGTTTCTAACAAAAGATCCTATATTTCCAGTAAAATTATAACATAAACATACTGTCAACTGCACTTGACATTGACACCTTTCAATCAGAATTTTCTTAATGTATCGCAGCTGTTTCCAGAGTTATAGCAAAGCTGACTAATCTATATATGATATTTAATTTCTTTATAATTTTTTAACTCTTTATCCATTTAATATGAAGTATAAAATGCATTCAAATCGTAAAGAGAATAAATAATTCTTTAATATTTATAATAACATTAAATGTGAAAAAATGATATTTAACATCGTTTTTTCAAGAAAAACTGTTAAAATCTTCAAATGAGGGTACTTCCGGTTGACCAATTATAACCAAAATCTAATCAGCTCTTCACATGGATGTAACGAAGAGGAATACGAAAGAATTATAATTTTTGGAATTGTAGTATTAGAGTTATCGCATTAGAAAATTTTGTCACACACAGACACACACACACACACACACACATACATACACACACACATACAGACATCATCATAAAAATAGTAAAATCGTATTCTAGGGACCCTAAAAGGTGCTTATTCGTCAAAACCTCACCACCGAATTTTTTGACCAAAGACAATACCTTCCTTACCTAAAGGTGACGGAAGGTAAAAATAATACATCGTTGAAAAGAGAAAAAAATGGCGGTTTCTATTTTATTAAAATAATTATAGGTTGCCATTTGAAAAATAAAAGTTGTAAACCTGACTTTATAAAAAATATCTACATCTGCCATCAAATAGTATATGTAAAATAATAAAACTTTTATATGAGCCATTTTTTTCTATTACTTATAATAAAAAAGTTAAAGGGGGGGGGGCGTCTTCCCAGACTCACCCTGTATAGCTGCACTTGTCTGTTCTGCGCAAGCGCCAGATTTCTTTGATTTTATTAGTGTACAATGGGAAAGGGGAACTAGCAGGAGGGAAATTCTTACATTAACTGACAAGGATGGACAATAATGATTGTAGCAGACTCCCTCTTAAGTGAGAGATAGGGCATCAGCAGTATATTTTAAGGCGCAATTCCACTGAGGCAACATGTAGCATGCGGCATTGACGCATGCTACATACATTCTTTCAATCGAAGGAACAGGATGCGACAAGAAACAAGTATCTTTGTCGCATGCTACATGTGGATCGTTGCTGCAGGGACGCATGCGGCACATGTCGACATATTTCAACGTGTCGAATAATGTCGTCATTATCCAACAGTCAGCGGATCGCTCGTGCGGCGTGTATCATGCGACATGGAGTGGAATAATGAAAAAACTACCTTCTTTATTGAAGATTATCATAATTCACCGGAGTTATGTAATAATAAAATTAGTGATTACAAAGACAACAGCCTAAAAAAATGAAGCAATTAGCGAATAAATACGATTGTACTGTAATTGATCTGAAAAAGAAAATTAAGAATTTGCGCTCAGCTTTCCATCGTGAGCGAAAAAAGCAACAATCATAGAAGAGTGGTTCATCTCCTCCCAAAAAAGTGAAATGGTTTGCATTCGAGCTTTTAAGTTTTTTAATAGACGTCGATCTACCTTGACCATCAACATATAATTCTCTTCCCCACCACCGTGGCTTTCTTCTTTTTTTTCTACGATTCAAAATTACCAAATATGTAAACGCCGCGACTGTTTGTAAAGACATGATGCACCAAACTAAAGTTGCCTCCATGGAATCGTACAGACGCGTGCTACAAGCAAAGATGACAAAGCGCATGCGATGCAAGGAGACAAATTCCGCATGCGATATTATTCAAATTTGTGGCACCTAGCGCCGCCACTGTTAGAAAGAAATAGAATATTTTTTTTTCTTGTTTAATTTTATTTATTTATTTCACACCCAACAAACTACAGGAAAAGCCCTATTTACAAGTTTGTGACAAAGAATTACATTAGATACAAATAACATATATCGATGTTACAAAAATAAGGTTACGTTATTGAATGTCAAACTTCATAATAGTTTCACAAAGTGACACAAAATTCCCTAAATTTTAACACTACGATTTTTTATTATAAAAGCGCGTCGTTACCCAAACTTACTTATCACAAAATAAAATGACAATTCAATTATGACATTCGTTCTTTAATATACTCTTTTTATATATGTACATTGTCTACTTTATCATTCATATATGTTCTTCTTTTCATATCATTTTCATCTTACCTGAATTGTTTGACTATATCCCGCAGGAGCCCCCAAAACAAAAAATGTAACCAAACAGCACATCGTTCCCGCAGGAACTATAAAGATTCTAGAATCGTAAATAAATAAATCTTTAATATTCTATGTAGCAATAATATACATTGCAGAATATTGCTAATTCGAAAGTCAAGTCAAACAGAATAAAAGTCAAACAAGTATAAATTTATTACATTATACAAAAATAAATCCTTAGTTGGTATACAGGAGAAGCATTTATTTAGGTCAGTATTGCTAACACTTAAACTAAAGAAATCGAAAAACGATTAAATGTAGAAAGTATTAGCAGTATTTACTTCCTTCGAAAAATGAATGGTGTACAAATGAATTAATATCAAATAAACGAGAAATAAGGAAAAAAAATTAATTAACAGAGTAATATAATAGTACATTAAGATACAAGTTTCATAAGACATAATTTTAGCGCACGCGTCATTCTTAGAAACGAGCGGCTTGCCGCGAGTTTTCTAAGGGGACAAGTGCGCTGAAATGTCTTATGAAACGTGTATTTTATACTATTTCTTCTATTTTGGTCATTTTTTTCAAAAAATTACGTTATTTCATGTCCAGGAATTTCAATTTCGGTTGTTTAATATGTACTTTATGAAACTCATTTGGATGTCATAAAGAAGTACTTTATGACATCCAAATGGGTTTTATAAAGTACATATTAAAGAACCAAAATAGAAAATAAAAATTACATGGATCGAAACCTCTTTGCGAGTTGAAAATAAACGAGATAATTACATAATTTAAATTATGCACTGGAATCAATGACAGTTTCAGACAGTTTGTTAATTTTACACAAAACAGTTGCTCCAAGGCAACTTGATTTAAGGCGGTAGACTTGTCCCCGTCACGGTAACGAAAACATGGTTTAGAATTTCAACGAATCTGGCTGTAATATTAAAAATGAACAACTGAAATTTTAAATGAAGAATGCGGAAGATGTAATTAATCCGGTAACGGGTCGATTTTAAAATAAAATCTGTAACAAGTGAGAAAAAAAATATATCATAATGACAATATTAGCCATTTTTCAACTTATATTTTCTTCAAAATATTAATATTTTTTAATTATCTAATTAAGATAACGTATAAATATATCTTTGTTGATTCTATTTATGTTTTATTTTTAAAAATATATTATGTAGTTTATAAATAAATAGTGAAATTCTAATATGCAATTTTAGTATCGAAATTTACACATAGATGTCGCAGCATTGCACCCCTAAGTCTCCCCTATGTTTATCTGTTATTTGCTCCGCCCACTCCGCCTTGCCTTAGGGCACGTTGGGTAATTGGATCCATCGAGCGCTCAGAGCTCTACGATCACGTGATCAAAATATCAGTCGAGCAGTGATCAAGTTTTCATTTACCGAACGCGTCGGATCGTTGGCCGAGCGCGAACTATGAACAACAGACAAATAATCGCAATATGCCAAATGGAAAATTATGCAGAAATTATTGTACCACTTAAGAACGATAATATATTGAAGAGCCATTTTAGAATGCGACGTTTAACATTTGTAAAGATGTTAAATTTATTAAATGAATGTCAATCATTATAATCTTGTCCGGGGCATCCTGAATTGTTATTAGATAAACTGTTATTGATAACAATTTGGTGTTTGTCAAATCCTGAATGATTCCGATAATATAAATTTATATTTATTTCAAACTTTAATTATTAATGCCTTCAAAATCTACCTGTTGGGCTATTGATAAGTAATTGTTCTTTCAGTCATTTTATTTTTGTTCTAAACAAGTTAACATTTAAAAAATCTAAAATTTATTTTGTTTACCTCCAACCTTAATTTGAATCCCGCGTCAAATCAGTACAAGGCTCGAAGCGCTCGACAGTGAACGGTCGAGCTAATAGAGCGCGATCTGAGTGTGCGCTGAGACCATTACCGAACTCTGAGCACGAGCTCGGATCGCTCTAGATCTATTTAAAGTACGTGATCGAGCCAATCGTGCGAGCTCAGAGTGCTCGGATCCTAATACCGAACGTATCCTTAGGGTAAACTTCCGAACAGTGGCGAAATTACAAATATGACTTCGTTTACAATGTTTATATTTACGGAACAATATTCACGTCTCGAATATTCTAAAATACCGAAATTTTAATTATTTTGAGCACTAAAAATTTTAATTTTAACAACAGATTCCCATACTAGCCCAATGAACTTTTGGAAAACAGTGTAAATAATGCTTTTATCTGAAATTTAGAATTATTTACCTGCAAATAATAAAGAAAATATATAATTAAATATATATAAATGCAACAATAATTTAATATAGGTAGCGTAGTGTAATTAAAGAGGCACTGTTATTATTGTTAATTTCTAAGAAGTTTTGACCTTTCTTTGAAACTTCCTCCACCAAGCAGAACAAATTTCGACAGACCAGGACCATATAATCGGAAACAAAATGTGAAAACATTATTGTTTTACATATTGGCTTTGACATTAGCACAACTAATTATAACTTTTCAGTTTAATGGAGCCTAAATTATTTATGGGTAAACGGGAAATATCTTTAGTGAATAGGTAAATTTTATTAAAATATTTTTTATGAAAATAATAATAATATTTCTAGTCTACCATATCCGGTTTATCATATATACAGTCAAAATCTAATATATTGTTTCCCTTGATATAAAAGTTTTATATACAAAAATCGAAAAGTTTTGGATTCTATTGTAGTTTTTCATTAAAAACTGTTATGGGCTTCAAGTAAAGCTCTTCTGGTTGTCCAATGTTACCCAAAGTCTAATCAACTCGTTATATGAATGCACTATGGACCGGAAACATTACCTCTACTACTTACGGTATAACGGGAGGTCAAAATACCGCTCTGCGAATATAAAATTTGTAAAACTAGAAATCATGTTTTTCCCAAAAACCAAAATGTTACTTATAGAGAAAACAATAATTGGAAACCTGCAAAAATTATAAGCAAACATCCAATATATTTTGTAATTAGAAATGAAAATAATCGTCTAAAACGACGTAATACTATTGACCTTAGAAAATCATTCAATGAACTAAGATCTAAATTTTATAATTCTGTTCTAGATATTAATAATTATAAAAATAATTATGTATGCAATGATGTATGTATGTATGTATGTAAAGTTTGTATTTGTAAAAAGGCAGATGTTATAATGTGTAGTTATTGTTAATGTTATTTAATGATTTCTCTATTATTGGCAATAATGTTTATTTCTTATTCTTATTAATGTTTGTTTGTATTTAACCTATTGGTCATTTATTAAGTTACCTACCTAAAATCATCGCATTCAATAATACTAAGGGTTTTTTAAGTAAATAATTTCGTACATAATTATAATATAATATTGTATATATGTCCTCATAATTAAATAAATATAAAAAAAAATCTGATGTGGCCAGCACATTACCTTCCGTCAGTTCTATGTATTTTGTACAAATTTCATACAGAAAGTTCCTTGCTAAATATTATATTTCTTGTACTTTACCTTCCGGCAGTTGCATGTATTTTATGCAAATTCCGTACAGAAAATTATTATTTTGTGACATTTTCTATATACAGTTTAATGTATCTGCAGAAATAAAAGATTTATTATTATTATTATTATTATTTCTTGTAAATTACCTTAAAGCAGTTGTATGTATTTTATACCAATTACATACAGAAAGCAAAAGATCCTATATTTCCAGTAAAATTATAAGACACACACTATGTCAATTTCACTTGACAGTGACATCTTTCAATAAAAATTTTCTTAATATAGTAGCTGTTTTCATAGCTATGGCTACTTTATGAAATTTAATTTCTTTATAATTTTTTAACTCTATATCCATTTAATATTAAGTATAAAATGCAGTCAAATCGTATAAAGAATAAAATATTCTTTAATATTTATAATAACATTAAATGTGAAAAAATGACATTTAACATAGTTTATTCAAGAAAAACTGTTAAAATCTTCAAATGAGGGTACTTCCGGTTGTCCAATTCTAACCAAAATCTAATCAGCTCTTCACATGGATGTAACGAAGAGAAATACGAAAGAATTAGAATTTTTAGATTTGTAGTATGGCAGTTATCGTAGACGAAAATTTTGTTACACACACACACACACACACACACACACACACACACACACACACACACACACACACACACACACACACACACACACACACACACACACACACACACACACACACACACACACACACACACACACACACACACACACACACACACACACACACACACACACACACACACACACACACACACACACACACACACACACACACACACACACACACACACACACACACACACACACACACACACACACACACACACACACACACACACACACACACACACACACACACACACACACACACACACACACACACACACACACACACACACACACACACACACACACACACACACACACACACACACACACACACACACACACACACACACACACACACACACACACACACACACACACACACACACACACACACACACACACACACACACACACACACACACACACACACACACACACACACACACACACACACACACACACACACACACACACACACCCACACCCACACCCACACCCACACCCACACCCACACACACACACACACACACACACACACACACACACACACACACACACACACACACACACACACACACACACACACACACACACACACACACACACACACACACACACACACACACACACACACACACACACACACACACACACACACACACACACACACACACACACACACACACACACACACACACACACACACACACACACACACACACACACACACACACACACACACACACACACACACACACACACACACACACACACACACACACACACACACACACACACACACACACACACACACACACACACACACACACACACACACACACACACACACACACACACACACACACACACACACACACACACACACACACACACACACACACACACACACACACACACACACACACACACACACACACACACACACACACACACACACACACACACACACACACACACACACACACACACACACACACACACACACACACACACACACACACACACACACACACACACACACACACACACACACACACACACACACACACACACACACACACACACACACACACACACACACACACACACACACACACACACACACACACACACACACACACACACACACACACACACACACACACACACACACACACACACACACACACACACACACACACACACACACACACACACACACACACACACACACACACACACACACACACACACACACACACACACACACACACACACACACACACACACACACACACACACACACACACACACACACACACACACACACACACACACACACACACACACACACACACACACACACACACACACACACACACACACACACACACACACACACACACACACACACACACACACACACACACACACACACACACACACACACACACACACACACACACACACACACACACACACACACACACACACACACACACACACACACACACACACACACACACACACACACACACACACACACACACACACACACACACACACACACACACACACACACACACACACACACACACACACACACACACACACACACACACACACACACACACACACACACACACACACACACACACACACACACACACACACACACACACACACACACACACACACACACACACACACACACACACACACACACACACACACACACACACACACACACACATACATACATACACACACACACACACATACAGACATCATCGTAAAAAAATCTGATGTGGCCAGCACATTACCTTCCGTCAGTTCTATGTATTTTGTACAAATTTCATACGGAAAGATCCTTGCTAAATTAAATATTCTATTTCTTGTACGTTACCTTCTGGCAGTTGCATGTATTTTATGCAAATTTCATACAGAAAATTATTATTTTGTGACGTTTTCTATATACAGTGTAATGTATCTGCAGAAATAAAAGATTTATTATTATTATTTCTTGTACATTACCTTAAAGCAGTTGTATGTATTTTATACAAATTCCATACAGAAAGCAAAAGATCCTATACCTATTTCCAGTAAAATTATAAGAGAAACACACTATATCAATTTCACTTGACACTGACATCTTTCAATCAAAATTTTCTTAATATAGTAGCTGTTTCCACAGCTATGGCTACTTTATGAAATTTAATTTCTTTATAATTTTTACCTTCCGTCACCTTTAGGTAAAGAAGGTATTGTCTTTGGTCAAAAAATTCGGTGGTGAGTTTTTGATGAATAAGCACGTTTTAGGGTCCCTAGAATACGATTTTACTATTTTTACGATGATGTCTGTATGTGTGTGTGTGTGTATGTATGTGTGTCTGTGTGTGTGTGTGTGTGTAACAAAATTTTCGTCTGCGATAACTCTAATGCTACAATTCTAAAAATTATAATTCTTTCGTATTTCTCTTCGTTCCATCCATGTGAAGAGCTGATTAGATTTTGGTTAGAATTGGACAACCGGAAGTACCCTCATTTGAAGATTTGAACAGTTTTTCTTGAAAAAACTATGTTAAATGTCATTTTTTCACATTTAATGTTATTATAAATATTAAAGAATATTTTATTCTCTATACGATTTGACTGCATTTTATACTTAATATTAAATGGATATAGAGTTAATAAATTATAAAGAAATTAAATTTCATAAAGTAGCCATAGCTATGGAAACAGCTACTATATTAAGAAAATTCTGATTGAAAGATGTCAGTGTCAAGTGAAATTGACATAGTGTGTTTGTCTTATAATTTTACTGAAAATATAGGATCTTTTGCTATAAATTGTATGGAATTTGCATAAAATATATGCAACTGCCGGAAGGTAAAGTACAAGAATATTTCTTTAGCAATAAGGAACTTTCTGTTTGAAATTTGTACAATATACATAGAACTGACGGAAGGTAATGTGCTGGCCACATCAGATTTTTTAACTCTATATCCATTTAATATTAGGTATAAAATGCAGTCAAATCGTATTGAAAATAAAATATTCTTTAATATTTATAATAACATTAAATGTGAAAAAATGATATTTAACATAGTTTTTTCAAGAAAAACTGTTAAAATCTTCAAAGGAGGGTACTTCCGGTTGTCCAATTCTAACCAAAATCTAATCAGCTCTTCGCATGGATGTAACGAAGAGAAATACGAAAGAATTATAATTTTTAGAATTGTGGTATGGAAGTTATCGTAGACGAAAATTTTGTTACACACACACACACGGACACACATACATACATACACACACACACACACATACAGACATCATCGTAAAAATAATAAAATCGTATTGTAGGGACCCTAAAACGTGCTTATTCATAAAAAACTCACCACCGAATTTTTTGACCAAAGACAATACCTTCCTTACCGAAAGGTGACGGAAGGTAAAAAACATTGTTATTAAGGTATTTATATATTAATTTCCAATAATAAATTATTTTAATAGTTCAATAATATATATATATATATATATATATATATATATATATATATATATATATATATATATATATATATATATATATATATATATATATATATATATATATATATATATAATTGCCTAATTGCAGTATTATATAAATGCAGCACAGCAACAATATACGTATAACAACTGTTGCAAGCAAAATGCAGACTACGTAGATAATTGATAAGCTACCTGCTACCTGTCTCCGGCAATGGCGCGGCACAGTGGAATATAAGAAGGGTTGCTAGAGCTATAAATAGATGTAGAAGAATATAAGGGAGAGCATTTCGGTACCGCCTACTGGCTCCTTCTCCCTTTACACCTCCAAAACCAGACATGGTCAAAGAAAACAAGTCAAGGCTCGTAATGAAAAAAAAAAAAATCTTCGGGTATGTAGATTTGGAACTTAAATATCTCGTAAATATCCAACTTTTTGATAGTAACGACATTGAACTTAATAAACTCGCAAAGAGGTTTCGATCAGTGTAATTATAATTAATATTATATAATTCCATTAAAAAAATGTTGCTTTCCATGTTCATCTCTTGAATTTTACACCATAAAATTTGTTGGAAAAATGCTAGTCGTTTCCTGACACTTCATACAAAAGAGCAATGGTGTGCCAAATAAATCTTCCACCTTAAATTAAAATTTTATTTTCACCGAAGTAAATTTTTAACTTTAATGAAATGAAAACGTTACTGGAAGTTGTGAAAATTATTACAACTTATTTAATCAGCTATTAAAAATGGTTGGAAACAGTAATAAAAAATCTGATGTGGCCAGCACATAACCTCTCGCCAGATATTTTACCTGGTTGTACGCATAAAACGAAAAATATTTTTAAATACAAATAAATATATTCATGTCTCACTACAAAATAATTTTCACATATATTTGCAAAATCTATGGGATATTTTAATATTAATTATGTACAATACATACATTTTCTTTATATTCAATAACCTGAAATTTTCTTTTTCTACTTTCCTTTTCTTTTTCTTTATATTCGTCAATTTTTCGCAAATTCCTTTTATATTCTTTTTTACGTATATTCTTTTGTGTTGTTGACTTTTTTTTTATTTTCATAATCTTTTTATTGCGTGCATAAATGCTACCTTAAAGTAACATCTATGCACCGAAAAAATTTTTATTGCGTGCATAGATGCTACTTTAAGGTAGCATCTATGCACCGAAAAAAATTTTATTGCGTGCATATGCTACTTTAAGGTAGCATCTATGCACCGAAAAATTTTTTATTGCGTGCATAGATGCTTCTTTTTATATTTTATATCGTGCATGGATGCTTCTAAAAAGAAGCATCCATGCACGATTCACTGGGTTTAAATTCCCAACAGGTATACGCACCATATTTTTATATGGGGCGTATACCTATTGGGGATTTAAACCAAGTGAATCGTGCATGTATGACTCTTTTTTAGAAGCATCCATACACGATATAAAATATAAAAGGAAGCATCCATGCACCATATAAAAAATAAAAAGAAGCTTCTATGCACGATTCACCCGGTTTAAATTCCCAATAGGTATACGCCCTATATAAAAAGAAGCATCCATGCACGAATCACTCGGTTTAAATTCCCAATAGGTATACGCCCCATATAAGAAGTAGCATCTATGCACGATTACTCAGTTTAAATTCCCAATAGGTTGACAGGTGCTGCCCCCTTAAGCGGCCGTTCTAAGAACTATATACGTATGACGGTAAATTTGAGAAAATTCATTCCTGATTAAATACGCACAAGTTCTTCATTTTTTTAAGTTATTAATTTTTTTTAGGGATTTAAAAATTAAAGAAACTTAATTTTAATAAACATATTTATTAAAAGTATATATTTCAATACATTTATTATGACTTACTGTAATGGTACAATTATTTTATCTTATTAATAATAATAACAATAATAATATTAATATACAATAATAACAAACCAGATATTTCTTTACATATTATGTTACGTATTAATTTAAAACATACTGTTAAATATTTAAAGAAAATATAATTTTTAAAGTAAGCCAATAAAAAACATCCCCGTTCATGGTCGATATTTATTGGGACGACGAAAGTCCTGGACTTCTCCAGAAGTCCATGGGAACCTCCACAAAGCTCGTGACAAAAGAAGAATGTTTTCGATGCAGCATCTGAAACATAAAAACAATATTATAATCATTTTTACTTCCTTGTACGAAGTAAAGGAAGTATTGTAATCGCGAAAAATTTCGGTTTTGAGATTTCAACGGAAATATCCATTTTGACCATCCCTGAATCCATTCTGACTAATTTCGTAGTGACGTCTGTAAGTACGTGCGTATGTATCTCGCATAACTTAAAAACGGTAAGCCGTAGAAAGTTGAAATTTTGTATTTAGGACTGCTATAACATCTAGTTGTGCACCTCCCTTTTTGGTCATTACATAATTTCTAGAAATGGTACTTTATTTGAAGCCTATAATAGATTTTAATGAAAAACTATCTTAAAATATAATCTAACACTTTTCAAATTTGGTATATCAGACTTTTATGTCAATTGGAATAACATAGTGGATTTTGGTTAAAACAGGCTAACCGGAAGTGACATATTACCTGAAGTTGTTAACAGTTTTTCTTTAATAAAAAGGGTTTCATTTTGATTTTAGAAATGCTTCAAATAAAATTTTTAGAGAATTAAATTCTTTGTCTAGCACATCAAGTATTATTAAATTAGCCCTTTGTATAAGCGAGATATGTATATTTAAAACTTATATAATTTTTGGCTTTTGTAATGAAGCTTGCTATAGATTAGGACAAAAAATAAAAATCTGATGTAGCCAGCACATAATCTCTCGCCAGATATTTTACCTGGTTGTACGCATAAAACGAAAAATATTTTTAAATACAAATACATATATTCATGTCTCACTACAAAATAATTCTCACATATATTTGCAAAATCTATGGGATATTTTAATATAAATTATGTACAATACATACATTTTCTTTGTTAATTCAATATCCTGAAATTTTCTTTTTCTACTTTCCTTTTCTTTATATTCGTCATTTTTTCGGAAATTCCTTTTATATTCTTTTTTACGTATATTCTTTTGCGTTGTTTACTTTTTTTATTTTCATAATCTTCATAATAATGTACAAATATTTTTGACAGTGACATTTATGTGTCAATTACAAACATTTGAATTTCTTGCCTTGTAGTAGTTTGATCTGAGATTTTTTACATCAAATTATTTTATATACCTTTCTTTATCTCTAAATCTATAGAAGATATAATAATGAATTTATATTTATCAAATAAAGAATTTAACGTTCTTTAATATAAGTATTTACATAAATTTTCGATAAATAATATTTAGATGATTTTTTTCTTGTAACTACTACTTCCGGTTGTCCAATTGTTACCAAAACTGACTCGACTCTTCCCATTATTGTTAGATTGAGGAATCCGTAGTTAAAAATGTCTTAAGTCTTATAGTATTTGAGATATAGTAAATCCAACATCCATCCACACACACACACACACACACACACATATCCACACACACATACGGACATCATCGTAAAAATGTTACAATCGGATTCTAGGGACCTTAAAACGTGCTTATTCATTAAAATCTGGATATGCGATTTTTAGCATGAATACAATACCTCTCTTAGCGAGAGGTAAAAAATATTATAAAATTGTGCTTTTGTTTTTCTAAAAATTCTTATCGGGCACTAAATAATGACGAAAAACTGAATATTGATGATTTATAATCGAGAAAAATGTTTCAAGTAAAATGTTAGATATTGTATTATCTAAAAAGTGTACGAAAATATTATATCAGTATATTTTCGAGATATAACACATTTATATTTTTTAAATGAAATCCGTATATGATTTGAAATAAAGTTTATTGTGCTTCGTATTTGTTTTCCCTCAATTTCTTTTCCTTTCTTTTGCCTGAATTTTTTATTATTTTCCAAACAAATATATGTCAAGGACGACCTGACACGAAATATAAATATAAAAATTTGATAAGATTTTTTGTGAAAATTTTCGAATGAAAAAATTATTTAAATAAAAGGAGTTTTTTTAAACAGAAATCTTAGGAATATTTTCAAAATAAAAATTAATTTATTAAAACATTTTAAAAAAATCGAGGTAAAACAAATACTTAACACAATAACCTTACATCATTGAAGAGATTTTGAAACTAAAATCAGATATAGTTTCCACTTGAAAAAAAAGTTTGTTATAGACTAACCAAGTACGAATCGTCGCGCCACTCGCGGAATTTTTAACACTAGGGTTGGGTTGGGAAGTTTAAATGACAGTTGACAATTCGTAAACACGCGTAAATCTAAGCACGAAAACCGTGGTAAAATGCCGTCAAATTTGTTGTCACAGAATGCAAATCTAAATATAACGAGGATAATTTTTGCTCTTTCCCTTATCTTTGGGAACAAGAAAGGCGACAAAAATGGATAGCATCGGTTCGTTTAATGACAAGTACAGTTGAATTTCATTAAAAATCAGATTACAAATTTCTCAAGCAAATAACATGGTTTGAAAGTTTACATATTTTGTGGTTTTGTCAAATAAAAAATTTTGTTCAATAATTATAACTTAGGAACAAAATACTTCAATTCAAAATAGGTTATGGGACAATCCATATTGTAGAATATGTAACGCAAAGAATACTCAATTTAATGAAAATGTATACTTTATTTACAGGGCAGGCACTACAGCACTTACAGGAGTTGTGTATTTCTGTTATTGTTTCAACAGCCCACATTCGCGCCAGCAGTATTACCAACGTTATAGTACATAATATCACTACATTTTTTGAATTAAACTATTATGAGTTTTACATTAGAATAAATACAATCAACTTAACAATGTAAACATTTTGATTTAAACCACGGTGTAGTATCTATAGGTGAGAGCACGAGATGCGTTGACATGGCTAAGTAACTGGGAAACAAAATGGCGCTAATGCGACCCGTTACCATTTGACAAAAAATGTTTTGCTACAAGATGCACAACAGGATATGGATCAAATAAAGAGAAATATAGGCCCGTATTCTCACCTCTTGAAGTATCGCTACTTCCGAAGTAGTTATTTATAGACAAGAATAGGTTTCATATTATTGTAATTGAAACCTATATTTAAAATAAGTGCTATTTACAATTTAATTTATTTTTATTTCTCTAGTTTTTAACATTAAACTTGACATTTGACAGCTGAAATAACGATTTTTCGGAAGTAGCACTACTTCAAAGAGGTGAGAATACGGGACATAGTCTTTTTAAGGTTTCAAAAGGTGCAATTTAGCGGCAGCCAGCTACACTATAATCACAGAACAGGTACTAAATTAAATTTCTGATTGAAAGGTGTCAATGTCAAGTGCATTTGACATATGTTGTTTTATAATTTTACTGGAAGTATAGAAACGTTTTTGTATGGAATTTGTACAAAATACATATATAGAACTGACAAACGAAAAAAGGTAATGATTGAAAATATAGAATATTATGCGTTATATATGAATAATTTAATATTTTAAATATTTTGTGTAAAAACCGGGTCGCAACAAAACTTGACATCTAGCGGCAAACTGTATGAACTAGCCCAGTTAGCCATTCTTCGTTATGCATTGGAATACGTCGTGCATTCCCCTATAGATACTACACCGTGATTTAAACTATAACAAAACAAAGATCAAAGTTAGAATTTTAATTCATACAATAATCTTGATAACGCAAAGGTGTTTTGCGTTCTCTCCGCGGACGATTCATGGCATTTGATCCTCTTGGTTCTGGATCATTTATTTGTTCGATGTCAGGTTGTTCCGCTAGCATAGGTTTTGTTTCGATTTCATTCCCCAAGCCATTCTGTGTGTCTAAGGCGAGCAATGAATCTGATTCATTGTCTAACTCGGATTTTATGTGGACTTTTTCAGGGGGTCTATTCTAATTCATAGCCACATGTGCTATCCGTTATATAAGTTCCACTACTAGTCCACAGATGGATTCAAGTCGGATAGCCACATGTGCTATCCGCTATATAAGTTCCACTACTAGCCAATAGATGGATTCAAGTCGGATAGCCACATGTGCTATCCGCTATAATGACAGATGTCAAACGTGCTGATAGCTTTCACTCGTTTGACTGTGGATGATCGTGGCTTTGTTCTTATAGTACCTATTTGTGTTTAATTTGTGTTAGTTCTTGATGTGGCAATTTATTTAGGTTTGTTGTAGCATTAATTTAGTAGTTTCGTTATAGATCTTAATTTTTTATTAGTAATAATGTGTTAGATTACTTAGTTTAGTTAATAGTTTTATTTATATATTACATTTTTAAATTTTCGATAGATTTAGATTCTACTATAGCAATTTTAGTTTTTTTTAATTTAAAATAAATTCCCTTTCAATGAAACTGAATGGATCTTGCGCATCCCTAATCGTTCGTCTATTCAATCGAATTTCTTCCCGTCTTTCCTCTTCTACAAGCACATCTGCGGCTAATAAAGCCCTATAAATATATGCCATAATCTAAAATTATTTTTAAACAAAGGTTGTTAGAATTATAAATAATTATTATAATTTAAATATATACTTACAATATATAGATATAAATCAAATATTATTATGATATAACACACAAAATTGAAAAGCCGAAATGCTAGTCAACTTGTCATTCAGAGTTATCAGTCACTGTCAAAACAAACATTCAAATTATAGCGTGACACTTTGCTCGTAGCGGTACCACTGGAGTTCTCGCTACGGATAGCCACATGTGGCTAAATTAATAAAAATTCCACTACTGGCCAACAGATGGAGTCGGAGTTGGATAGCGGGATTGGGCTAAGTTAGCCTCACGCTACATGAATTAGAATAGACCCCCTGGTACTTTAATTTCATTTGAAATGTATCTTTTGACCATGGATATATTTCTGGTAAACGTATTACCGGATTTAATTGTAACACTATTTCCCGTTCTATTGATTATTTGGTATTTAGTCGAGTCATATTCGCATCTCAATTTATTTTCTTTATTTTTACTTAAAAGAACAGTGTCGCCCGGTTTTAACTCACATTCTTGTACTCTTTTGTTTTTGTCGTAGAATTCCTTTCCTTTCGCTTTTTTCCATACGTCTCTTTCCCTCACATCTTCATCCCATAAAGTTACGTCATTTAATTCCGGTAGTTTTGTTCTAATTTTCCGATTAAATAACAATTCCGCTGGACTTACTCCAGTTGTACTATGCGGTGTCGAACGATATATCAATAAATAGTCTAGTAATTCGTTTCGCCAATCAAGCTTTTCCGCGTGCGCGATTCTCATTCTTTTTAAAAGACTGCGATTTTGTCATTCTACTTCCCCGTTTGCCCGCGGCCACAACGGAGCCGTATGCCTAATCGTTATTCCGCATTGTTTAGCCCATTGTTCTAGCCATTTGAGAACCATTGTCACAAATAATTATGCGAGGAAAACCGTGTCTAGAAAATATCCCGTTTAGATTCCGTTTTTACGCTGTATATAATTTCCACCTCGTAGTATCTACTATAATAATCGACTACCACTAGTAAATATTCTTTTGTAGGCAACGGACCAAGTAAATCCATAGCTAGCGTGTCCCATGGTTTATCGGGCAACTCGTTTCTGTACAAAGGTGTCGAAATGACTGCTTTCTGGACCAATTGACAACCGTGACATGATTTAACAAATTTTTCGGCATCTTTGTTCATTGCTTCCCACCAAACTTTACTTTTAACTCTGTTTTTCATCGACACAATCCCTGGGTGACCCTCGTGCGCAATGGATAAGACTCTATTTTGTAATGAAATTAGAATTATTATTCGTGTACCTCTGAGTATAACGTTTCCATAAATACAAAGTTCATCTTTTAAAATTTTAAATCGAGAATTACCCAATGTGTCCCATTTGTCCGATGGTATCGCGAAACGAACTTCAACCAACGTTGGATCGGTTTCCGATTAACGGTCAATTTCCGCTAAACTCATTGCTTTAGGAACAGATTCTTTTGCTATCCAATAAACGTGATCAACCGTTCCACTGTCTCTTTGATTTTCTAAGTTTTTAAATTTAACTAATCGCGACAAGGTATCGGCGATATTCGTACAGCCCTTTTCATACTTTACCCGATAACAATAAGGTTGCAAACGAAGGATCCATCAGTCCGCTGACACTTCAATGAATTCCCGCGTCTAACGGTTTTAGTTCAGCCTAACGTCGGTAGTTGCGCTGAGGTCGCCGGGTTGTTTGTGATTGTTTCAACTCGTTCGATTTTAGCCAATAAGAATTTTTTTTGTCAAACGTCAGCGAGATTCATGTTTGAAGTTTACTTTCCGAGCAAAGATGTTTAATAAAGTAAAATCGTAAAATCTTTTGATAATCACTTATAATCTGATCTTCATATAATATACTTTGCTTCAAATATAAAGTTATGTTTCTCGTTTGTCAGCAAGTGCTTTGTATTGTGGATGCAGAATATTTCATCATGAGCATCATGAGTAAAGTAAGTATCAATTATCTATACTTATTTTAATGTTTTAAGTTTTCTTATACAGTTTTAATAAATAGTAATCATTTTAGTTAACTATATGGTTAGCAAATTTTATTAAACAAATTTTTATCAGTTTAAGAACTGAAGATTAATTATCTATCTTTTTATAGAAATGTGCATACGAAGTATGTGTGACAAATACGTTACCAGTGGAAGAACGTGGTACATTATTTTGTTTTCCAAGAACTACAACATTGGCTACATAGTATGAATAGGCTAGATTTAGTGGATTTACCATTTGACAAGCTCGTTCATCGATGTCCAGTGTGCATACTTCATTTTGATGATAGGCAATTTCAAACACCCGAGAAGAAAAAATTAAATTTCAGACAAATACCCCGTCCTGTACTTCCTGAAGGTATGTACTCTTAACAATTTTTATTTGGTATCTTATGTAGAAGACCGTTGTGGTATAATTTGGGTCGCGTTATTATGTATATGAAACATTAATTTTTTTAGTACGTTTTCTATAGTTAAGTAAAAACTCTATTTAATATATGTGATCCTACTTTAGGTTGTAAACAAATCAAACAGATCGTAGTTATGTTATTGAAAAACTGTTTTCTTTAATTTTTGAAATATCAGATAATTAATTACACTCGCATTATAGTTATATTAAATTTACAATTAAGAAATATCTAATTATAGTTTCTTTCTGGTATAGGAACGATCACAGTACAACATCTTGGAGTCAAGAGGAAAAATCAGTTGACGCCGCGAAAAAAGGAAATGTGTTCCAGGCTACAAAAGACAGAAAGACTTCTGTCATTAAACAGGAAAAGCGGCAAGATTCTCTTCCAGAAGTGTAAATAAAACAAAGTAGTAGACATACTTTCAACGAAGTCATATAAATTTATTCTCGCTGGTCAATTTATTAAAATATACTCGGCTAACGTTTCCACTTTTCTCAAATCTTCTTCAGGGTTGCTACAATTATATGTACATAATTTTATTGTATCTTTAGATAATTCGAAATTTCGACTGAGCATATTTTAACAAATTAACTAACGTGACTGGAGTTTTCATAATACATTTATCTTGTTTTGTAAAAAAATAAATTGTAAATAAAAAGCTTTTTACCTAATTGTTCTTTTATTTATAATATATTTCTGTAATAATTACAGTCCTTGATTTAAAAATCCCGGCAACTGGCGAACTTTCATGTATTAAGGGTGGATGGAGTTGTTATTAGTTCACCCTAACGTCGGTAGTTAGCGCTGCGAAACTGCAGTTTTAAAAATAACACTATCTGTCGTGTCTGTTGCCGTTAGGTATAGATAGTCTGTGGGATCCATCTTTCAATACGAGCGTTCGGTTTTGACCTTGGAGTGAACAAATATTCAAGTGGTTTATGGTCTGTTACTAAATCAAATGGGCCCGTTCAACTTTTTTTTTGAATTTTTTACGTGTTACGAAGAATTTAAAAATAGAAATTCCGTATATTTTGCTTTCTTGAAATTACGCTTAATAACGCCTAAACTAATTATTAAGTTCTGACGTTAGCGTCACTTCATAAGTAGAGGGAACCCACTTACGTTACCATTAATATGGCAATATACAATAAACGTTGCAAGAATAAAAGTACGTATTCATTACAAACTGTGATCAAAAATCTTTCGAGCTAATGGTAAAAAAGTCAGCCAGATAGTTATTATATCATTTCAAAATATATATATATTTGTTTTATTTACTTACATGAATAGGTATAAGAGTATTGTTAAATGTTAATTTATGTAAAACTTTGATAGTATGTACATATTATACATAAATAAAAATAAGGTAAGTAAAATTAATATTCTTTGCTCGTTTTCACAATCAAGTTATTTATTCGCTTTAATTAATGTCACTTTAAGACTTTCTTTAATATAATATTGAAGTTTTCATACTCACCAAATGCTATTATTATAATTAAAATAGTATTTAAACTATTTTCTATTTATAATTAAATACAACAAAGACAGTAATCAAAGCCTAGTTCATAATAAAAAGTAATCCAACAGTTACATTACTATTTACTAAATGATTACAACAATGACAACTATTGAGATTACAATAATTAAAACATAAATTATAATATAAATTTATTTAATAAGTAAATTTTCATTTGACTTTCATAAAAAAATACCCGGATATATTAAACATGTGTTTGTTAGAGTAAGTGTAAAACCAATCGCGAATTTATGAGCAAAATATGCATGGTCCACTTGATAGTGACATTTTCACAGGGAAACTGGGCTACTGTAATGACGCTGACGTCACAACATGGCGACCATTTTACGCTAAAAACTTTAATTACATTATTATAGGTATAAAAATACAAAATATATAGCAATTTTTATTTCTTTTGCATTTATTTATATTCAAAATACATATGCGACATGTTATTTTTAAAAAGCCGAAGACTTGGACGGGCCCATTCCATCCCATAAACATATTGATGAAACCGTTCGCAGGCGAAAACTGGTGCCAGAGCTTTTTTCCGTCTGCGAATAACGTTTTTCACATTTTGAGAGACTTTTGCTGGCATAGCAAATAACTCGCCACTCTGTCGGACTGTTTTGCGTTAGTACCGCGCCTACCGCGTCTGCAATCACCTTTGTTGGGGCATATTTATTATACATACCCAACGTCCCCGCGTTTCCTATAATTCTTTTATTTTATTAAAAGATTTTTCTTGTTCGTCTGTCCAAATAAATTTCTCTGAATTCAGCGTTAATTTACGGAGAATCTTGCTTAGTTGCGATAAACTCGGAATGAAAGATCCGCAAAAATTCACGAGACCCAAAAACCCTCTAATTTTATCTGGCGTTCCTGGTCTCCTAAAATTTTGTACTGCTTCTATTTTAAATTTAAGTGGTCTGTAACCTTGTTCCGTGATTCTTAATCCCAAAAAATCAATTTTTGTTTTAGCAATTTTACATTTGTTTTCATTCAACGTTAAACTTTTGGTCTTCAAAGTATTACAAATTTTTAATAATCTACAATCGTGTTCTTGTTTTGTCGTACCGTGTACAATAATGTCATCTAAAAAAATTTCCGCGCCTTCACAATTTCGCAAAATTGACAACTTAAACCGAACATTAATCTTTTGTATCTATACAGGCCTGAATTGGTCACAAAAGTCGTAATTTCTCTAGATTTTTCATCAAGTTCTATTTAGCGTCACGAACGTCTAATGTACTGAACAATTTGCTACCACGTATTTTATATAAAACTTCTTCAAGCACTGGCAATGGGAAACGTTCCCTCACGATTGCTTGATTTGCCCGGCGCATGTCAACGCATAATCTGAATTTACCGGTGTCGTGCATTACTGGTACTACTGGAGATACCCAAGGAGTAGGTCCTTCAACTTTCTCGATAATATCTTGTCGGAGAAGAGATTCTATCTGCATTTGTATTTGGTCGCGAATTTTGAAAGAAACTCTACGCAATGGTTGAGCTACTGGTGGAAAAGAATGATCAATTGGCAACCTAAGTTGAAAATCTTTCAGTTTGACAACTCCCGTCACTAATTCTTTCTCAATGCTTATATTATTGATTTGTAAATCTGGACCGATTTTCAAGATATTCAGCTCAACAACTGCTTGATACCCCAGCAATCCCCGATCATTACCTTTCAAAACTACAAAATTTGCTTGCGCTTCCATTTTTCCCACTTTTACGTTACAATCAAATTCTCCCAATAGTTTCAGAGATTTATTTTGGCCATAAGGGTAAATTTTCCGGTTTGCCAATTTATAAGATTTACAAACAATATCTTTTCCTTACACGATCTCCACAAACCTTCGCCGATGACGTTGCATGATGCGCCCGAATCGACTAACAGATTCAAAGACACGCCTCCGACAATGACATCGACGCTCTGCTCCTTCACCCTGTTGATGTGGTCGGCCACCTTCAGGTTGAATGCGTATTCATCGTTGACCTGTTCGTCCTTCAAATTTCTTACCGATGTTCTGTCCTGCTTCTTCTTCAACGAACCTTTTTTGCTGTTCCCACTATTCTGCTGTACATCTCTAGTTCGGCAAGCTACGGCGAAGTGACCCTCTTTCTTGCATTTCGTGCACTTTTTTCCTTTAGCTGGACATTTTGGATCTGACCTTACATGTCCGACGTAACCACAACGAAAACATGTTATCCCGTTGCTTTTTTGAGGCTCATATTTATTCTGATACGATTTTCCCTCGGAGATTTTCGAAATTGTTTCAGTTTCCATACTCGAACCGACGTAACCTCACATGCTTGCGCAATTCCAATTACCTCAGTTTTCGATGACTTGACCTCTGACCTCGTCATCATCCTTTGCAAATTCACAATATCTTGCTTGTCGGAGTCTTAACGAATGGAGTCATATCAAAAAGAAAAAATGTTGATTTTTCTTTCATAAATGAACAATTTACCTAATATTATGCATATATACATCAAAAATATTTAATATTATACTTTTCATTCATGATTTTCTTTATAAAGATTCTGAGTTTGGTTTTGTGACGTCACAGTTTTGTACACAAATACACGATAGTGAGGCACACACGTACTCGTGCTTTTACTATACATGAACAGATCTGTCACTTTTTTCTAACATAACCTTATAGAACCAATATTTTGAAAGTAACGTCAACATCTTTGCAACAAGTTATTTTTTTTTAAATAAGTACAAATAACGATATATGCCAAATAAAAATATAAATAAATAAAATTTATGTTTGATTTAGATATTACAATGGTTGTACAATATTGTTCTGTGTCGTCCTACGAGAATAAGTCGTTAAGAAGTAAAAATAAAATTTTTGTTTGTATTCTTATGGCTCAAGATGTAAGGGAAAGATAGTATAAGGCAATAAAGACTCCAGAAGTTTTGAAGACTACGTTTGGTTTCAAGCGTGGTGCGTGGTTTCAAAACACAATGACATAAACGTCAAAAGTAGTTCCGTTTTCGCTCGGTAGATGTCACTACTACCGCAAAACTGTTACGTCATTCGAATTTTTTTATAAACTTTAAAAAATTATTACTGTAAAACTAGAAACTTGGGTGTCATAAAATATATATTTTCGTAGGTAGTTTTAAACGTACTTTCAGAAAAAAAAAATTGGAAAATGTGGTATGACCCCATTGGTTGATAGTTTCATCTTCTTTCTGCGCCAAACCTCGAAAAACATGACGTTCATACGTTTTGTTTTTTTTTTTTTTTTGGTTTGAAATAATTTGTTAACTGATCTTTGGTCTTTTTGAATGCATCTTCATATTCACCTACCGTGTCGGCTCCAGGAATGGAATAGAAAATATCTTGTAACTCAAATCAGCCCACATGTAACAAAATTGCTTGCACAAAAAGTTTAACTTGACCGACATCCTATCTGTTATAGTTCTCGAGATCCCTACAGTGGCACTGCCACTGTGGCAGTTTTAAATGGGACATACTTTATATTGAAGGTTTTATTTTAAGGATATAATTATCTTTGGAATTTTTCTTATTTTGATTATTTATCCATGCTTTTAACTGTGCTTTTGTTCTTCTATATAATACTGGATTATCTGTTATAAGTTTTTCACATTCTGCGTAAGACGGTAAAGTTTTATTTAATAAATGATGGTGGAAATATTTTGTTACAACTTGTGTTTCTGAAGTTTTCCATGATATTCTCTGTATTTTTTGTCCTAAAACAAGACAATAAGGATTATGTTAAAGTGTACACAACCTCAAAACGATTTAAATATTAGAAATAAAAATAAATATATTCGTATGTTTACAAATACAAGTGTCCGCAAATGTTTACCCAAATTTTATCTGGTTAGAATATTTAACAATTAATCTAACTGAATTAATTTTGCTGCCTGCAAGTAAACTTGGCACTTTGTTTTTTACCTTCCGTCACCTTTAGGTAAGGAAGGTATTGTCTTTGGTCAAAAAATTCAATGATGAGTTTTTAATGAATAAGCACGTTTTAGGGTCCCTAGAATACGATTTTATTATTTTTACGATGATGTCTGTATGTATGTATGGATGGATGTATGTATGTATGTACGAATGTGTGTGTGTGACCATTCTTTCGGATCGCATAACTCCAACCTTTCGAAAAATAATATTTTTTTCGTATTTCTCTTCTTTACATCCAAATGAAGAGCTGATTAGATTTTGGTTATAATTGGTCGACCGGAAGTACCCTAATTTGAAGATATTGACAGTTTTTCTTGAAGAAACGTGTTAAATATCATTTTTTCATATTTAATGTTATTATAAATATTACAGAATATTTATTCTCTATACGATTTGATTACATTTTATACTTTATATTCAACAGATACAGAGTTAAAAAATTATAAAAAAATTAAATTTCATAAAACAGCCAGCTTTGCTATAAACATGGAAAGATCTACTATTGGGATTTTCAAATAAGAAAACGCTAACTAGCGGCGAATATTAAAATTACAAACAGTGGTACACGTTTGACATTTATATGAAACTACAACTATAATGACTATAAAAACTCTATTATACATACTTGAATTTTAAATAAAAAATACTAATAAATGAAAAAATAATATGAAAACTAAAGAAACACAATTGACAGTAATGCTAGGCTGACAAGTGTCAACAAAAAGTGTACCATTGTTTAATGTGATCAGCGCAATCTCTTCATACTTGAAAATCCCAACATTAAGAAAATTCTGATTGACAGATGTCAGTGTCAACTGCAATTGACATAGTATGTTTGTGTTATAATTTTACTGGAAATATAGAAACTTTCTGTATGGAATTTGTACAAAATACATAGAACTGGCTTAAGGTAATGTACTGGAAATATTGAATCTTTTGCAAGAAACTTTCTGTGTGGAATTTGTACAAAGTACATAAAACTGACGGAAGGTAATGTGCTGGCTACATCAGATTTTTTTATTAGAATTCGTGTTGTCAGTACACTGCTTATGCCATCAGGAACGCTGCTATTTTTTTCATTGTAAACCACGAAGTATAATAACTAAGGAGTGGATAAAACGTATCTAGCCGCTATTGAAAAGTGTCCCCCAGAATGTATCATGAGAGACAGAGAGGGTAGAGAGAGATAGACGTTTTATGCCATACTACAAGAGTGGGTGAGTTGTGGCGATAAAGTTTTTTTATTTTCAGTCCCTGAAGATGGGGAAATGCTAAATAAGTTTCGTCGTGTTGTATCACGAAAAGGCAGACTTTTACACGTGAAAGATTATGTTTGTAAGAGACATTTTAATGAAGAGGACATTATAAAAGAATGGAAATCTTGACATATTAAGGTAAATAAAACATATTTCATTTCATTTATGTACAGTATGTATGAATTATGAAATTGTACTACGTCGTCAGAGCCATTCCGTGCGTGTGGACAGATTGTGCCCCGCACAAAGGCGCCAAACCAGGAGGGGTGCCATTACAAGACAATAAAATAATAATAGTATTTTTTTGCAAACTGGGTTTATTTGTAAAGGATTATTATCGTACCAAACCGATATTTTTCTATCATTGTTATATTGAAATAATAATTATGAAGACGTTGATTACAACAAAGAATATTTTGATTATAGCTCAAGAATATTGATTACAAGATTGAATCCAACAATGAATTTAGTAGTAAAAAGTAAAATAAATATTCTGCTAAACGGATAATTTTTTGGCATTGTTATATTGTAAGCTATAACTGCAAAATTGTTGATTACAACAACGATAAAACGCTCAAAACATTAAATTCATATATGAATCAATAATTCTACGAGTAATTTAATTAGTTTTAAAAATATATGTAAGTATCTAAATATTGCTTATAATACAATAACTCCTCAATATAATGTAAAATAATTTGTTATTTCCTATATAATTGTATACGTTGTGTGTTAAACGCGGCCTACCTATATCTATCTCTCTCTTCACTCGCCTGTCACGTTATGAGTGACCTTTTTCTAAACTCTTGTCCACTCCTTACGTCGTGTATTTTACCTATGTTGATGATAATGTATTGTGCACACATTGCGCATATCTATTGGCGACTAAAATTACTAATAGCGGTGCTGCGGCTTGTTTGCAATCGATAGATCTTCGGAATTGAGAAAATATTAATATTGTAAAACTAAAATAATTATTTTGATTTATACTCAAATTGAACAATTCTGATGATGGGCTAATTTTACGTCCGAAACGACCTATATGTAGTGCCTTTTGGAAATAAAAACATGGAACACTTCAATTTTTTTCGATACAAATTACCACAATGATTCCCATCATAAATTTATAATAATTTAATGTAAAAGAGTCAGTTATAATCAAAACAAAAAATAATAATGAATGGTTTATATTTTGTAAATAAGTCTTTCTGAAAAGTATTTACCGTATTTTTTACTACCTATATGGACGAAATCTTACATTTTTGTTTATGCTCATGCCCCCCTTAAAACGACAATAGTTTAAATTTATTACGGAGGTTAATATTCGTAATATAAATAATATGAAACAAAAGTAAATGAAATGAAAAGATTAGGAAAAGAATATACAAAAACAGAAAATAATAAGTTTAAAGCTACATAATAATTAAAATTTTATGTAAAATGTCGAACGTAATCTAATCTACCTGTCTATTTAGAGCTTGTATACAGATGTCGCCGTTTACCCTCCAACCGAACTCACTCAGAGTTTTACCACTGCCGGTTGGATTTCAGCCATTGCTACATTTATTTAAGATGTTGTGTATTAAACGCGGCCTACCTATACCTATCTCTCCTTCAAACGCCTGTTAAATTATGGGTTACGTTTTTTCTAACCTCTTGTCCATTATTTAACATATTATACTTGGTGTTGCAAACCGATTATGTGCCCGTGTGCCACTGCAAACTGCAATAGACCATTTCAGAAATTTGAGCGACCACTACATTTACTTTTTGAACTAAAAAGTTAGTGCCGTTAAATGGCGGCATTTCAAATTTATACGCGACCCCGGTATTCTGTTTTAAATTTTAGAACTACACAGAAGTTGTTAATATGAATTTAAGTATAAGATATGATTTCAATTAATATTTTTTCTACAGTCTATATACAAAGTAGCCATTTGCGCTCTCTTTTGTCAACGCAAAATGTCACTTTGCCGCTCATGCGCGACAAAGTAGAGAAAACGCTCGCTGTCCAAATTTCTAACTGTACAATATTTAGAAATGTCACTTGTCTACATTCTTAATAGAAACGTTTAGTCAGGAACTAATGGCACTGTAGTTACACATTTACCACCTTCACAAGACAATCTGACATATAACTGTTCTGTCGGTATATTACATAACCAAACAAAATGCTGCACTGCTGTGAAAATAAAATAGGGCATTTATTTACAAAAACGAAAATATAAAATGCTTAGATTAGATTGAAGCAATAGCTCAAGAATGGAAATAACGATAAATTAAAATTAAATATAAAATAAATTGTGGGAACATTTGTGCTGCTACCTGCAAAAGTTTGGCGTGAACGATCCCAATGGACATCCACTTTTCCACTGCACTAGTGCAGTACTTGAAACAAATAAATTATACAAAAAATTATAATATTCATTGCAAAATTTGCATCAATTTTTTATAAAAACGAAATCCAAAACAATATCTTGAAGTCATATTTGAATACGTACCATCTTCACTGCAAAACTATTGAGTAGCATTGTAAGTACAAAGTGTACATTTTATTATTTTTTATGGTGGAGGACTGTAGAAAAAATCTTGTGTGTGTTTCGAGCGCAAATGGTCATTGTCGATTTCGAGAGAATGTCAACAACCTCTCAATCGACAATGTCCCATTTTGCGCTCTTAATACACAAATAGTTATTACAAATTAGAACTTATTTTACTGTGTGAAAAAATTAAGTCCGTTCATCAATCAATTATAAAAATTGCATTACTATACTAAACCTAACTTTTTATTTTCTAAACCAGACAAAACATTTCAAATGGCAATATTTTGTGGACCAGAAGTTTAGTACCCGTCATAATTATTTGTAAAACGAAACCAACGAAACAAAAACAAAACTGTAAAATTGACAGAACTGTCATAAACAAGGACGGGTATACGGCAATCGGCACTAACTTTTTGTCGCAGTCTAACACTTGGCACATGCGCTTTTAATTTCTGAAATGGTCTATTGGCATTATGAACTAAAAAGAAACTATATAAAAACAAAAAAATCTGATGTGGCCAGGACATGACCTCCCACCAATTCTATGTTTAAAATAGTAATGAACTTTAAGTAAAGTATGAGTTCCGGTTGATCGTTTGTAAACAAAATGTAATTTATTGTTCCAATAAATAAAAAAGTCTGTAATACGAAATTTTGGATTATATTTTTTTGGTAAGAGCTCCAAATTAAGTACCACTTCCGATTTATCATATATAGTCAAAATCTAATATGATGTTTTAAATTATATACGTGTTTCAAATACCAAATTTGAGAAGTTTTGGATCATATTTTTTCACGAAAGTCTGTCCCCAGCTTTAAGTAAAGTATCCGGTTATCAATTTTAGCCAAAATCTAATATGTTGTTCCCCTTGATATAAAAGTCTTAAATACTAAAATTGAAAAGTTTTGGATTATATTTTAATATAGCTTTTCATTAAAATCGTTGTCCAATATTACTCAAAATCTAATCAACTCTGTATATAAATGAAGAAAGCTTAAATACGGAAAATAGAACTATTTGGAAGTTTGATATAAGAGTTAACGTGGACGAAAAAATCGTCACACACAGACATCATTGTAAAAATAGTAAAAACCTGTTGTGGGGTCCCTAATTCGTGCTTATTCTCTGCAAACTCGCTATCGAACTTTTGAACCGAATACATTACCTCCCTTACCTAGAGTATGACGGGAGGTAAAAGCGGTACTCGAGATAGCCAAAGCTGTAAACTGATTATTCCAATAATATGGTCACTTTATGAATCCCTAGTAGGGTAGTATTACAAATCCATAACTCACAAACACTTTTTTTGAATATTGCTTATTCGATAATACTGAACAGAATTTAAAAATATCTCTAATGGATAAAATTCTCAACCTTGACAAATAATGTATTCTATGTAGAACTATACTGTATCTGGTTTAAGAATGCAGTGGTGTGGAAATAGCAGTTTGATCTTGTTATTTGATTGGATAATATCGGGGTATTATCCAATCAGGAAACAAGATTAAAATGCGCCTATCTTCGCACCACTGCAATCTTAAACCAGATACAGTATAGACAGATCTATAACACGAAATTCTTTTACTGTTATTGTTATATTTAAGAGAGTTTATTTTGAACATGTATTTTATAGTTCATTTCACGTAGAGTTTCGTATTTTAAAGATGTCTGATGAAGGTCATCTTTATCCTGAACGAATTAATAAGTTGTTATAGCTTGGTTCAAGAAAGATGACTATTCAAGGCCATTTATAAGCCGACTGATATATTATTTGCAGATAACTTCAGTGCATTTCGTATGCATAGGCGTGCAACACGAAATATTTATGTATACATTCTGACTGAAAAAAAGTGTAATTTATTAGAAAAATATGTTTCTTTTTAAATAATGCATTTCTTGTTCTTAACTTATGTTTTTGCAAAACACAAAAACAGACTTGACATAAACCATGGGGTAATAATAGACCAGAAAAGTTAGGTTAGAAGTTGCCTCTGGCGCGAGTTCATAGTTTGAATTCCCTAGTATAGGTTTCATATAGGAGTTTAATTTTACAGACAAATAAAAGATGTTTTGTAAAAGAAATTAAACAGCTCATGCTAAGAATTCGATAGTTTGTTTATTCAGTAATAGATTACAACAGTTTAAACCTGTAGAAAAGGTAAAGTAAGAAAATTATTAGAAATTAAAATGCTTGGTGCAAGCAAGGATACCGTATGTCGTTGACCCACCAGTAAATAGGTCAGCACCTCCAGCACAATAGAAGTTGAAGCATGCACTATCAAACTGCGACATACGTCCAATGAATTTTGTAGTGTTGTATTATTATTTAAAGAATTATAAACTGTGCAGAGTTCATGTGAATATTATTGTACGAATCTGGAGATAAAGGATCGGTCTAGATGCTACATATAATGCTTTGCATAAGAGATTTACTTTTATGAGATTTTTCGGCCTTTAAAGTTGAGCAAAAATTTCCTTGGTAAGAAATACACGGGGATTGAAATTATGTTCTCAGCGTTATGAACTGAGTTTGAATTTCGCGCCTAAGTTTGACCGTTACACTTTTCTGGTCTATTTGATTTAAACGTCAACGACACTGGGTAAAACATTAGCACAGAAGTCAGCGTAGTAAATAATTAAATATCTGTAACTCTACGACGGACGTCATTATTATTATACTTGCCGTCAAATAAGTATGAACTGGAAATTTCTACACCAATGAGCCTGTTTCACATTTTTCAAAAAAAAAAAATTAAGTGAAAGTTTATGCAATATTTTTCTTATTAATAAATATTTTTAAATTTTTTTTGTTATTTTCGTAAGTAATAATAAAATACGAATTGGCGCCAAAAATAGTCATGAAAAACAATCCCCCACTCCTGTGTCATAGAAGCACATACATTACGTCATTCACAGCCAATAGAAAAACAGTTTTTCCATCACCTACATTTATTTTTGTTATTTAGGGCCGGTATTTCCATCTTCGGATAAAGTGCTGGATAACTTATCTGTCGAATAAATGAACAATATCGCATCAAATCATTTACCTCATTTATGCTCTTATTTCGATGCGATATTTTATTATCTGACGAATAGTTAACCTGAACTTTATCCGGAGATGGAAGTACCGGCCCTTAGATAAATAAAGGTAGATGATAGTTTGTCACACGTTAATAACAAACTTCTAATTTGACATTTGACGCTGACATTTTCCATTATAAATGAGTAATAATGGCTAATACAGAATACACGCTAAGTCGGAAAATTTACCGAAAATCGAAAGCTGGATGATGGCGGAATTTATGTCAGAAAACGACTGTTTTACTGTTGCCAAAATAAGATGTGTTAAAGAGTTAAGGTAAAATAAAATGTGAAAACCCAACCATCAGCTCTTCGACCTATTGCTTGCAGACACAATTTTCTTTTCTTCGCATCTTTTGGCATATTTATAAATTCAATAGTAGGTTTGTTCCTTGCGCATTTTTGCAAAAAGGCACAATACGATATTGTAAATTACTTATTTTATATTAAATTTTGTATTAACACGAACCAAATCAAAAATTTGACACTTGTTTGACAACTTTGACAATATATTTATCATAACACTTGTAACAAAACACAAAGAATTGACACTATAAGGGACCAATTGGAGCCGATGAAGATGTATGTGTTGTGACGTCACATTCTGTTTCAGATCACGTGACTTTTGCAAAATATACAAATTTCAAAAATTAATTGTAAAATATCTAGTGGATATTTGATGATATTTTCATATTTGAGGCTATTTAAATAATATCTTTTAAAAATTAATACTTAGAAGGCATATAAAAATTCTTGTAACAGCCCTATTCATATGGGCAATGTTGAAAATGTTAAGTTATGAAGAAGCGACAACACCGCAGGGCAAGGGACAGAGTGCGGAAAGGGGAAAAAGTTGAGCATCAGTTCATACTCATTTGACGGCGAGTATAGTAGTGTGTTAGAAAGTAATGTTACCATTTACGTATATCTTTCACACGTCAAATAATCTTTCTACCGCTATATTTGAGGTGATTTTCGATATTTTCATGCCTAATTTCTGCTGTTACAAAATGTGCAAAAAATTATTATTGATTTAGATGCAGGATGTTATGTTCTACAACTCTTATTCGAATCTTTTTTACCTAAAATAATTAGGGATGCAGTTAATTTCGAAAGTATTATTTTACATATTAAAATCCTGGATTCGGCAATGCTGGTCATCACTACGTATATCCGACTTGTATAGATTTTTCAAGGTCGAGAATTATCCATTCGAGGAATGTTCAAGCATAAATTCTGCAAAGAACTTACTTTTAAGAGGAGTAAGCTTCATTGTAAGTTTCATTTCATCTTCATCTGATGATACAGAAGGACCTGCATAAAACAGAATATATACTCGTATTTGTTGCACATAAAAGAAAAATAGAAAATAATATAAATATTATTTTTCATTGTTAGAATTATTATTAATATTATTATTAAATCTAGTTCTTGTTAAAGAAAAAAATTGTTACACATTCGCCATTTTTTAATAAAAATTAAGAAAAAGCTATTTTAAGTCTTCTGAATGACGATTGTTAATATTTTCATACAATTTTCATTTTTCGACGATAACACTATGTTTGAACAAATATATTTATATTTATTTATTATTTTTTAACGTTTTAGTCTGTAAGTATAAACAATTTTAATTGTTAATCACGCAACACGTATTCATATTTTTATTTTTATATTCGTTTTCCACCAGTTTTCCCTGATGAAGCTGTAAGTGGTAGCGAAACGTTAGCCTCAGACTAAATAATAATCAAATTTAGACTGCATTCCTGCTATTATTCCTCCCATCAACAACATCAGTCGTTTATTCCATTTTACGTTATTATTATTATTATTATCATTATTATATTTTTTTTTGTTGGAAAAAAAGCAAAGTAGCTGACATCTGGTGAGAGATTTGTGAACGTAGCAAATGGGGTAAACATTACTTTTATTAATGGTGTAGTTTATTTTGTATATCAATGATATTTTACACTAAATCGTTTTGATGTTTACACTTTAAAATAAAAACAAATATCACTATTTTACTAGACAAAATGGCGGCCAAATGGGGGAATTTATCGTAGGGTACCTTTATAACCAGCCATGGACTAAGATCGCCGCCATTGTCGGCCCAATGTTAAACATACTAAAAATTCATTTCCATATTTGTTTGTAAGAATGTGACATATTATAAAAGAATACTAAATAATCACACTATGAATTTATAAAGGTAATAAAAATTAATTTATTTATAAAATACACAAAAATTATTGACATTCATTTAGAGGTTATGTAGAATATAGGATACAAGGATGTTCTAATAAAACACTGGATAGCTGACGTACGTTTAACAAGTGAGGCAAGTAGTGGGGTATTATTATTATTATTATTATTATTATTATTATTATTATTATTCTTGTGGACAGTTGTCAGAACAACTAATTGCTGACAGCTGATTACAAGAATTTTATTAGAATAGTCTGTAGCATCGCGATACTTGTCTTGCTTTGCTTTCTGCGTCATAGTTCATCAAGTTTGCTTGAAATCCAATAGTGATAAAAAAAATGAATATTGCCACGTGAAAGAGCTTAAAAAACTGTCCCAAATAAGTTCAAATCCAAGTATAGAATGATTTTATACTAGAAGAACAAAAAACTGCAAAATTTCATATTTGCCTGTATCTGGTGACCTATGCATTTATTTTGAATAAACAATGC
The DNA here is from genome assembly GCA_963082715.1 of Harpalus rubripes. Taxonomy (NCBI): domain Eukaryota; kingdom Metazoa; phylum Arthropoda; class Insecta; order Coleoptera; family Carabidae; genus Harpalus; species Harpalus rubripes. The sequence continues at coordinate 71,675,017 of OY720449.1, read as the reverse complement.
ATTGCCAAAATAACATCCTAATATAGGACAACCTTTGTCTAATTAACCGACTTCGTACCTCTTATAGTTGTCGAGATAATTAACAAAAATACAAAATAGGAGGAACGTTTTTTGCGCCGGTGGGTATATTCTAAGAATATGACATACTTTTTGAAGAAGCTAGCGGTGATGTTAACTTTTGGTAATCTTCCACTTGTACAGATAAGATGAAAATCTACATGACAAACGTATTTTTATTATATTTAGAAAATACATACTTTTATAATATAAGTAAATATAAAAAAAATATTCAGAATTAAAAACTGCATCTAACAACTCCAAATTTATTATTTACATGCGTTTTGTTTGCAAAAGAGGGGCAAAATAAAAGTAATAATTTGTAGCTATTTACAGAGTGGCGTCTGTTATAAAGTTTTATTAATAATTGAAATCATTAATTTATTTATCAGTAAACATGAATACATTTACCATCGCAGAAAAAATATTTTATTTTACGTTTATCTCATTACAACAACCTATTATAACAATAAATTTAAGCTCATTTGAGGCAGTATTTAATTCTGGACATTTTTTTGTATTTGCACTTTAGTTCTAAAATTAATGGGGCAGAATTTACAGCTATATGAAAATTTTACCATTGTATTTCCTACAGTCCACAAAAAACTAGACACCCGGTATATTCAAATGACGTGATTACTTTTTAATAATTGTTTTCGTGTTTTCGATGTTTTTAAAACTTATCACAGACTTTCTCCACATTTTACGCACCCTTTAGATCAGGGGTTCCCAAAATTTTTCTTAGGCGGGCCAATTTAATATTACCGAATTTTTTGGCGGGCCAAAAAAAAAAAAACGGAATATTAAATTGGCCTATCCTATATTCTACATAACCTCTAAATGAATGTCAATAATTTTTGTGTATTTTATAAATAAATTAATTTTTATTACCTTAATAAATTCATAGTGTGATTATTTAGTATTCTTTTATAATATATAACATTCTTACAAACAAATATGGAAATGAATTTTTAGTATGTTTAACATTGGGCCGACAATGGCGGCGATCTTAGTCCATGGCTGGTTATAAAGGTACCCTACGATAAATCCCCCCATTTGGCCGCCATTTTGTCTAGTAAAATAGTGATATCATTTGTTTTTATTTTAAAGTGTAAAACTTTTAAAACTTATCACAGACTTTCTCCACATTTTACGCACCTTTTAGACCAGGGGTTCCCAAAGTTTTTCTTAGGCGGGCCAATTTAATATTACCAAATTTTTTGGCGGGCCAAAAAAAAACGGAATAAAATCAAAACAATAACTACGATTTTTTTTGTTTTAAATATATTTAACTATTTCTTATTTTAGCACATGTAAACACTACTGCATTGTCATCTCAAATAGAAATAGAACTGCGCGAAAGACACATTTCGTTCATAATTTGAGCAACCAATAAGAAAAGACGATCTGTTTGTGCTTGCACGTTTTCCTATTTTTCGTCCCACCTCTAGTAAGTTGGAGCAGTGCATTTTTGAATATTTGTTAATATGGCATAGGCCTGTATTGCTCAGGGCAACTGGGTAGGCAGGACAAGGTCTGGTGGTACAGTTGTAGTGTGCGGCACAGCGCACATCATTGAAAAAAACGATAAATTCGTTACTGACTCCTTGAAATTGTGTGTTGCATTAGATGCGCCAGAAATGATTAACAGTTCTGTATTTATTTGAGACTACTATACATATTATATTTCTGTACAAATGTGTAATAACTAGACTAGACATACTGCAATAATTTTTTAAATATAAACTAAACAATATTTTATTAATACAAACGCTTATGGTTAAAGTTCTGTAAGAATTTTTTAAAAATATTAAAATATTTTATTGTATCTTATTTGTAATATTTATTATTTATTTTACTATTTACTTATTTATTTTTAAATAAAAATATAATATATCGTATCGATATCGCGGGCCGAATTCACAGGCTTTGCGGGCCGCATTTGGCCCGCGGGTCGCACTTTGGGAACCCCTGCTTTAGACCTTACTACACAGTACAAATCATATGAATAAACGTTATGTTGAAAAAATAAAATACATACCTATTATTCTAGATTCTGTTTCTTCCCGAGAAGAATTCTCTATAATACTGGGTTGTAAATTCTCGCTAGTATCTTTTGTACTAATACTTGTATTTTCTTCTACTGTAAATTCCTTAGACACAGTTTCTGGAAAGGGTTAATGTTGTACTTACTGCGTGCAATTTTAATTTCACTCTAAGTTTTTACCTATTAATTAGAGTAAAAGTGAAATGAAGGAAAATGATCAGAATGAAAAAGTGGATCCATTGAATATTAAGTTTGTTATTCATTTCTTTCTTATATACGAGAAGTAGGAAAAAATACACGAATTAAGACAATGGACCTTTTCAAATTACCGGCTATCTCTTTCTATCGTTGCAAAAATATTGCAGTCATTAAAATACCTGTATTCTCGGTGAAAATTTGTATCAGTTGTATGAAACTTTTTTCATATTTTACGTCTAAAGTTTTTAGAAACAAACGCCATGGACATTGAACAGGTATTTCCTTTTGCTTCCGACTGGTACATAAGAAATAATTAAACAACAAACTTACTAGGTACTCAATGGATGCACTTTTCACTCTGAACATTTTTCTTCCTTACACTTTTGTTCTAAAATTAATAGATAAAAACTTAGAGCGATATTAAAATCAGAGACCCGGAACGACGATTTTCCGTTTCGTTATAGCTCCCGTAGAAATAATTTAGAACCGGGTAACATCGTTCATTCTTAAAAAAAAATCGTTTCTGTTCAAACAAAAGTAAATTTTGTTGTGAACTAGGTATAGTATTATTCGCGAAAGATGACTTCAAGGTCATTTATGGGCCGTCTGATATATTACTTGCAGACTACTTCACTGCATTTCGTATTCATAGGCGTGCAACGCGAAATATTTATGGATACATTTTAACTGAAAAAATAAATGTATTTTATTTTAAAATTTTGTTTTTTTTAATAATGCTTTTCTCAAAGTTTTATCTTCTTCATCTATGTTTTTGCATAAAACAAAAATATAGACTTCACGTAAACCATAAAATAATAATTTGATTTGAATGTCAACGCCATTGGATAAACATTAGTACAGAGGGCAGTATAATAGATAATTACATGTCTGTAACTCTACGACATACATCACTGTTATTTTTAGTGTGTTAGAAAGTAATGGAACTATTTACGTATATCTGTCACACCACACAAATTCAATAGACGTATGTCAAATAATCTTTCTCTTTCTAATACAAAAAGTTGCTAAGCTACTGCTACAAAATGCTGTGTATTATATTTCGAACAAATGATCTTGAATAGTCATCTTTCGTGAATAATAGTTTAATTAGTTCCAGATATTTAAATAAAAAAACTTATTTTTAACAAATTTATTTATTACTACAATTATTATAATTAAAAATTGAAATACAATTGTTATATTTTGCAAAAAGAAAATATGATGTTCCAGAACAAGATTCAATAATTTATTCAAATGGAAAAGGAAAAACTTTTTAATTTTAGTGCAAAATGTTATTCTTTATAAAAAAAAACTCTGACTTCTGCAAAATTAACAAAACTCTATCTAAATTTCAATTATACTGTACATGGTGGACATAAATCAAAATTACACCGTAACGGTGGCCGAGCGAGTTGAGGCAGCGTGCTTCTGCAGCGCTCGAAGCGATCATCATCACTCGGATATTGGGGTCGTGGGTTCGATTCCCACCAGGGGCTAGGATGTTTGTGACTGTCCTTTCATCATCTCATCTCCATCAACACAACGCAAATAAACAAAATGCTGCAAATGTAATGTAAAAATTGACTCACCCCCATCAATATCAACGGGGAAGTTTTCGAAATTTTGATTTTTTTATATGTTAAAATATTTTTAAATCTAAAGCGTTTTTACTTTTATATTTTGTAAAATTTTAAAAAATATCGAAGAAAAAATGTTAACCTTTTGCAATATTTTTTTCCCGCCATTACGGCGTACATAACATCAACTATATGCGAATTAGGTCTCGACATACGTGCCCAAAACGTGCTTCATAGAGACAGAAGCAAAACACGGCCACCTGTTTATGTTTGCATTAGACACGTCACAATTTAATTTCTGTGTTTATCGTAAATTCTACATTTAGATATTTAAAATAAAATAATTTGTTCTTTGCGATTTGAAATTGAATTTTAACGTTTTAATATTAAATATAGAACATAACTTTGTTTCATTCTAAACTAACGCTCGTAGCGGACAACTACGGCGAACCAAAGATGCTGCATACGTCATCGTATTGCGGGCGATTTAAGTATTAAGAACGGTAAGGACAGGTTACCGATCAAAGACAATGTTTGGGGACTGAGCGAAGCGAAGGTCCCAATTTTGTCTGAGATCGGTAATTCCTTAAGTAATAATATAAGCTATTTTTTGCACGATCGACGCACAAAATTTAAAAAAAAATAGAATTGAAAATTATGTTGACATATTAAAAAAAAAATTGTCATTTTTGAAGTAAGCTTTGATTTTTGTTATTTATTTACCGTGTCGCCTCCTGAACGGTAAGTGAAGCACATCACTTACCGACGTGAGTAACATCACTTACCGTTCAGTAATTTGTAAATAAGACCTACTGTCTTGGAAACACTATCGGTAAATATAAAAAATAACCCGATCGTGCAAAAAAACTAACATCGTACAAAAAAATACGCTATATTTTATTATTTTTATCGCATTAATAGTAATATTGCAGGTATAGTATTGCAGTAATGTGGAAAAATCATTACATTTCAACATGACTAATTTTTTATTGTGCATTACACGGTGGACATTAATCAATATTAAAAACAATAAAATACAAAAAAAATATTATTTATTATTTTATTATGCAGTACAGGGGACATAAATCAAAATTAAAAACAAGATTATTGGGCACCCTTCATATTAGATAGAGTTTTGTTAATTTTTCAGAAACCAGAGTTTTTTTATAAAGAATAAGATTTTTCACTAAAATTAAAAATAAAAAAGTTTTTCCTCTTCAGGACCCAAGCCGTGGACACTGTATAATATACCTTCGAACATATTTTCGGGTAAAATAAATATATGGGCTGTAAATGCTCTCTCAAATACGACTTGAGTAGTTCCATATATATATATATATATATATATATATATATATATATATATATATATATATATATATATATATATATATATATATACCGTGTGTCTATCTTAAAGGTGTACATAGGACATTAACATGGGAAATCAGTTTTTTGGAATTTCCTGCTCGCCTAATTATTTTAAGCAAAAATGCGTCACATAAAAGTTTTAGGGCACAAAAATCTGCATTTATGTCAATAAACATAATTACCTTTATCTGCTTTGTATCGACAGAAATTAAATATCAAAATGTCGAAAATTACGTTGAAAATATCAACAGCCATGGAATTGAATAAAAAATAAATAAATGGGTGACGTTTTATCTGTCACAAAGTAAGTAAATAACCTGTTTGAATTTTGAAAATAATAGAAATATTATACTGGATTAATAAATAAAGTTAAAAAATACAGTTTTGTTTAAATAATATGAATTTATTAAAAATTCTATATTGTGTAACAAAATTATGTATGATGCTGTAATGTTTCCCAACTCATTTCCAATAAATCTAGTACTACTGAAGGGGTCACTTATTCCTAACACTAACACTCTTTCTTCCAGTAACGCACATTTTCCTGCTCGTCCTATATTCTGATTACGCGGCTTACGTGTATTTTTTGAAGACACATTAGCAGTCTTTTTAAATTTTGTCACTAATTTAGCAATTTGGAAAACACGCTCTTCATTAGTATAAATATCCATTTTTTAATAATTTCAGACAATAACTAGAGACAAAATCAAATTGTCAGAAATGTCAAATAAGTTAACTAAAGTTGTGACCAAGGTTGTGACAGAACAAACGTCACGCATTTATTTATTTTTTGTCTAATTCCATGGCTCTCGATATTTCCAACGTAATTTTCGACATTTTCATATTTAATTTCTGTCGTTACAAAGCAGGTAAAGGTAATTCTGTTTATTGACATAGATGCAGAATTGTGTGCCCTAAAACTTTTATTTAACGCGTTTTTGCTTAAAATAATTAGGCGAGCAGGAAATTGTAAAAAACTGATTTCCCATGTTAATCTCCTATGTACACCTATAAGATAGACACACGGTATATATATATATATATATATATATATATATATATATATATATATATATATATATATATATATATATATATATAAGTAAATAATGTATTAGGAACAAAATAATAACGATATTAACAGGAATTTTTAATTCGGTTATATTGTTTTCGCTCCAGCAATAATATTTAGAAATTCGCTTCGTTTCTATTCCGGATTTTTTTGTTTATCGTTTCTTTTCCGTTCCGGATCCCCGGTTAAATTTTACTATTGTATTTCCACAGTTAAAAAAATAAACACCGATATATATACTTACGTAACTCATCATTAATGCACTGATCTTTGAACAATTTTATATCTGACTTATTTTCTTCCAATTTTTTTCGAGCTTTTCTGGAAATGTTTTCATCATATTCAAGAGCAAAAAGTTCTTTAAGATCACTTATTCTTTTCTTTTCTTCTTCATTTTGTTCTATAAGACATAGTGAATACTGAACATTTAAAAATGCTTTCAAATAAAGGCCTAAATAGTGTGCCATAGCCGGTTTTTCAAATTCTCCTGTTTTTGCGTTAAATTCGCATAATTTTTGAATTCCTTTAATAATGTCATAGAAATATTTTGGCTGTAATAAGTCTTTCATATCGACAATTTGGTGATTGTCTTTTTTTATATTAATGAAAAGACGAGCTAATTGACGTAACTTTCGTGTTGCATAGTGTTTTAAATGCATTTGTTTCTTATACTTTTTACAGAGATGGGAAGCAAATCGCAAAAGTAAAAAGTCATTTTTAATCACATTTCTTATCTCGTCGTCTCTCATTTCACTTAACAACCAAGATACGTTTGTATGCAAATCCATCTTTTTCAGTTCAAGTTCTAATTCAATACAACATGATTGAGCTTTAATGTTTTTATCATTTTTAAGTTCATTATTTGCCGGACATATACGAGTATGTCGACATAAGTATCTCGAAACGAAATAACCATAGCAATGTGGACAAGTAGAATATTTACGTGGTATTCGTGACTCATTTTTAGATGGCCTTCTAGATACAATCAGTTCACCATTATTATATTCAGTTTTTGTATTACTTACAAATGAACCTTTATTTCTTAATAAACTTATAAGTCTTTGTCTTTCGGGATGTTTTGCTGGAAATCGCAGAATATTTTGTACTTCAATATTGTCTTTATGTACAAACACAATATGTCTAGCAAAACGTTGGACATACTTTTCACAGATTGTACAGAAATATTTTTTTGTAGATGATTCTGAATTTGAGAACTTTGATTTATTTTCAGTGTAGTTAATAGCAAATTTATTATTTTTTAGTTTCTTCGTGTTATATAACTCGTTTAATTCACCATCAGAATTTTTACTAGAATAAATTGACTGATCGGTTGACGAATTCTCTGGTTTGTAGTCGCTGTCATTATCACTGAATCTATCTGTAACAGAATTAATTACTGACAAATATATTACGTGTGAAATTTTTATAAAAATACGTAATTATCTTTATAGCGGTTACACTTAACAATAGATCGTTCAATTTATTGACGGATAAATTCTTATAGTTTTTTGAAGAGTAGTTTTTCTTGTAGCGTTCTTGTTAAAAATGAGTAAAACTAGTGCACACATACAGGGTGTAAATGAAATAAGTGCATTAAATTTAACCAGTAATGTAACTCGATGAGTCTTTTAGATTTTGAGTTAAAATTCTTTAAAGATTTGCTGCATATTTCGTTACCCGCCTATGGATAACAAATGGCTGCTGTCGTATTCAAGTGGGATACAAACAGCTCAAAAATTGTCGGTTATCGGTTACACTTACAGTCACAGTAATTAATAAACGAATCAAGGGAAATAACATTATTATTAATTAATACGTAATAATACAATTTTTAAAATAAATTTAAATTTTGGATAACAAAATTATAAAGTTGTGTATTAAAACAGGATTTTAATCACCTGTGAATAGTGTGAATAGAGGAAGACAAGGAAGAGCAAAGCAAAAGCATAGTTATTAGGTTATGAGATGATTATTTATCGTCGACAAATCATAATAGTTTAAATACGTTATTTAAAAAATGTAAGTACAAACTTTTGTCCATTTAAAAGAGGTACATGAGTACCAATAATTAGTCGTCCATTTATTGTTCCCCAAACATTTTTTAATGAAAATTTTTACAGCATTTTCGTCTGTCGAGATGTGTATTGTGCATAATAAATACACCTTCCCAAGTAAATTCAGTCACATTAATAAACATTATGAGCCATTCCCAAAATTGAAGTCTGTTATGTGCTGAAAACATTGAACTTTTTGCACAGGGTATGGATACAACTGTTGCTTTTTTAAAAATTGTCATATGTGACACTCCGTATTGTGATGTGATAAAGATGTACAAGATTAACAAATGTGCGAATATTAAGAACAGAATGATTTGGTGATGATTTGGAAACGCTCCGTGTAAATGCGTTGGCAACTCCATGACACTGTCTTTATGTCAACCGTGATGTCAAGTAAAATGTAGTACAGATACGAGCAAAAAATAAATAAACCATAGGTAAGTAATTACAATGTCTGTGTACTCGCATTTTGAGAGAATTTTACCTTATAAACAAGTTTATTACTGTCAAAATTTAATTGCAACAACTGACAGGACTGTCAATTGCTAAAAAAATTTTTCATAGCTATTGCTACTGCATTCAATTATCACAAAAATATTTGGAACGACTCGTCAATTTACGGGGTGGTAAAAATGCTAATAAAATATGCGATTTCGAGAAAGTTATTAAGAAATATTGTTGCTCTCGATGAGTCATATTACTGGTTAAATTTAATGCACTTATTTCATTTACATATTATAACCTGGGAAACAAGCATACATAAAATATAGTTTGAAATTATAGAGTTGGCACTGGAAAAGTAACCAAAAATTCCATAAAAAATCGACGGAAAATAGAACTCGTTTCTATTTCATCAATTTATTGATCAAATTATTTTCGTAAATAAATCGATCGATTTTTCTGTTTTACACGTACTGATAAATTGAAGGTCGCAGTCGATCAATAAATCGGCCATTTATCGTTAAGTGTAATACAGCCATTACAATATATTCTCCTCTATGACAACAGCTGATGTATATTAGTAAATAATCAATTTACGGCTAAACAATAAAGTAGAAAAACCTTAATGTTTTTTTTTTTGCAGCTAATCTTACATTGGCTAGGTCGCTAGGTAGGTATGCAGTGTCATAATGTGCATGGATCGCCCAGAGGAGACCTATTCTAAATCACCTAATGAAATATGTCACAAGTTATGTCAGAAGTACATCCATGACGTCATAGTCGGCGAACATGCGAGAATTCCACCATGATACTTAAGGCGTTTTTTATTCATGTAACCGGGTTACATACGGTTAACCCAGGAATTTGTTGACCACTGGATGGAGCAAATGAATCTTCGCCATGTACCCGGCTAGATCGACAGAGATAGTGATATATAATTCCGATTTGTTGTCTTTATTTCCGTTACTTGTCTTTCGTTTGTCTCACAGGTTTGACATTTATTAGATTATTCTAGTTATCGTCTTTGAAATTTAATTATTTTAATTATTAATTGTCAAATTTATATTCTTAGATGTGTTCTTATTTAACATTGTACTCGTATTTATTTCACGTTGTGAATATCAAATTCACTTGTCCAAAGTGGAATTATCTATATCCTTGTCACTCACACTTCCTGTGTTCTCTCTTAATCTGGCCGGGTACACAAGAAGTACATGTATTGGTATACGCTAGCTCTATCCAGTAGTTAACAAATCCCTGAGTTAACTGCACGTAACCGGTATGAATAAAAAATGCCAGGTTACTACAGACGTTTCTGTCAAATTAATTATTTGACATTTGTCGAATATGTATCTTGTTCATGGAGTAATACGTTTAATTTAAAGCGTATTGATGAAATACAAAATAAGTTGACAAAAAGTATCGCAGATTCCATTTTTACTTTTAAGTTAAAGTTGTCTAATTGCCAAAATGTCAGCACTTTGACTGCTAGAAAACGATAGCAATAGTAACCTGACATGTAAGCACCCATCATACCGCGATTACATGTTAGACGTAATCGCAAGTAACCGGTATATTGAATAAAATGCGGTTACCATGTAACCGTTCTGAATAAAAAACGCCAGCGCTTGGCCCGTAGCAGATGCGAAGTGTCATGGCGTATTCGCCAAGCCAACACCGCATGTTTTGAGGCGGCATTCGTCAATGTAATTGAGTATTTTACGAATTGATATTGTTATCTTTATTTGTGTTTTATATATTTAATTAGTATAGTTATCTTTAGTTTTAGAATTATATTCAAATTTTTTTTCGTTTTTTGTTCTTTCTTGTTCATTTGAACAGGTAAGTCATAAATACTCTTAATTAAATTCAAGTTCATATAGGGCGCGAGCAGACAGTGACTCGAGCGATCTTGAAGTGCTTGGAATCAGCTGATTTGTGTGCGCGTGTCACTTTGACAACAACAATGTCACTTTGACAGGACAAATGTTTAGCCTTATTTTAATTTTGAACTGTTAAGATGTTATTATTTTTAATTTCATGTGTTTTACTGCCTGAAAATTGTACAATAATAACATTATAGCTGTTCAAAATCAAAATATTCTAAACATTGGTCTTGTCAAAATGGCTTTATTATTGTCAAAGTGACACGCGCACACAAATCAGCTGATTTCAAACACGTCAAGGTCGCTCGAGTCACGTGACTGCTCACGCCCTATATACAACAAGTAGTGTTACCAACATTTGGTTCTAATTTATGTCAATACATACATTAAAAATCTCTACAAATCACTACGAATGGGGACTTATGATTTTATACTAAGTTCCGTAAGTCAACCAAAAAAACCAGTATCTTGATTCCGGGTACACCATGGTTCCTGAATATTTTCATCTATTTCGGAACAGATTGACATTAATTGATATAACATTTAAAATTAACACAACCTAAAAAAAATACAAATTAACTAAATGAATGATACCATTGAATAATGCCAATAAAAATAACACAATCACCAATATCTCAAATATAAATAATGTTTTCATACTTACATCTATAATAATTATTAGTAATACCACTAAAAATGCGGTTTAGAAATTTGACACTGACGGATATCGTTTGATTTTATTATGAACCAGGATTATTTCGTGGTTGCCGTGGTCCGACTTTTTACCAACCTTTTTCAGGAACCGCGTTCCAAATGGGAACCGGTAAATAATTTTAGGACTTACGGAACACAAAACCGTAAATCTGGTCGAACCGGTTGCGTTACGGAACATACGATTAGAATTTTACTGTTGCCTGGTTGCCATCTACTGAGCACCTACTGAGTTCCCAAGTAATCTTTTAGACAAAGACGACAATCTCGAAGAAAGAGACAGCAAAGCACTACCATGACCTCTTAGAATCTAAAACAATATTTAAAAATGTTGGATAATTTTGTATTTCTGTATTATTATTTTTTTTTTAGAATTTATCATCAGCTAATAAATCATTATTATAACAAAACTGATTATTCATACATACGTCAAACAACACTGCAAAATAAAACAGCAAATATCAAATCGGATTAAGACAATACGCTGAGAAAAGAAAAGAGGTCATGGTAACATAACTATCTCTATCTTCGAGCCTGCTGTCTTTTTCTGAAGACATGTAGTGTTGGAGGGGAGAATGTGTGTTGGGTGACGTCAATTTCATAAGTCCCCATTAGAATATAACTTATGGAGTTATAAATTTCATTTTATTTTTATTAGAATTTATGATTATTTTTTTTATTTCTAGATTAAGTCGTCCTATTATTCTAATAATGTTAAAATCAAAAGAAATATCAAATCTGTCAGATAAGTCAGAAACCAAAACAAATTATAAGCTTTATTCTTTTTGGATAAAATCTCAGCTCATCTCAGATCACTTCAGATAAACTCAGGAAATCGTTGTTCTTTTTAACACAACTGATCTGAGTTGTTCTGAGTAAACTCACTCCCCCCCCCCCTTCCGATGCTACAGTACCAGTTTACAAAACTCAAAATGATTTGAAAGAAACACTCAGTTTGTATTTTAAGGTTATATAAACAAATGATAAAATTGAATGAAATTTGTTCTTTTTGCACACATCACAACTTATTTCAGCTCAACTCAGTTATGTACTGAGCTGAGTTTCAATTGGGCCAAAAAGAATACAGCTATTGTCTTATTTTTCATGGCACTCTGACAATTGCCTTTATTCGTATATTTTCTTTTGCTTCTAACTCGTACATAAGAAATAATTGAACTACAAATTTGGTACTCACTAATGTACTTTTTCATTCTGAACATTTTTCATCATTACACTTTTTTTCTAAAATTAATAAGTAAAGAGATATCGCCAAATCAAAATTTTAACATTCAATTTCCTACGTTCGGGAAAAAAGTAGACACCCAGTATGTCATAGTCAGTAGAAATAAATCAGACTTTAAAAGATAAATAAATATTAATATAATCTGGGTAATGCCCAAATCTTCTGACAAACATAAAAATATGTTGTTAAGTACTAGCAAATTTCCCGCTATATTTTTTCATGCTCATTGGAGTAGTGTGAAAATAGGAGCAGTTTGATCTTGTTGTTTAATTGGATAATATCGGGGTATTGCGAGGGTAGCACCGAAAGTTTCCGCAAACTATTGATAGAAAACAAAATTTTCCAGAAATTATTTTTTTGTTTTGATAAAACCAACCATTAAAGCAAGAAATCCATTCTTCTTGAGACACTTGAGAGACCATGTTTTCGAAAGCTTCAACCGCTTCATTTGCATTTGTATACCGGAAACCACACAGTATTTCCTTCAATTTAGGACATAGGAAAAAATCATAAGGTTCAAGGTCAGGACTGTATGGTGGGTGCTCCAATAATTCCACCTTTGATTCTTTTAAATAGGTTCTGGTTTGCGCAGAAGTATGTGAAGATGTATTGTCCTGATGCAATAATAGTTTACTTTGAGGCCTATTTTCACGCAATTTTTCAAACACCCGTGGCAAAAAAATTGTTATACCAATTAGAAGTTACTATTTTCCTATCTTCTAATGCAATATTGACAGTAGGACCGGATTTTAAGAAAAAGTATGTAATCATTTTTGTACCAACACTTCGAACTCGTTTTACTTTGACAGGATTGTGGTCTGTTGGAAAGACCTATTGAGCTGATTGTCGTTTTGTTTCAAGTTTAAATGCATACATCCATGATTCATCACCTGTTATAATATAAAATATGCTTGAATGACTAATCATGGCAGGCATTTTTACAAATTTCTTGCTTCGCAGATAAACAATTTCAGTTATCATGTTCTATTAACTGTTTATAACATTTTTGGATATAGATTTATTTATTTTTATCTTGTTAATATACTTCATTAAGGTGTAATTTATATATATATATATATATATATTTTATAATTGTATTGTATAATTGTCAATTTTCTCTCCTTACTTATAAATGCTGTATCAAATCTGATGATGTATGTAGTTAATGTATGTGATATGTGGTTAATATATTCAATCACGAATAATATTCATCAGGTTTAATATTATGTATAATAAGACATGGCATTACTTTATCCGTTGTTGCAATAAATATATATTATTATTATAATATAAAATATATACGCTGTTTTAGATTTACCTTCGTTGTACTTTTTTAATGTTTTAATGCTCCATTCCACACGATGTTGCTTTTGACCATCATTTAAATTATGAGGTATCCAACGGTAACAAACTTTCCTGCCTTTTAGATGATGGAGCAAAATTTTATTTATAGCGGTCATTTCAATGCCCAAAGTAGCCCGCATAATTCTGTATGTGACACGGTTGTCTTCTTTAATCATTGTACGAATAGCAGCTATGTTTTTATCCGTAACTGCAGAAATTGGCCGATCTTCGCGTAAATCGTCATTGAGAGAAACTCGATGCGTTGTTTTAGAGAGAGCGAACTTTTAAAATCGTAAAATATCGTGGGTAGGAAATTTTCTCTTGTTAACTGCATTTTCAGTACGAAGTGCGTACTTTAAAACAGATAACGAATTGCAACAAGAACTGCCATGCTACTTAACAACTTAAGGATGTACTTTTGTTTCGCTATGCATTTGTTTTTCGTAGCTACCTTGGTTATATTTGTTTGCAGAAACTTTCGGTGCTACCCTCGTATCCAATCAGAAAACAAGATCAAACTGTTCCTATCTTCGCATCACTCCATAGTTAAAACGGATAGAGTTTTAGTAGTAGTACACTATAGGTGCGTTCAATAAGTCCAGCAAAACGAGCAACCGGGAGTAAAATTTGTTGAACGACTTTGCTAGCCTAGTATTTGCTTGATTTGCTCGCAAACAATCCAAGCCACAATTTTCTCGCTTGTCTTGCTTGTGTCAAATATAATGGCGGGAATTACAAATTTTACATACATGAAGTTTACTGTTTCCTGTTTTTATTTCTTTATATGGTATGTGCGTCTATCAACCACATATCAAAAAGGCTTTAAGAGTTTTATGATGGATGTTTATAAATCTATTAAATTTGAAATATTTTGTTATAGTCAATATAGCATATTCCAAATTAATCACACTATATGAAAATAAATATAAAAATTCATTTTCCATATGTTCGCAGACCAAGAAAAGTGATACGACAGATACACAATTACACAATGTTATATTTGGCATCTACATACGTTTCTCGATGACATTTTGGATGATAGTTCGCCATATAGCTAGCAAATCGTTCAGCGCCCTAAGCAACAAGTCTCGTTTGCTTACCTAGCATTTACTACATTTGCTTACTTCATTGAACGCACCTAATCACTGAATGTGTAGTAAGTTCTTTATCTAGTGATCATAGATCTCTTTATTTAGAGAGATCAAGACCTTTTGGACATTACTAAAATCACATAAATATAACAGTCATGTTGAAAAAAAAATTACAAACCTATTATATTCGAAGCATCTGTTTCTTCCAAGAAATTAGAGTTAATTTCATTGTTAACATAAATTACATCGCCAGGGTCATCACAATTATTCTCACTTTTGTCTTCTATGTCAACGCAGCTGTTTTCTTGAAAACGAGTATCTGTTTGCGGTGGACTTTCCTCCTTTATTATATCTTGTAGTACATCACCAAATTCACTGTCGTAGGGATTTTCTTGTATCAACTCTTCTTTAATGGAAATTTCGCCTGGTATTGAATATTTTACTTCTAGGTTATCACGCTCACTTAAGACTTCTCCTTTAATACAAACTTCATCATTTCTATTAATATTTGTTTCAAATGTCGTACATTTCTCTATCACGTTTGAATTGATTCTTGCTTCCAGACGTAGGCTGTTCTCTACACAGTCTTTCTTAAATGTACTAAACAAATGAAGATTTTTTTCGCAAATGGAACAGATGCACAGTGGAATCTTCCACTTGATGATAGTCTGAAACAAATTTTCAATGGAAAAAAATAAACTCAAAAGGTGTACAATATCTGTTTGATAGAATTTTATATTTATTTTTACCTCTCGCCACTAAAAGTATGAATGGTATAGCGATTGTACTAAATATCGCAAATCTAGATTTTGGTAAATGACTATGTTTTAAGGTCCATAAAATTCAACGTGCCATATCAGTGAAGTTAGTTCATTATATCGCCAATAGATGGCGATACTTGCATAGGGGGTACATGTTTGCTTGTAACAAGTGTGTAAATTTCTGCAAACTATTGATAGAAAACAAAATTTTCCAGAAATAATTTTTTTCTTTTTCAGAATACTCTCCTTTTAACTCATCACATTTATGCATTCGATAAAACTAATCGTTAAAGCAAGAAATCCATTCTTGTTGAGACACTTGAGAGACCATGTTTTCGAAGGCTTCAACCGCTTCATTTGCACTTGTATACCGGAAACCACAGATTATTTCCTTTAATTTAAATGACTATGTTTTAAGGTCCCTAGAATTCAATGTGCCATCAGTGAAGTTAGTTCATTATATCGCCAATAGATGGCGATACTTACAAGGGGGTACATGTTTGCTTCTAACAAATGTGTAAACTTCAAAAAAATTGTTTTAAGTCATAAATTACCAACAAGATATTGTTGCTACGGTGTTTTCAATTCAGACAGTCGATAACCTATAGGCGATTGGGACCCGCAGAATCCGTTGGTGGCGCTGTAAGCGCACCTGTCATGGCGGCCAGTAAGACATGTCAGATTTGTTTGCATTTTAAATACGCGCTTTCTGACCAAAAATTATGTAAACAGTTCAAATCAACATAATTTTTAAGTTTGTTTAGTCATATCCTTCATCAAAAAATATAGTTGAGGGACATCAATTCATTAATACGTGATTTTGACGTAACTCGACTTTGACAATTTTGACTTGGGAATGCAGTCTGCAAGGATAAAAAATAAAAAAATTGATGAAATTATAAATTTTATTTATAAAAACTGTCAATAATTGTCTTAAAACTACATACTTGCAAAATTGTATTATAACTATTCTATGTGAAATCCAAGGAGCAGTCATATTTATTTATTTATTTATTTATCAGACTGGAGCTTTCCCATATACAGAATGTTCATTTTAAATGGGCCACAATTGCTTTCTCGAGAACTATAAGAGTTACAAAGACGGTTAAATGGGCAAACAATTTCTATATCATAAGACATATTTAAAGAAAAGAAAAATTATTTTTTTGGACCAGAGATTCTCAAAATACGGGACCTAACTTTTAAATGAGGTCATATATTTTTTATTTGCTCATTCGTTAGAGAATTTAATTCTAAATTCAGTGATTTTAATATCTTTACAAAATGATTTTTTTGAGAAAAATGCATGTAAAGTTTCATATTAATTTGATTAAAATATGGCTATAATAAGATTGTCATGAATGGAAAAAACGAATACGTTATTTTTTTTTTACTGCCATGAAGAAATACATGAATATTTTGTTTAAGTTGATATGATCACTTACAAGAACAAAACATTCACTTCTTTAGGTCAGGGCACTCTAATTCTATGTAATAAAAATAACATGTATAGTCATTTTTTCCATTCGTGGCATTCTTATTATAGCCATATTTTAATCAAATTAGAATAAAATTTACATTCATTTAAAAAAAATCGTTATGTAAGGGTATAAAAATATGATATTACTGAATTTTGAATTAAATTCTCTAACAATGAGCAAATAAAAAATATATGTTCTCATTTAAAATTAAAAAGTTAGTAAATACGGGGTATTTTGAGAACCACTGGCCCAAAAATAATAATTTTCTTTTATTTAAATTTGTCTTGTGAAATAGGAATTGTTTGCCCATTTAACCATCTTTTTTTTAGCTCTTATAGTTCTCGAGATAGCAATGGTGGCCCATTTAAAATGAACCCCTGTATTTAAAGTTTTTTCCATACGTCCAATCAATCAAGTGTTTCTACTTTCCAAAAATTATGCAATATATGTCTTGAATTTTTGCGTTACTCATACACCCTTTAATGCAGCACTTTTTGATATACAGGGTGGGGCAGAAAAACCTATCCGATTTCAAAACGTTATAAAATTAAAACCACTCAACTTGTCAAAAAAAATTTTTATTAACATATCGCAAATTTTATGCCATTTTTAAATTTAAGTTTTGAAAAGCACATCACTCAAATGTCGTCCTTGGGAGCGGATACACTGATTTAGGCGCTCGCGGTAGCTTTCCATGACTTTCACCGTCATTTCCACAGGAATTTCTTCAATTGCCCGAGCAATTTCCCTTCGTAAAGCAAGAAGGGTCCTTGGTCGATGCTGGTAAACCTTCGATTTGAGGTAACCCCAAAGGAAGAAGTCACATGCAGTGAGATCCGGTGAGCGCGGCGGCCAGCCAAGATCACCTCTCAGGGAAATGAGGCGACCGGGAAACAGTTCCCTGAGAATGTCCATTGATCGTCGCGATGTGTGGGCGGTTGCACCATCCTGTTGAAACCACACATTTTCCACGCCATTTTCTTCCATTTTGGGTCTAAGAAAATTTTCCAGCATGAAACAATAGCGCTCGCTGTTGACCGTTACGGTTTGCCCATTTTCTTCAAAAAAGTAAGGCCCCCAGACGCCTAGGCGGGAAAGAGCACACCACACAGTCACTTTTGGGCTATGGAGGGGTTCCTGATGGATTTCTCGAGGATTTTCGTCACTCCAATATCGAAAATTCTGCCTGTTAACGGCACCACAAAGGTGAAAATGGGCTTCGTCCGTGAAGAGCACAACATCGTCGTTTGGGAGTTCTCGGAGATCGCGACACAGGTTCGTACGGGTTTCAAAATCCCTTTCACTTAATTCCTGTGCAACAACCATTTTGTAGGGATGCATTTTGAGGTCCCGGTGCAAAATGCGCCGAATACTGTGGTTGGAAATCGCCAAAGCGAGCGAATGTTTTCGCGCCGAACGACGCGGGGAACGTTCAATCGCGGCTCTCACATTGGCCACGTTTTCAGGTCCTGTTGCTGTCCTGGGACGTCCAGGCGACTTCTTTTTCAATGCTGAACTCGTCTGTCTAAAATTTGACACCCACACTTTAATCGTAGCGTGATGTGGAACAGGATCATGACGCCCGAGTCCGAAATGAATTCGAAAAGCACGTTGTGTAGCAATTATCGAACCGCCGCATTCGATAAACCGCTCAATAACAAAAGCACGATGTTCACCAGACCAAGGCATGTTGACTACTGACAAATGGCATAAAACCGGCTTTCTAACGGTTTTTACCCCACTGCTCTACCTGCTCCCTCTTCTGGGAAAAAGGGATTTGAAATCGGATAGGTTTTTCTGCCCCACCCTGTACTTTGTTTATTTTTTATAATTTGCTTATTTGTTGAACATTTTCCAAAGAAATTATACAATGAAAGCGTGAGAACTTCTTTTTCTGTTAAACGATGGTTCTTGACGTTTACATATTTGACATGTCCTACTGGCCGCCATTAATTTAGTTCCCCAAAATTCCGCTGATGTCTGGTGGTATTTTGAGGATTTATAGTTGACGGGATAACTGATACATGACATTTGTTTGACTGTATAAACACAAGTGTTATCTACGAGGGGTAAATCACTGTCCAAAAAATGTACACTAATTCCCATTTTCTGGAATACTTTACAAAAAATAACGTATTCCGATTTACTCCAGAATATTCCCGGAATACCCCATTATTCCGGAATATTCCCACGTATTCCGAAATATTCCTATGTATTCTGGAGTATTCCTTCGTATTTTCAAATATTCCCATGTATTCCAGGTATTCCTGTATTACGTCACAAAGCGTTTAGGTAAAATATAACAATATAGAAACAAATAAAATAGTCTTTATTAACATTTTCCTTTAATACATATATTATTTCTTAAACATTTTATATTTTTTATTAATCAGTATACGTTCGGAATGTTTAATCTGAAAAGGTCCATTTCCATTTAAGCAAATAGGACCATAAAACAAAAATTTTGCCTGGACAATATGTACATCGTCTGTTCGAGGCCATTTAAATTCCTCTAGGTCAGCCTGAAGAAATTTCACTGTACACATATCGCCATTAATATTAATAACTCGACCAAGGTACCACTGGTTATCATAATATACGGCGTAATAATTTTCAGTATCAATATTTACCAGTATTTCTTCTTCATTATTATTTTTCGATACACTAGTATCGAAGTCTTCTTCAATTTCAGAGTTTTCGCTATGTATTGAAATAGATGACTCTGATGAAGTGTCACTAGAGTCATTAACTTGTTTTTTCATTTGGAGCCTTCTCTTGATAGGTTTTGGACGGGATTTTGGTGTTTCTCGGCTTGAAATTACGCTAGTTTTCCCGGAGCTCATGCTTCTCACTCTTAAATTTCTGTCACTGGACAATTTATTTTTATTACTCATCATCCAACATAGAGACGACTTTCTTACAGTCATTATTTTATCATTGTTTATTATAATTTTTAAATAAGAAGGTCTGTTTTTACTTTTATTCTCTATATTGCCGTAGTCTTTTAAATTGACATTATGGGAAGAAGATAACAATGAAAAGTGATTTTGTACTTCTTCCATATCAGAATCAGATATAACATTACATCCTTGACCATCATTTGGAATTATTTCCGGCATCGTATCTTCTTCTGAATCTGTGCTTTCAGATTGGGCTGCTTCTACTACATTGACGGTTAAATTCTCGAAACAGGAATGATCACTTAGTGCCATTCCTAAATTGTTTGAATCCACAGCCGCATCGTGCTTTGCCTGTAGTATTTTCTCCAATATAATTTCTTGGGAAGGCATTAATTGTTGATTCTTTACTTGATTACATCCTAGTCGATTATGTTTTTCCCTTGGAAATTCATAATATTTATCTACGACATGCTACCATTATTAAAACAATCAACTAATGAAAACACTTTATATACAGAGAGAGATTTAACGAAGACCAACTCACGTAAAAAATCTTAACTCACCTAGATCAGTACTAATTTCATTTATACTTTGTATTCTATTTAGACGTCTTAATAAATCCAAAGAGTCAAAGTTTACAACTGTAGAGAAGACTGTGGACATTGATCGGGTTTCCCTAAATAATTTTTCACACGGTTGACTGCTATAAAGCCACGGTAACAGTTCTAAATTGTTGTTTCTGCATTTCTCCACCAGAATCAAAAGACCATGTGCATTAAGCTCAACACAAATGTATGCGTTCAATGTAATAAAGCTTTTTTGAATGCTAATTTTGTTTTCAATTTGCCACTGCCTCCACTTTCTGTAGAAGAATACGGCATACCAAATACAGTAAATTCGTTGATCTACATTAAGGCTTTTATCTAAAAACGCATCGAGTATTCTTCGTATAACGAGTAAATACTGCCGAGTTGCTTGACTATTTGGAATATTTTTTAAGAGATCCACGACACAAGAAGAAGATAATTTGTCAATGGCATTGAAATTCATTTTATCTGTACCTAAAATAATTGCAAAATAAATGTTATTCATTAAATCCATCCAAAATTAATTGAAGTAAACTTACTTTCCAAATAACTCTTACATAGAAGGTGTTGATCTTTTTGAAATGTTTCTATTAACGACTTGATATGAGCTGGAGATACTATAAAATTACCCATTGGCATGTTTATTCCAGGTTTTAGGAACCTTGTTTTTAATTTTGTTGCTATGTGTACTGTATCTTGTATATATACTGGCTTTTCTGTCTCGAACTTCATCTAAAATAACAAAAATGGGAAGTAGTTTGCTTATACACGTATTATTTTTACATTCACCTGAAAATATGGGTAGTATATACTAACTGATTGTTGTTCTGATTCTTTTTTTGCACCAAATCCGGATTTAATTCTCATGGATTTTAAAAATCTGGGATCGCCATCTGATGAAAATCCTACTATTTCAATATCGTTTCGATCTGCTTCTTCTTTTAAGTATTTCCACCTTCGAAGGACGTCTTCATGATTAAATCGATTGTCTGATCCAAATACACATAAACAAAACGCAGGTGCTTTATTTACAAGAGGTTGTGCCATGAAAACATAAGCATTATTTGAAAGTCTTTCTTTTTCAAACGCATTTTTAATATCGCTCAATGAATTAGCGTAATTTTTATCCATAATGGGAAATCCGTTATTTTGACATAAAGGTAAAACAAACCCAATAATTTTGTTTGATTTTGAATCATACCGTGCATTTTGTACAATTGCAGTTTCGTCTTCGCTTATAAATATTTTCAACGGATAATTTCTTTTTAGAAGAAATGATTTTAACTCTGAAAATCTAATAACACCTTCAGTTATGTTCAAATTTTGATCTAATGACCGCAGTAATGTTGGAATCGACGGCAAACTCTTTTTTAAATTTGCGTAGAGATGTTCATATAAACGTCTTCCACCAATAATAAATACGTATAAACTGAATAATCTTAAAGGTTCTTCAAATCTATGCCTGTGTTTGTGAAGTTTAATATTTTGTTGTGCAGTTTTTAGCAATGTTGTTAGCAAGTTGGTAACTTCACTGCTAGCAGTATCGTCAATTTGTAAGTTCTTTTCTTTAGCTGCTGCCATTATTACTCGTTTTGCCTCAAAATTGGAATTAATAGATTCTTCTATATTTTTTAAAATTTCGTAGAAGTCAGTCATTTTTCTTTGGTTTTTCTGAAACCCGCATTTAGCGAGGACATTTAGATTCCGTTCATTTCTGGAATATTGTTTTTTCTGTTGAGGCTTCGATGACATTGCGGGAATAGTTGCCTCTTTAACATCCCCGCCTACATCAAAAAAAGATTCTGTTTGTTGATCCTGACTGGTTTCTTCCTCTATACCCGATAAAATAGAGTAATGGTCGGTAAAGGAATTTGTCGAGGAATTTATGGTATCGTCTATAAATGATCCGCTATTGTTCAAATTGACTTGATCAATTGGTAAATTCGAGGGTAAATCAGTAGATTCTGGATTTATACCCGATGGTCCTAGCGACTCAGAAGGTTGGTTGATAATGAGGAAAGACAATAAATTGGAGCCTCCATTCATTTCTGAGTTCGGCTTATTACCTTTTTCTTCACTTTTTCGATATTTTTTGTTTTTGTTTGATGCAAAATGAGTTTTTAAATGTTTCATGAAGTTAGAAACTTTCCAGTTTTTTCCAGACTTTGAAGTTTGTAGTAAATATGCACTAGATGTAAAATTGCATTTGAAACATTTAATTTTTGCTAGGTCTTTATTTATTAATTTTATTTCTAAATTTTCTGCTTCCTTTAAAATTCCGGAGTCTAAATTTCTTGTCTCTTCTTTAGTGCAGTATTGTTTTATGTTATTTTTGCCTTAAATCGTGTACTTTCTTTTCCTTCTCTCCCGCGAACGAAACCCGTGTAAACAATAATTTTGAACTTATTAGATGCAGTTTTTCATTCTGAACATGTTTCTTCATTACGCCTTTGTTCTAAAATTAATAGGTAAAGAGATATCGCCAAATCAAAATTTTAACATTGAATTTCCTATGTTCGGAAAAAAAAGTAGACACCCGGTATATACATTTTGATGTGCTGATTCTCAATCAAAAAGAATTTTTCCAAAATTCTGAAAATTATTTCTTATTTTCATTTTATTCTTTTTTACTGCGTCACTGCACATGAAATTTTTATTAAAAATAATGAATGAATACTTGATTAGATAATTCACTGTTTTTAATAAAAATTTCATGTCGGCAGTGGCGCACTAAAAAGAATTAAATGAAAAATAAAAAATAAGTTTCTGAATTTTGGAAAAATTCTGTTTGATTGAGAATTAGCACATCGAAATGTATACAGGTACCCTCAATTCTTTTTTACCTTTTTTTAACAGCCTGTATGTAGTATTCATAAAACTGACAATAATTTAAAATGTGGTATGGACAAAAATAAATAATCCATATTCTAAATTCCATATTTGGTGCATACAAATTAAGCAAAATTGATGATTGTTGCAAATAATTATATGAACATTAACTTTATACTTACATCTATATCAAAAACTCGATATAAATTAGAATATATATTGCCTTACAATACTTCACATAAACACTAAAACGCACACACGTGTAAATACAAAAAGTAAATAGTAAATGACTCTGAATCTGGTTACTGCAGTACGCTACGCATGCTCTAACGAGTATTCCGCAAGTATTCCAATGTATTCCGGAGCATTCCCTTGTATTCCAAGGTAATCCCGATTATTCCGAAGTATTCCTGTATATTCCGGGGTATTCCCCGTATTCTAGTGTATTCCCAAGTATTCCAGCCAATTTGTACACTAATTCCGGGCAGTGATTTACCCCTCGGTTATCTATTATATTCATAATATCTGTGTTTAGTTATATAATATCTATTAATATTACACACTTAATGCATAAATGCAATTAGTAAATGTCAAATTATCCCGTTAACATTAGTTCTTTTAAAAGTCATTTTGGCGATACGATCTTATTTTCCATCGCTTACTGAGTATGTGCACTTCACGTTGACAACCATGTCAAAATCAGCTGAGTGGAGTGGAAGTAAACATCTGCTAGTAAGTAATAATTTCAATTTTTGGCATCAATGTGGATCTGCAGAGTCTGTATCTGACGTGTAATATAATTCTAACGTTCTTTATAAAAGCCATTTTTGTGTGACTAATATATTAAATAACAAATCTACTAAATTAAAATCATATAGCACCTAAAATGAACTCAATATAATATAATAAATTTCGTCAAATAGCAAAAAAGTCAAAAACATGTAACATGTCAATCACATAGTAGCATAATGTTTACTTCCACTCAGCTGATTTTGACGTGGTTGTCAATGTGACGTGCACGTCCTCTATTCGCAATCGTAGATAAAATTTTCCCTCTAGTAGCACAAATTGGTACTATAAAAAGCAATCGTACAAGCGCCATATTGAATAAGTGACAACTGAGTGAGTAGTGTAGTAATTAATACTTAAATATTTTAACTTGGCGCCTTCATATAAATAAGTTTTTAAAGGGGCCTATTCTGTAACTCAGTGGTTAATTTTTAATCATTGGTTAAATTTTTTAACCAATGAAGTATGTTGACATATAATCAAAATATGGATTTTTAGTTGTCAAAACATCTATTGGATAAAAATTTTAACCTGTGGTTAAAAATTAACTACCGAGTTACAGAATAGGGCCAAACTCGGTTTGTATACACAGTCAACGAAACACAATGAACAATGTGAACTGAACTGTCATATGTCAAACACATCTTATAGCGGCCATCTTGCTTCGAAAATCAGCGCCTCTATCGTTAATTTCGATTGCAAATAGAAAGTGTGTATTTTATAAGATATTCAAAGCCACGGCAAGGTTTAAATAAATATGAGGCGCGGGCAGTGCTTGTATGGCCCCACAAGGTTGCCAAGTGTATAGCTTGTGTACTTTGTCTGGATTGCCAAATCAATTTGAGCGTAAAATTAATATATAAAATTGTAATACTACTTTTTATTAATGAATATCATGTTGTTTTATTTGCTGACAATCTTAATTTTTAAAATATTTTTTACAGCACAAGACGTTTAACAATCAATTGATTTCCTTACTTAGCGCGCCCAGAAATCAATGGCCCGTATTCTCACCTCTTGAAGTAGCGCTACTTCCGAAAAATCGCTACTTCAACTGTCAAACGTCAATTTTAATCTTACAAATTAAAGAAATAAAAATAAATTAAATTCTAAATACCACTTATTTCAAATATTATACATTTAAATTATTTAAAAATGTAACCTATTCTTGTGTATTCATAAAATAAAATTTAAAAAACCGAAAAATCACTACTTCCGAAGTAGCGCTACTTCAAGAGATAAAGCATGTAAAAGACAAAACTTTGATCAGATACAACTATGTAAAGAGAGATTGGACAGACTTATAGGTGGCTTTGTAACAAAGTGCTTGGTGATGAGGGATTAACTGAGCATGGGAGAAATAGTTCCTTGCATATTTTTTCAGAGGGCAGCACTATCACAAAAATGACGAAGACTTAAATAGAAGGCAACACGGATCACATATACCCTTTATAGATGGCCGACGACACTATGGGCGATTTCGGGCGACATACCCGTTCACTTCTTAGGATCAGTTACGGTATGATATGGTCAATGGTGGCGCCAAAAATCGTTGGTTCACTTGTTGACACCGTGCTTGATGGTTATGTATATTCTGCGACATTTAAAACTGTCAAAATTAGTGTCTGACAATTAAAATGCATTAGCAAAGAAAGATAGTTTATTCATATTTGTCCAAAAAAGAGTTAACGAAAATAATGTCACCCTGTTTGACATAAAGACCACGACACAGACTGTTTTGACTTTTGACATTTCAAAAAAAGACATGATAAAAAGAGATAGAAATAGTGAACAGAGAGCTGACGCGACTCGCAAACCCGTTCAGCTGTGAGCACTGATCCAAGCATACCGGGTAAGTTGTTCCTAGTGCCCGAATGTGTGAACCTACCTGAACGCAACATACCGCAAGTGAACGGTTGTCGCCCGAAATCGCCTTAAAATAATTGAGACAAATGTTGCACGTATCGCCGTCTGGCGCTCGGAAGAAAAACTAATTGTGAAGTAGGCAACCTGGTGTGTTTATAGGCAATATGAATGATGACCAGCGACCAGCAATACTTTGTAATACGCTAACAAATTTTTAAAGTAGAAAACGTTTAAATAAATTATAACCACAATTAACGGAAAAGAGTTTATTTTCTAGTTTTATCAAATTTTTGTTACATAATGATTGCAATGACCGGAGAGCAGCATATCTGGAGCACAAGAGATAAATATAAACATTTTTGAAATGTTTATAGATCAGAATAATAAAGAGTGAAGATATAAAATAAATAGATTGCTAAACCCGTATGCTAGCTTTGTGATTTCATGGGCGGTTATGGCTGCCAAACTATGCTAACTGCGTTTTTTGCAGCACTACAAGGCAGTACATATTTTTCACTTTAAAATATTAATTAAATTGCACTCAAAAGTCAAAATCAAACAAAGTATTAAGCAGCTTGCACACTAACTAGTATGAACTTTGAACACGAACAAAATATGTTGTTTGCAAACAAACACAGGACAAACCAAACTTCCGAATTGACTGAACACAGCAGCGTGCGATGTGACAAGTTCATATTTTGATTGGTTATCCGTTTAAAAAGAGTGGCGCGAGTGATGCGTGGGCAATTAGCGTAGTTTTCTCTATAAAATCACAAAATCTGACGCCATTTTCATAAACTTTAGCTATCTATTTATTTTATATCTGTGCGTAGGAGCAACGTAATCGCAAAGTAAAGGTTCCGGGTTTGAGTCCCTTTCAGGCATGAATGTTAGCAGTGTAGAGCACAGCCGTAAATATCTAAAAGAAATATTTAAATTCTTGTATATTATTGTTATTAAAATACAATAAACTTTTTTACGTACCACTAGCTTTACGTAACTGAACAGAAATTAACAATAGCCGTACAAGAAATCGCTTAATATTAATTTAATAGCTTTCTTTATATTAAGGTGAAGGCACGGTGTACTATCTATAGGTGAGTGTACGACGTACACCAATGCATTACGAACAATGGCTAACTAACTGGGCTAGTTCATACAGTGTGCCGCTAGATGTCAGGTTTTGTTGCGACCCGGTTTTTACACAAAATATTTAAAATATTAAATTATTCATATATAACGCATAATATTCTATATTTTCAATACATTACCTTTTATTTTTTGTCAGTTCTATGTACGTATTTTGTACAAATTCCATATAGAAGGTTTCTATATTTATTTATTTTTATTATTACTACCTCTTGATGAGTACTATATTTCCAATAAAATTATAAAACAAACATATTATGTCATATGCACTTCACATTGACATTTTTCAATCAGAATTTTCTTTATCATAATACCTGTTTCTATGGTTATAGCATAGCTGGCTCCCGCAAAATCGCACATTTTGGCACCTTAAAAAGTATTTCTCTTTATTTGATCCATACTCTGTTGTGCAACCTGCTGTAACCACAACTGGCACACCAACTGTCAAACACCTGTCAAATAGTAACGGGTCGTGTTAGCGCCATTTTGTTTCCCAGTTACTTAGCCATGTTAACGCATCTCGTACTCTCACCTATAGATACTACACCGTGGGTGAAGGTGATTTTAAGACAGATATAAATTGGACATAAATGACTAAAACACTTCTCATACAAATTGAAATTCCGCAGCTTTCTATTCGCAATCGTTGATAAAATTTTCCCTCTAGTGGCACAAATCAGTAGGTACTACGAAAAGCAATCGTACACGCGCCATATTGAATAAGTGACAGCTGAAGTGAGTAGTGTAGTAATTAATAATTAAATATTTTAACTTATCGCCTTCATACAAATTAGTTTTTAAAATCGGTTTGTATATCGTTAATTTCGATTGCGAATAGAGTACGTGCACGTCACGTTGACAACCATGTCAAAATCAGCTGAGTGGAAGTAAACATATGCTACTATGTGACTGACATGTTTTTTTGACTTTTTGATATTTGAGGAAATTCATTATATTGAGTTCATTTTAGGTTCTATATGATTTTAATTTAGTACATTTGTTATTTAATATATTAGTCACACAAAAATGGCTTTTATAACTAAACGTCAGAATATATCACACGTCAGATACAAACTCTGCAAATCCACCAAGATGCCAAAAATTAAAATTATTACTTACTAGCAGATGTTTACTTCCACTCAGCTGATTTTGACATGGTTGTCAACGTGACGCGCACGTACTCTATAGATCAATTCGAAATATCTAATTTCATAAATTTATCGCGTCGGCCATATTGCACACGGCACCATCTAGCGCTTGGAAGAAAAGTACTGTAGTAGGTATTGAATTCATGCTAAAAATCGCACATCCAGATTTTAGTGAATAAGCACGTCCGTCCGTGTGTGTGTGTGTGTGTGCGTGTGTGTGTGCGCGTGTGTGTGTGTGTGTGTGTGTGTGTGTGTGTGTGTGTGTGTGTGTATGTTTGATCCACGATTTCTCAAATACTATAAGACTTAAGACATTTTTAACTACGGATTCCTCAATCTAACAATAATGGGAAGAGTTGATTAAGTTTTGGTAACAATTGGACAACCGGACGTAGTAGTTACAAGAAAAAATCATCTAAATATTATTTATCGAAAATTTATGTAAATACTTATATTAAAGAACGGTAAATTCTTTATTCGATAAATATAAATTCATTATTATATCTTCTATAGATTTAGAAATAAAGAAATGTATATAAAATAATTTGATGAAAAAAATTCAGATCAAACTACTTCAACGCAAGAAATTCAAATGTTTGTAATTGACACATAAATGTCACTGTCAAAAATATTTACATGCCACTGTCAAAAAAATATTTGTACATCATTATGAAAAAAAAAGTCAACAACGCAAAAGAATATACGTAAAAAAGAATATAAAACGAATTTGCGAAAAAATGACGAATATAAAGAAAAAGAAAAGGAAAGTAGAAAAAGAAAATTTCAGGATATTGAATATAAAGAAAATATATGTATTGTACATAATTTATATTAAAATATTCCATAGATTTTGCAAATATATGTGAGAATTATTTTGTAGTGAGACATGAATATATGTATTTGTATTTTAAAATATTTTTTGTTTTATGCGTACAACCAGATAAAATATCTGGCGAGAGGTTATGTGCTGGCCACATCAGATTTTTTAAATTGTATTTCGGGTTGGAAACAAATGAACTTTGAAAGTTCTCGTGACTAAGCCTGTTTATAATGAACCAGCAATTATCTCCGTTATTAAGCAAGATAGCCATTATATTCAAATAAACAAATGTACTATAGACAGTATGGGCAATAAGATATCGTTTCAAAAAGCGTTCTGTTTCTTCCGGATCCGGTATATGTGATAACAACTTTGAAATTTTAAATGGAACACACTATATTTCATCATATTTTTGTACATAAAATTGTGCGTTACAATGGTAGTAAACTAGTAGTATGTTGTATTATTAAAAAATAAAATGGCCGACGTTTGAAAGATGAATATATAGAATGAAAAAAAATCAAGATTGTGAGATTTTATTGTTGTTTAGTTCATAGATGGTATTTTTCAGATAATAATATATTAAAAAACGAATGTCATAATTGTCATTTTATTTTGTGAGAAGGAAGTTTGGGTCACGACGCAAAAGTAGTTCCAAAATTTAGGGAATCTGATGTTAGACGGTGATAACCTTATTTTTGTAACACCAACTAACTACAATATTTTCTATTTCTTTCTAAGTTTATTACTATTATTTCTTCTCTTCTTCTTACTTTTAAATTTAAAATTATATAAAAATAAAATTCTTAACAATAGTTTGTGTTCGTAGTGAGATTTACATGGAGGTAGGAATAAATGTGGAGGGAGTATTTTCAATCGCTAGTGAAGCATCTTTCCCCTGTACAATGTGTATCTAATATATATATATATATATATATATATATATATATATATATATATATATATATATATATATATATATATATATATATATATATATATATATACCGGGTGGCGCTCGAATTCCGTTACATAGGCATTTAACATGGGAAAACTGTTTTTCCTAGCGCGTTGCTCCCCAAATTATTTTAGAAAAAAAATCTTCAAATAAAAGTTGTAGACCATAAAATTTTGCATTTGAATCAATAAGCAAAACTAATTTTGCATGCTTAGTAACAGCAGAAATTAGGGATGAAAATGTCGAAAATATACTCAAAAGTAGTGATAGCCATGGAATTAACAAAAAGCTTAACAAACAAACATGTGTTTATCTGTCATAAAATTTAATTTACTTTTTATTATTTAATAAAATTATCACACGGTAAAATTCTTAAGCAAAATAATAATTTAATTCCTCTATACAGTTCAAATATACATTTTTCTTGACAAAAATAATAATATTTGGCATTTAAATCATCACATTTGTTTGTCTTTTTTGTTTTAATTCCATGGCTAGCACTATTAAACTGATATTTTCAAAATCTTATTCAATTTCTGGAGTTACTAAACTTATGAAATGAATTTTGTTTACTGATTTACATTCAGAATTTTATATTCTACAACTTTTATTTGAAGATTTTTTTTCTAAAATAATTTGGGGAGCAACGCGCTAGGAAAAACGGTTTTCTCATGTTAAATGCCTATGTAACGGATTTCGAGCGCCACACGGTATATATATATATATATATATATATATATATATATATATATATATATATATATATATATATATATATATATATATAGATAGACTATACACGCTATATACAGGGTGGTGACTTGGAAGACGCAGCATAAGGGTTTCAATGGTATAATCCGAGGTATAATCTTAATGTGCAGTTATTTGCTTCCCTAATTATTTTAGAGCAAAATTACATTTAGTTTTTGCTGCATCGTAATATGCTATTGTTTATAATTTTTCAATATCTGAAACCGTAAAAATAGTCGAAAACAATAATATTTTTACAAAAATCATTGATGCCATTGAACAAAAATTGAAACAAAAGCGAAAACATTATTACTTAAAGAAATCTTAAATTCCGTTCTTGTCAAACTACGTTGTTGTAATCAACTATTATATTTTTGTCATCAACTACCTACAATAGTTGTTTTCATTTTCCTCATTTTAAACAAAAGCGCAAATATCTGTCATAGATTCTTGACGTTTAAACTAATTTTACTTATTTGTAGTGTTGATGACAACAATATAGTAGTTGATTACAACATCGTAGTTTGACGGGAACTAAATTTAAGATTTTTTAAAGTAGTGTCATATGTTGCGGTTTTGTTTAAATTTTTGTTTCATAGCATCAAATATTTTTGCAAAATTGTTATTATTATTTTCGACTATTTTTACGGTTCCGGATATTGAAAAATTAATAGCAACAGCATATTCGGATGCAGAATTTTTTCTATAGCAAAAACCTATATACAATTTTGTTCTACAATAATTAAGGGAGCAAATAACTGCACATTAAAATTTTACCATTGAAACCCCTATGCTGCGTCGTCCAAGGCACCACTCTGTATGTAGTAGCGCCTGCCTTGTTTTAACTAGAAAGCTGTTTTAAAAAAATGTCAAATTTCGTTATTTAACAATAATAAATAATATCAAATTTATCAAAATATGATTTTAAAGCAGAACAGTTTCTATTCAAATAAATATATTTTTTTAAATCGTTCTATAAACATCAACAAGTCATGCTACCAGCCATTCAATTTTTAAATGGTAGCCATAGTAATTAATTAGTTAAGGTGACTAAAATTTTGGGTACCTAAATACTACCAGTCAGTCAAAATTATTAGGTTTACGTCAAGTCTATATTTTTGTTTTATGCAAAAACATAGGTAAAAAATCTGATGTGGCCAGCACATTACCTTCCGTCAGTTCTATGTATTTTGTTCAAATTTCATACGGAAAGTTCCTTGCTAAATTAAATATTCTATTTCTTGTACATTACCTTCCGGCAGTTGCATGTATTTTATGCAAATTTCATACAGAAAATTATTATTTTGTGACGTTTTCTATATACAGTGTAATGTATCTGCAGAAATAAAAGATTTATTATTATTATTTCTTGTACATTACCTTAAAGCGGTTGTATGTATTTTACACAAATTCCATACAGAAAGCAAAAGATCCTATGCTTATTTCCAGTAAAATTATTAGACAAACACACTATGTCAATTTCACTTGACACTGACATCTTTCATTCGAAATTTTCTTAATATAGTAGCTGTTTCCACAGCTATGGCTACTTTATGAAATTTAATTTCTTTATAATTTTTTAACTCTATATCCATTTAATATTATGTATAAAATGCAATCAAATCGTATAGAAAATAAAATATTCTTTAATATTTATAATAACATTAAATGTGAAAAAATGATATTTAACATAATTTTTTCAAGAAAAACTGTTAAAATCTTTAAATGAGGGTACTTCCGGTTGTCCAATTCTAACCAAAATCTAATCAGCTCTTCGCATGGATGTAACGAAGAGAAATACGAAAGAATTATAATTTTTAGAATTGTAGTATGGAAGTTATCGTAGACGAAAATTTTGTTACACACACACACACACACACACACACACACACACACACACGGACACACATACATACATACATACATACATACATACATACACACACACACACACACACACACACACACACACACACACACATACAGACATCATCGTAAAAATAGTAAAATCGTATTCTAGGGACCCTAAAACGTGCTTATTCATCAAAAACTCACCACCGAATTTTTTGACCAAAGACAATACCTTCCTTACCTAAAGGTGACGGAAGGTAAAAAGATTAAACTTTGAGAAAAGCAATTTCCAAAAAAACATTTATGTTTTCAATTGAAATATTCATATACACATAAATATTTCGCGTTGTGCGCTTATGGGTACGAACAGACGTGAACAGACGGCTCATAAATGACCTTGAATAGTCATTTTTCGTCTAGTCATAAAACTCAAAAACGAGCTCAAAAATATTTGATCTAATTATTTTGTACATAAGGGTAAAAAAAATAATATTATTAATTATAGAAAACCAATAAGAACACTCTCAGCTCTTTTTTCACATCTTTGGGAAAGTATATTTTAAAATATTCAATCAATATACACACAAACCTAAACCCACAGACGTATATAAAACTATCTAATGCAATACAATACAAAATCTCTTACCGTGGAATATGAATATGTATTTCATATTCCACTAGTGTAATATGAATGGTCTTTTATATCTATGGATACGCGCAAAATATATGTATAACAGTTGTAGATAAAACTATAAACTGCTTTAGAAAAATTGTATAAAAAACTTAGACATACAGAATATTTGAGGCTAATGATTTATATGACTTTGTATCATATTATTAATTTCTTAGTTCTGAAACCCCGTTTAAGAAAAGTAAAATGTAAAAATTACTTACAATTTCAGGCATAAGATAGTCTACTTGGGTAGCAATTTTGTTGTCCACAATGTTGCATTTGTTATCATTTGAGCACATAAAGCACAAATCAATCATGGAATACATGTTTAGTAAATTCTATTATCACTGTCACTAAATAATTTCTACTAACTATTTATTTACATACAATTAATTTGTAGTGTTTTTGTTTACGAAAGAGGTTAACTAAGAACACAGCCAGTTTCGATAACCATGACAAATGTCAACTCCAAACCGTAACCGTACACTTCTCTGCTATAGTTCAAGTTTCAACCGTTTACATTGTCATCTCTTGATTGCTCTCCCAAGCTAGATGTTCAATGTTCAAATGCACTTGTTTTGTAAAAGAAATAAAATTTACATAAAATTGTTTTTCAATTATAAATAGTAATATTATTTACGGTTTTTTATATGTTTTGCTTTTTATTCAGACATAAATACCTGTAATACATACTTTAATGTTTCAATGTTTCTTGCTGATGTCTGGTGGCATAGTTGCAAAACCCAACGGTTCAAACGTCAACCACCTGTGTGTGTGCAATGGGTCAATGTGATGTGTGCACTGAACGAATACAAGTACACTTCGATTGG
This sequence comes from Harpalus rubripes, assembly GCA_963082715.1. NCBI lineage: Eukaryota > Metazoa > Arthropoda > Insecta > Coleoptera > Carabidae > Harpalus > Harpalus rubripes. The sequence continues at coordinate 71,640,530 of OY720449.1, read as the reverse complement.
TTGCATTGGTGCACGGTTAACCTCTATTTTTTTAAGATTAAGTGTTTGGTGTTTGCAGATATTACAGAGTGAAAGTGATCATAGAATTCATAAACATGTGTTCCATGACTGATTTGTATTTTATGTCAAATGATGATAAATGTAATATTGTGGACAACAAAATTGTTACCCAAGTAGAGTATCTTATTCCTGATATTGTAAGTAATTTTACATTTAAGAGAGTGAATAACTCACGAAGTTATATATTCTTCATATACAGAATGTTCATTTTAAGTGGTACACTATTGCTAACTCGAGATCTATAAGAGCTACGACGTCGGTTAAATTTTAAGCAAACAATTTCTATTTTACTAGACTATTTTAATGAGAGTAATTTTTTTTTTCAACCAGTGGTTTTCAAACTGTGTGGACCAACTTTGTTATTTTAAATGGGATCATATATTTTTTTACTTATTAGATTCTGAATTCAGTGATATATTTTCATACCCCTAATAATATGAATAAAATATGACTATAATAAGAGTGCCGCGGATGGAAAAAATGAATACAAGTTAATTTTTTTTTATAGAATTAGAGTGCCCTGGCAGAAAGGAGATGTCATCGCACGTATACTCTGTTCCATTTAAGCCATTCAGTAGATGGCCCTGGCAACAGCGCAAATCTTAAGTAGCCGAAATTACATTGGGTAAACTTGTTCTCTAATTTCAGCCAATCAGAGAGGTCAAAACTATTCCCTATGCTCCGCAATACTGAATGGCTTAAATGGAACAAGGTATAAATTATTCACGTATTTCTTTTATGGCGTTCTAAATTCTATGTAAGAAAAATAACATGTTTCATTTTTTCCATTTGTGGCACTCTTATTATAGTCATAATTTAATCATATTAATATAAAATTTTATATGCATATTTCTCAAGAAAAATCAATATGTGAAAGTATGAAAATATATCACTGAATTCAGAATAAAATTCTGTATCAAATAAATAAATATATGATTCCATTGAAAATAACAAAGTTGGTCACAGTTTGAAAACTACCGGTTGAAAAAAATAATGTTACGCTCATTAAAATAGTCTAGTAAAATAGAAATTATTTGCTAATTTAACCGACATCCTAGCTCTTATAGTTCTCTATATAGCAATAGTGTACCACTTAAAATGAACACCATGTATATATAAAATCCCGGATTTTGAAAACCGAGATTGAATTTTGTTTATACAACCGGGCATCAGTAAATTTAATTTTCTAAGAAAATATATAAAAGAAACAGTAATAGGCACCACCGAGGGCACCACCTTTGGATTTTCGTGTGGGGACTAAAAAGCGATAACAAAAAAATTTACCAAATAAAAACTTTATTTCTTAAAATTGGTACGTAAATAAATAAAATTGTACAAAAGATGCGAATTTATCTATGACAAAATATCTGCCTAATTTTTAAAAAATCTTGACTTTTTTTAAATTTACCGCGAAACTCAACATATGACAGATAGAACATAAATTTCAATTGTATGTTTGTTGAATATATACATATATTATTTATTTCACAGGAGTCTATGAAATCTACCGTAATTTTCACTAAAATCTGATAATTTTATTATTAATTTCCGATTATACCACAGAACAGATAAACTAATTAGTTTATCTGTTCTGTGATAATACTGCATTTTAAATCTGGCAACACTGGTGGCAGTACTATTTGCTAATCCGCACGCGTTATTTATACAGTACTTTACTTAGTACAATATGACAAGATACAAATCTTATAAAATAAATAATAGATTAGGTATACATTTTTACTTTGTAAAAGTAATGGATGTATTAAAAATATATCAAAATTAATGCACTTTTTATTGATATTAAAAATAATTTGTTTGGGGGCAGAACTCCTGCAAATTTTACCGTGTGGGGGCAGAGCCCCCTCAGATTTTTTTCTGTAGGGCTCGAGCCCCGAAGCCCCCACGTAGTAGATACATTGAAAAAAACGTTTAGAACAAATATTGTAGTAGATAGTTTAAGGATTTTATAAATGTTTTACCACAGTATAGAGAATATGCAGTAGCGACACTTCGCTGATTTTCGTTCCAACCTGCTCGGGTTGAAGGGGGAAATAATGAGGAGCGGGACTTTGAATCAGATTCAAATAATATATTACGTGCATATTCATTGTATTTGTAATAATTATCATGTATTTGTTATAATTTTATTTTAAAAAAATATATTTTAATATTATGCACAGGTCTTGGAAGTGTTTATTCTATACCGGCTGGCGCTCGAAATCCGTTACATAAGCATTTAACATGGGAAATAAGAATAATTTGAATATTTGCCTCCCATTAAAACTTATTGCAGTAATACTTTATACACATGTTTGGGAACACTTATTGCATCATATTAATAACAAATTGTTTAAAATTAATTAAGAATAATTAAGTAAAATAAGAAAATGTTATGGCAATTTTAATATGATAATTATTATTTCCTATAAAAGAAATCTGAACATAAAAGTGATCGTAGCATGATGGTAGCGTGCCAGCTTCTTGTTCCAAATATTGTGGGTTCAAAGCCCCAGCACATTTCTTTAATTCTTATTTTTTCAATTCATTTTTGTGTTTTTATTTGTTTTAATATTTGTTATTTGTTTTTATTTATTTTTATTTGTTTCTATTTATTGTAGTTTTACTGTTTTTTTTTGTTAAATTAAAACAAATAGAAACAAATGAAAATAAATAAAAACAAATAAAAAATATTAAAATAAATAAAAACACAAAAATAAATTGAAAAAATTAAAAAAAATTAAAGTGTGCAGGGGGTTTGAACCCATAATCCTTGGAACAAAAAGCTAGTACGCTACCACCATGCTACGATCACTCACATATTTGTTACTTGGTTATTGTTTATATTTATTACTTTATTATTAGTATTTCTATAAATATTTGTTGCTTGTTTATTATTTAAATATTTATTACTTTAATACTTTTTTTTATAAATATATAATAAATATATTTTGTATTTAGTACTAAGAATGGATTTATTATTACTTTAATACTAGTATTTTTATAAATATATAATTATTTATAACATTTGGATTTGATATATAAAATTTATTACTTGGTTATTGAATTATTTATTATTATTGGCTTTAAATATATTTTTTTTACATATTTATATTTCACTATTACCTATTTTTACCATATCACACTTTATCATTTGATATTAAATAACATATATTGAATATATATTTTTATGTTTTCTTCAAATTTCGCGCTCCTCATTATTACCCCCTGCACGCCGAGCAGCCTGGAACGAAACATCAAAGGTTCCGACAAGAGTGTCGCTACTGCTTGTATTCTCTATACTGTGGTTTTACTTTCGGAAAAGCTATGGAGTGATTATCAAAAAATCTTGTTTTGAAATTTTTGATCGATCGCCATTTTGTCATTTGAAAAAATAATTGTAAATGCAAATGTTTTACAAGGTCGAAAGGTATGTTTTTAAATTTTTTTAATAGTTCTTAAAATAAGGGAGTTATGACGATTTTTCGAAAAACAAAAGAACTCCAATAACTACGAACTGGGGCACCGAATCAAAAATTGGGACTAAGAAAAGTTGTTTGTTGTATTAACATCCTGTATATTTCTTTCAATTCAACAATAATTATAAATCTTTAAATTTTTAATGTTGATATTAGGGTACTTTATAACTCATAAAACATGATAAACGAAAAATTCTAAACTGAAAAATGAAATCAAGGTAGCTTGTATATTCATTATTATGTCTCGGAAACTATAACAGCTAGAAAGACGTTTAAATGGACAAATTTAAAAATAACAAATTTGTTTTTCGGTCAATGGTTCTCTAAATAAGGACCTAACTTTTTTATTTTAAATGAGAACATATATTTTCTATTAGCTCATTCGTTAGACCGCTAGAGAAAAAAATGTATTAAAACATATTGTTGCTCTCGACGAGTTACATTATGGATTAAATTTAATGTACTTATTTCATTTACACCATGTATTATATTTCATGCCTCCAATATATAAAGAAATATTAAATTGGCCCTATCTACAAGCGAGATATTTAATTTTAAAATTATATATATATATATATATATATATATATATATATATATATATATATATATATATACAGGATGTTCAATTTAAGTGTTTCACTATTGCTATCTCGAAAACCGTAAGAGATACGAAGTCGGTTAAATTAGCAAACAATTTCTATATTATAAGACTATTAAAATGAGCATTACAAAAATATTTTTCAACCAGTGGTTCTCAAAATACAAAATTCAACTTTTTAATTTTAAATGAGAACCTACTTTTTATTCGCCTATTCGATTCAGCATTTTTTTCTGAATACGATATAAAATGTTTATACCTTTACATGACGAAAAAAACGAGAAAAATGCAAAAGAATAGTATATTCTATAACTAGTATGGAATAGATAATTTCCGCGCGAGCGAAAAGTTTGTAGGCCGAGCCGTAGGCGAGGTCTACGGTTTCGCGAGTGGCGGAAATACTATTCCATACGAGTTTTAGATTATACTTTCTCTAACACTATTTAAAAAATATATTTTGCTCATCACTTGACATTTTTGCAAAAAATAATAAAATATTATTGGTATGTTATAAAAGCACTAATTTTTATTTAACTTACCATGTAAAAACTTCAAAACACGTAAAACAAGGCGTATAATAATATTTTGTAAGTATTTCTTTTGACAGTTAAGGAAGTTGAGGTGACAAAATAAAAGAAACAAAGCGCCAAGCATAGCCGTCTTGATTTTGAAAACAATTGCGTTTCCTATGTATTTTAAATGGGTGAATTGAAAACTAGTGGTCTGTGGCTGCCTATTACGGAATATTATTCCGTAACAGTATGACAGAATGTCGTCATTCAGTAACAGTTTTCAGTTATAGAATGTATGAATTCCATAGTAGTCTTAGAGAAAATATATTTTCATATTTATTTCTACAGGTAATAAGAGTGCCATGACAAAAACAATTGAATATTTTGTTTTCATCATTGTTTGGGCGATTTAGATGCTTTAAAAAATATTATAAAAATTGTTCAAAATTATTGCCATGCTGATTTATACATAATTCCAGCCTTCTGAACATATTACTTCTTACTTTTCTTAAATTTCGGCCGTCTATGTGGGAAATAATATTTTCGATTGCATTTTTTAAATGCTGAATATCTGGATAGATAGTTTTGTAGACTTCATCTTTAACATAATCCCATAAAAAAAGTCCAGGGGATTAAGGTCTGGTGATCTTGCGGGCCACGGAATAGGACCATAAGTACCAATCCACCGATTTGGAATCCGTTCGTTTAGGTAATCCGTAACTTGACGCGAATTGTGAGCTGGTGCACCATCTTGCTGGAAATAAATGCTTCCCAACTTAGCTACTGGTATGTCTTCCATAATAATACCCAGCATATTTTGAATTAAATTCAGGTATCTGTTACCACTCAATGTACCTTCGTACATGTGTACGTAAATATTATCACTGAAAATGGCACACCAAACATTTATATTAAATTTTCGCCGGAAACTTCTCTCTCGTACAGCAACAGGATTTTCTCGGCTCCAGTAGTGTGTTTTTTCTATTTGACATACCATTATTAGAAAAATTGGCTTTGCCAGTCCAAATAATTGATTTTAAGATATCTGGATCCTCATTTATCAATAAATTACAAAATTCTAATCTTCGCTCACGATCACCAGGATGTAAATGGTGAATTTTAATCATTTTGAATGGTCTGTATTTATGTTTTTTTAAAATCCTATGGATCATGCCCACACTTAAATTACACTCAACGGTAGCCATTCTAACTGAAGCTGAACAACAGTATTTTTCAGAGATAATATGAAAACTTCGTACATACCAATTTTTTCTTCGTGCGTAAAATTCATTTTAACACAAAAGAAAACAAGAAAATTCATAAACGAACTACTTTGACATGTGATACAAAACAAAATATTCAATTGTTTTTGTCATGGCACTCTGATTACATGTAGAAATAAATATGAAAATAATTTTTCTTTTGCATTTTTCTCGTTTTTTTTTCATTGTGTAAGGGTATAAACATTTTATATCGTTGTATTCAGAAAAAAATGCTGAATCGAATAGGCGAATAAAAAAAGTAGGTTCTCATTTAAAATTAAAAAGTTGAATTCTGTATTTTGAGAACCACTGGTTGAAACAAAATTTTGTTATGTTCATTTTAATAGTCTGGTAATATAGAAATTGTTTGCTAATTTATATATACAGTCTGTTCATTTTAAGTAATACACTATTACTAACTCGAGAACTATAAAAGCTACGAGGTCAGTTAAATTAGCAAACAATTTCTATTTTGCTAGACTATGTTAATGAGCGTAAAATTATTTTTTTACAACCAGTGGTTTTTGAACTGTGGGGTCCAACTTTGTTATTTTAAATGGGATCATATATTTTTTATTTACTTATTTAGGGCACTCTAATTCTATGTGAAATATTAACATGTATTAATTTTTTCCATCCGTGGCACTCTCATTTTTTAATTTTTTTAATCATATTATTACAAAACTTAATATGCATATTTCTTTAAAAAATCTCAATGTAAGATTATGCAAATATTACATCACTGAATTCAGAATAATTTTTTTTTATCTAATAAGTAAATAAAAAATATATGATCTCATTTAAAATAACAAAGTTGGTCCCCAAAGTTCGAAAACCACTGGTTGAAAAAAAAAATTACGCTCATTAATATAGTGTTGTAAAATAGAAATTGTTAGCTAATTTAACTGACCTCGTAGCTCTTATAGTTTTCGAGTTAGCAATAGTGTACCACTTAAAATGAATACCCTATATGTACAGTGTGAACACTGAAAACCGTGCCATAGGCGTTTAACATGGGAAAACAGTTTTTTACAAATATCATCTGTCCCGCAAGGCTATAGTGGGATTTTGATACGGTTGAATAGAATATTTAATTTGGCATCGAAGAGTATCTAAATACTCCTAATTTAATGGCTTATTATTGAAATATTTGCGAAAGTAATAATACAGTTTAACAGTTATTACTTATAATTTATTAAAAACAGTAATCATGGAAACGTATTCTGTAGCTGAATTTGTTAGATCGGGGCATCGTAATAATTATTCACGAGTTCTAATCCTGCCCTCCTCATATTTTTATTTTATTTTGTAAAATATATTAAAAAATTACAAAATTAAAACATAAATTGTTTAGTAAATCAAGTATTTTATAGAATTCACGATTTTTTATTAATTTTATAAGATGCTTTAGGTACAATAATTTTTTTATTTTATTTCTCATAGATTTATTCTATATAATACTTGATTTACCAAACAATTTTATGATTTATTTAATAATACATTTTACAAATATATATACCGGGTGGAACATCATACCTGTGTACATAGGCGATTCATATGAGAAAAACAGTTTTTTCGTGCCCATTGCTCCCCAAATTATTTTAGACAAAAATGCTTCAAATAAATGTTGTAGAGCATAAAATTCTGCATCTAAATCAATAAACAGAATTACTTTTACATGCTTTGTAACGACACAAATTAAATAAGAAAATATTGAAAATTACGTTGAAAATATCAAATAGCCATGGAATTGAAACAAAAATAGAAACAAATAAATGTCTGACGTTTGACAGATAAATAACTAATTTGACGGTAAAATATCAAAATGAATTCAGTTTATTCTAACGAAGAAAGGGTTTTTATAATAAAAACTTTTTATAGTGGAAATTGTTTACGTATAGTTAGAGATTTATTCGCCGTGAAATTTCCAAATAGGCCAATTCCAAGCGCTACAACAATACGCGCGTATGTTCAAAAATTTGAATCCACGGTAAGTGTTGCGGCGGAAAATAGTACAGGTAAATTTAAATTTGAATATTTTTTAAGAGATTTACAAACAAATCATATCTTTATTTATAGGAAATAAAAATAATCGCATTAATTTAGAAAACGAACAAAGAGTTCTGGAATTAATAAATTTTAATCCTAAATTAAGTTCAAGAATAATTAAATTAATTTCTGTCGTTACAAAGCATGTAAAAGTAATTCTGTTTATTGATTTAGATGCAGAATTTTATGCTCTACAACATTTATTTGAAGCATTTTTGTCTAAAATAATTTGGGGAGCAATGCGCACGAAAAAACTGTTTTTCTCATATGAATCGCCTATGTACACAGGTATGATGTTCCACCCGGTACCTATATATATATATATATATATATATATATATATATATATATATATATATATATATATATATATATATATATATATATATATATATATTGAATCCACGGTAAGTGTTGCGGCGGAAAATAGTACAGGTAAATTTAAATTTGAATATTTTTTAAGAGATTTACAAACAAATCATATCTTTATTTATAGGAAATAAAAATAATCGCATTAATTTAGAAAACGAACAAAGAGTTCTGGAATTAATAAATTTTAATCCTAAATTAAGTTCAAGAATAATTAAATTAATTTCTGTCGTTACAAAGCATGTAAAAGTAATTCTGTTTATTGATTTAGATGCAGAATTTTATGCTCTACAACATTTATTTGAAGCATTTTTGTCTAAAATAATTTGGGGAGCAATGCGCACGAAAAAACTGTTTTTCTCATATGAATCGCCTATGTACACAGGTATGATGTTCCACCCGGTACATATATATATATATATATATATATATATATATATATATATAATATATATATATATATATATATATATATATATATATATATATATATATATATATATATATATATATATATATATATATATATATATATATATATATAGAGAGTGTCCCATTTAAGGTACGAATGCATTGGGATCTCGAGAACCGTAAGAGCTACGAGGTTGGTTAAATTAGACAAAAGTTGCCCCATTAGGAGACCATTTTCATGGTATTTTGTTATTTGCGAAAAAATGCGTAGGTCACTAGATATAGGCGATAATGGAAATTTTGCAGTTTTTTATTTTTGCAAATAACTTCGAAGTGTGAAATCATACTGGATTTTGGTTTGCACATCTTTAGGGCACTTTTTTATGTTCTTTCGACTGGCGATGCTCAATTTTTTTTATCAATGTTGGTTTCCGAGGATTGATGTCAAAGTTTTAATTTTTATATGGACGCCATATTGGAAAGTTACCCCATTGAAAAGATAATTTTTTTAGCTTTACAATGATATAAAATAGTAATAATTTATTTTTATAATTAACAGAGAAATTAACAAAAAATGTTATTAATACTAAAATTTAATTGAAAAAAGTAAATCGAAGGCTACTTAAATACGGATACTTAAAAAATAAACTTTTTATTCGGGAATATCAGAATGAAAATGACTTAAGAAATGCCGCAGTAAGAATCCTAAATCAAATTCTGAGAAAAGTTATAAAAGGAACAGAACGAAGGCGCAGAAGTGCGTAGAACGAAATGGCGGGTTAATAGAAAATTTATTGTGAAGTTTTTGTAAATTATTTTTGTATTTTTAACATTATTTGTTTATTAAGTAGTTATTTTCTTAAATAGCAGCCTTCGATTTACTTTTCTCAATTAAATTTTAGTATTAATAACATTTTTTGTTAATTTCTCTGTTAATTTTAAAAATAAATTATTACTATTTTATATCATTGTAAAGTTAAAAAAAATCTCTTTTCAATGGCGTAACTTTCCAATATGGCGTCCATATAAAAATTAAAACTTTGACATCAATCCTCGGAAACCAACATTGATAAAAAAAATTGAGCATCGCCAGTCGAAAGAACATAAAAAAGTGCCCTAAAGATGTGCAAACCAAAATCCAGTATGATTTCACACTTCGAAGTTATTTGCAAAAATAAAAAACTGCAAAATTTCCATTTTCGCCTATATCTAGTGACCTATGCATTTTTTCGCAAATAACAAAATACCATTAAAATGGTCTCCTAATGGGACAACTTTTGTCTAATTTAACCAACCTCGTAGCTCTTACGGTTCTCGAGATCCCAATGCATTCGTACCTTAAATGGGACACTCTGTATATATAAATATATATATATATATATATATATATATATATATATATATATATATATATATATATATATATGTATATATAAGACGGGTAGGATTTAAACTTGTGAATAATTATTCCGGTGGCCCGATCACAGCCCCGATCTAACCAATAGGGGTTTCCACTATTTTTCAATTTTTTTATATGTTATTCCTCATGAAAACTTATATGTATTACAATAAATAAAACATTTTTATCATAACAGGTTTTCTGTAAACAAAAATATTGAAAACAGTATTTTTTGCAACTCGTTTGAACGGCCAATTTTTACCGCCCCGACAGCGCGTAAAAGGCCGGCTAATGTAGCTAATGCTCAACAGATGGTGCATGGTCTCTAGTGGCGTCATCTGTCAATTGATGTTGTACTAACACTCTTCTATTACAGTTTTCTTGAACTAACGAATAGGGGTAAGGATAGGAGTTTTCACTGAACTACAAACAAATGTTTTATTTCAAACTGAGTTTGTTTGTGACCTTACAAAGAATTGTAATTCTTAGAATTAAAGAACTGAACTTCGAATCTTTCGAGTACGACGTCAAGATAATAAGAATTACAAAATATTTGGAGAGATAAATTATATCATATAATTTATAATTTAATTTGTTTATGAATCCTAATCAAAAATTCCAAATCCCTCGTCAACTGAACATCTGGGTGGAATGTTTGTATCCTGGTTTTTCCACAAATATTCTTTTACGGGTGTTTCAACTTGTAAATAATTATAGGCAAAGGCATAACTTCTGGTAATCCCTTGAATTCGTTGCTGGAGATTTAACAAATACTTTACAAATATTTTATTTACGAAATACAATAATCTATAAAATACGTATACCTTAGAAAATGCTTTACCAATATAACATACGGCAAATAATAATAATTATAATAATAATAATAATAATAATTGTATTGTATTCACATTTTTAACTAGTTTATAATACCTACTTCATTATTTTTTAAATATAATGTTCCAATTTGAATGTGCTGCCATCTATTATCACATAGGCAGATATTGAATGTATTTGATGTATGTAGGTAAAATCGAATATTGTAAACTACTCCCATCACACATATATATTTTGACGGATAACATAGAAACTAAAATCGAGCCGGCAAATGACGTCACTGGCTGGCAGCGTTTCAAACGTAGTAAATTGTTTTCATTCATTTTTATAAATTGGAAACATATTTAACCATTTAAGTAGTGTTTTCAGAAATGTTTTATGATATATTTTAGTGTAATAGTGTTATTTTTCAATATTTTGATTACGGTGGAAACCCCCATTCAGCTACGGAATACGTTTCCATGATTACTGTTTTTAATAAATTATAAGTAATAACTGTCAAATTGCATTATACTTTTGCAAATATTTCACTAATAAGCCATTAAATTAGGAGTATTTAGATACTCTTCGATGCCAAATTAAATAATCTTTCTAACCATATCAAAAACTCCCTTGGAAAAAAGATGATATCAAAAAATGGCTTCAAAATAAGAATTTAAAATTTACTGATACAATGCTAAAACAAGAGATTTTAAATATAGTTATGATGTAAGCTAAATTAATTCTGCTGTCGTTTTTCTTTTATTCATTGTTAAGATAATTTAATATATTTTTTAGAAACAAACCCCAAAAACGGTATGTGATTGATGAAATGGCTTCCGTTCAAGGACATACTGTTCTACGACTGCCTCCCTCTTGCGAGACAGATGATATTAAAAAAAAACTGTTATATATATATATATATATATATATATATATATATATATATATATATACAGGGTGTTCCGCGACTCGACCGACAAACTTATACCATATATTCTGGGGGTCATTACGATCAAAAAATGTTATATGACCTATCGGTGAATTTCTCTTTGTTTCGGAGATATCAAAGGAATTAAAAAAAAATGATAAAAGAAAATTTATTCATCAATGGATAGCTAATAATACAAAATTACAGCAAATGTTCAAAAGGAGAACCGCCATTTTCTAAACATACAGCTATCCTGCGAGTCATAGAATGTTGCCAGTTAATTACTGCCAATTTATTCTTTAGAAAATTAGTAGCTTCAACTACCGTCAGTCAAATCTTCGCGTATATCTGGTTTACCATTACTATACACACGAGATTTGACGCAACCCCACAGAAAAAAATCTAAAGGCGACAAGTCAGGTGATCAATCTGGCCATATGCTGCATTAGTAAAATGCGATATAATGGCTTAAATTAATAAGACAACACAAAAATCATTCATTTAACAAACATACGTTCATTCGTCAAGGCTAACTCAATTATATATTTTTTAAATTCATTCGATATCTCCGAAACAAAGAGGAATTTACCTATAGGTCATATAACATTTTTTGATCGTAATGACCCCCGGAATATATGATATAAGTTTGTCGGTAGAGTCGCGGAACACCCTATATATATATATATATATATATATATATATATATATATATATATATATATATATATATATATATATATATATATATATATATACATCCAAATCATTCAAGCAGCCGTTGCATGTCATCAATAAAAAATGAATAAAAGTAACTAAATGTATGACGTCATGTCTTGGTACATTTACATAGGTTTAAGAATCGTAATGAAAAATGTAATACTGGTTGCATACAATCTTATTTCAAAATTTAAAGATATTTTAGAGACTATTTCACTCATAATTTAATAAACCAATGCAAATTCAGGATTCTGTCTGGTTACCAAGTTTTATTCAATTAACATTGTAGTGAAAAACATATACATTTCATTGAACTATAATATATTATAAGTTATAATACTGTACAAATATTATACAATAATAATTAATTACTTTGAATCGTTAGTAGGATTCAGATCTTCGTCTGAATCATCAGTCGGATTCAGATCTTCATCTGAACTCTCCGAATCAGAACCCAAATTAATAATAATTGGTGCAATATCTCCATCATCATACATAACTTCACGATTCCACCACTGCTGTATTTCGTTTGTCGCATGATCTATTGAATTTTTCCACATTTGTGGTGTTACATGGTCAAGTGCTTCTTTCCATATTTGAAGAGTTTCGTTGTCTCCGTATCCATTCCTGCCAATATTATTATTATAATAATTCTTTGTTGTGCTCCATATATTTTCAATTGCATTAAAAATGCAATGATATGGAGGCAGTCGTAGAACAGTATGTCCTTGAACGGAAGCCATTTCATCAATCACATACCGTTTTTGGGGTTTGTTTCTAAAAAATATATTAAATTATTTTAACAATGAATAAAAGAAAAACGACAGCAGAATTAATTTAGCTTACATCATAACTATATTTAAAATCTCTTGTTTTAGCATTGTATCAGTAAATTTTAAATTCTTATTTTGAAGCCATTTTTTGATATCATCTTTTTTCCAACTTATATTTGGAATTTTCTCGACAACAGAATTATGATACGGAGCATTATCCATAATAATAATGGATTTCTCTTTTAAATTTGGTAGCAGTTGATCCCTGAACCATTTTGTAAAATTTTCTTGGTTCATTTCACCGTGATAATCAGCATATTTTGTTTTTGATGCAAATACTAAAGATGCATTGGTTACGAAACCGTTCTCTGTTCCTGCATGAAGTACAATATACCTGCAAACAAATTTTAGATACATATTTAAAAAAAATATTGAACAAAATTGATTTAATATACCGCTTTCCACCTTCGGTTTTGCGTTTTACACTTTTTGCATTAGAATCTTGCCATGATTTGCCACCCATTCCTTTCTGAAATATCCACGTTTCGTCCAGGAAAACAAATTGGGATGGTGCATCTGATTTTAAATTCCGGAGGTATTGTTTTAAAAATGTAATCCGAAAACTTGCTATTCTCGGATTTTCGTAAAGTAAACGACGGCTGTCATTCTTCTTCCATTTGAAGCTAATGTTTTTCATAACTTTTTTGAGGCTTGTAATGCCTCCAGAAAAAATATTTCTTTGTTTCAAAATAGTTAAGAGAGTAACATGAATTTCTAAATATTATTAAGTGTTAGTATACCTACTATAGAAATGATCAACGTTTTATACTTACTTTCAGCATACATTTGATAAATAACATTTCTAATCGCACATTCCGTAAAATTATCTACTATTACCCACTCTTGCCCTGAGTGGATAATAATTATGGTAAACGATAAAAATACAAAAACGATAAAGCTGGGCGACAACGTTAATTTACGGACGATACGAGAAATCTTACTACTATGCCCAGATTTTAAACCCATGAAAGTAATGGTGAGAGCGGCGTAACTCAGTGGTAGATTCGGGGTGAGTTTTACTTAAAGAAGAGGGAGAGGGCGCCAGTCGAAATAAAATTCAGCCCCTCTCAACCGGACGTGTTTCGACACACGGCACGGAACTGGGAAAATGCGGCAATAAGGAAATATAGTGATGTTAACGGTAATGATAATAGGGGAATATACTTCGAACATAAACTCGGTACGTAAAATAAAACGAATATTTAATAGCCGTACTTCTACAATCGTAAAAAAACCTTAAGTCCGGTTCGCGGGAACATTCAAATAATTTAGTAACAAAACAACACTGAATCGTGCGTTTCTGCGAGCGGTTGGTATTAACAAAAAGTAACTAATATTTCAAAATGGCGCGGGCGTTGATGTGTGCGTCGCTGGCCAAGGACATGCGCGTCAATCGCAGTAAATAAACAACTTGAACGGTATTCTAACCTAATCGAAGTCGTTCGCAGATACGTAATCCAGTTTACAAGTGAATTAAATATACAAGTCGACCGCGAATCGGCTTGGTAAACAATGGTGCACGTTGAACAATTATATAAAGCGTAAGTACAACTAATATAAGTAATCGATTTTGACATTACATAATACACATGAATGCAGGTTATGAAATATGACAGTACGTTTGATATAAATGAGTTGAACAACAGGGAAGCCGTTGTCCCAATAAATAGCATGGAATAATAAAGTGAAAATGAACTCTTATCTAGTCGCTGGGCTGACACGGCTGGCTGTGGGTGTGGAGACGACAGATGACACCAAAAGCTCCAATCGCAGACGAGGTGTGTGCAGATAGCCAAACCAGGTGCTTTTCCCACAAGTACAGGAAACTGTGATGGCGAATAGTGGTGGTAGCTTCCAGATAATCAGTCGTAGGCGTCAAACGGCACAGGTATTTCATCAACGAATGCTGAACAATCAACCTTGAGGTTCGATACGTGATGTACAGCTCGTGATCGATAAGTACAGTCACAATCGATGGGGTGACGTCACGATAGACGTAGCGAGAATAAAGTCGATAAATGTGCACGTAAACGTGACAAGACGGTAACGTAAAAGAACGTAACTTGAGAATAAAACTAAAAATAAAAAGCCTAAGTTAATATGCGGCTAAAATAGTAAATTCAGTTGCAGGACTGTGTGTATTAAATCCCGAATACACGGAGGAACCACTCTGTTCCAGAAAATTAGTTGCCGTACAAAAATTCCCTCACACGAGGATAATATTTCGAAAAACGATAAAAACGGTAACTTCAGCGACACCAAAATTGTACGTGCAACTCCACAGGCTGCTAACGAAGAAGACTTGAAAAATGAAGATTTTGCAATCCTTTACCAATAAACACGTTAAATCTTTGCACAAGCGTCGGCGGAGGTCGTTCACCTGGCCTTGAGAATGAACTAGCTGAGTGGGCCAAGATGACGAAGACGACCGCAACGCGGGGACGTCATCAAGGTTGACTAAGATGTAGGCGTAAGAGAAATCGACATGTAACACTACATTTACAACTGGTTTATTAACATTTTTTTTCTTTTTTGGGCTTTGCAATGGTTCATTTTTTTCAATTTGGAAGAAATTGCAGACAATAATGAAAATAACACAAAAGGAAATGAAACTGGATAAATAATAACAAGCACTAATATATAAATAAACAGGAATGGAATGAAAATACAACTCACAACGTACACAAATCTTTCGAACACAATGCAAATATTTCTGAAATTGACAATTCAAATTTAAATAATAATCGTGAAACAAAAGTGTAAACATAGAAAATATCAATGTTACCAATTGTAGCAACAAATAAATGAATAATATAAGATAGATGTCATTATTTATTTACTATTCATGTCATATAAGTTAAATAATGAACTCTACTAAACATCTAAATAATAATTCTATAAGGCCATACACTTTTTAACAGTTAAAAATGATTAAAATTTTATTTCATTTTTCAATATTAGTTATTTTACTGTATTAAAGTTGGTACAGTAAATGATGACGTGCAACGGCTGCTTGAATGATTTGGGTGTATATATACAGGCTGTAAATGAAATAAGTGCATTAAATTTAACCAGTAATATAACTCGTCGAGAGCAACAATATTTCTTAATAACGTTTTCTCGAAATCGCATATTTTTTTAGCATTTTTACCACCCCGTAAATTGACGAGTCGTTCCAAATATTTTTGTGATAATTGAATGCAGTAACAATAGCTATGAAAAATTTTGTTTTAGCAATTGACAGTCCTGTCAATTGTTCCAATTAAATTATGATATTAGTAATAAACTTGTTTATAAGGTAAAATTCAGTCAAAATGCGAGTACACAGACATTGTAATTACTTACCTATGGTTTATTTATTTTTTTACTCGTATCTGTACTACATTTTACTTGACATCATGGTTGACATAAAGACAGTGTCATGGAGTTGCCAACGCATTTACACGGATCGTTTCCAAATCATCACCAAATCATTCTGTTCTTAATATTCGCACATTTGTTAATCTTCTATATCTTTATCACATCACAATACGGAGTGTCACATATGACAATTTTTAAAAAAGCAACAGTTATATCCATAACATTTGCAAAAAGTGCTATATTTTTAGCACATAACAGACTTCAATTTTGGGAATGGCTCATAATGTTCATTAATGAGACTGAATTTACTTGGGAAGGTGTATTTATTATGCACAATACACATCTCGACAGACGAAACTGCTGTAAAAATTTTCATTAAAAATGTTTTGGACGGGAACAATAAATGGACGACTAATTATTGGTACCTCTTTTAAATGGACAAAAGTTTGTACTTACATTTTTTGAATAACGTATTTAAACTATTATGATTTGTCGACGATAAATAATCATCTCATAACCTAACAACTATGCTTTTGCTCTTCCTCGTCCCTCCTTGTCTTCCTCTATTCACACTATTCAAAGGTAAATAAAAGCCTGGTTTAATACACAACTTTATAATTTTGTTATCCAAAATTTAAATTTATTTATTTTAAAAATTGTTCTATTACGTATTAATTAATAATAATGTTATTTCCCTTGATTGGTTTATTAATTACTGTGACTGTAAGTGTAACTGATAACCGACAATTTTTGAGCTGTTTGTATCCCACTTGAATACGGGAGCAGCATTTGTTCTCCATGAGCGGGTAACGAAATATGCAGAAAATCTTTAAAGAATTTTAACTCAAAATCTAAAAGACTTAGAAAAAACAGTTATTAAGAAATATTGTTCCTCTCATCGAGTTACATTACTGGTTAAATTTAATGCACTTATTTCATTTACACCCTGTATATATATACCGTGTGTCTATCGTAAAGGTGTACATAGGAGATTAACATGGGAAATCAGTTTTTTGCAGTTTCCTGCTCGCCTAATTATTTTAAGCAAAAACATGTCAGTTTTAGGGCATAAAATTCTGCATCTTAATCAATAAACAGAGTTACCTTTACATGCTTTGTAACGACAGAAATTAAATATGAAAATGTCGAAAATTAGGTTGAAAATATCGACAGCCATGGAATTGAACAAAAAATAAATAAATGCTTGACGTTTTATCTGTCACAACGTAAATTAACTTATGACATTTCCGACACTTTGATTTGGAGAAATATCGTTAATTATGACAATAGAAATATTAGATTTATAATTGCAATTAAAAAACAGTTTTATTTAAATAATATGAATTTATTAAAAATTTAATATTACGTAATAAAATATGCTCAAGTAAGAAAAGTTTTATAATTAGTAAACGAATAACAAGTAATTATAATTTAAAGATAATAGTTACAATAAATATTCAAATGCAGCACCATTTTGGACAAGACAATAACCTAATTTATTGTAAAACGACCTTCGTACATCAAATAGCTGAGTTATACGATGACATTCATTAAATATAGCATGTCTTAAATCATTTATGTTTTCGTGCCTTTGTTTATAAATTTGATTTTTTAAATGACCCCACAAAAAAAGTTACTTGGAGCAAGATCAGGAGATTTAGCAGGTCAGTCAATAGTACCCCCTCGCCCAATCCAGTGCCCAGGAAATGCCAGATCCAAATATTCTCTAACGTTCCTTTCATAGGGTGCAGGACATCCATCATGTTGGAACCAGACCTCTTGATCTGGGCGCACAGCATCCTCTATTGCAGGACCAATTTCATTTTGCATCATCTCCAAATAATTGTCTGTATTTAGATTGCCACGTATTTCAATAAGACCAATTATGTGGTGACCTAAAATTCCGGCCCACTTATTAACTTTTTGAGGATATTATGTCCTTGTTGAAATACTAATTCTAGGATTTTCTATAGCCCAACACGTGTATTTTGGATATTTGGCTCATTGTTTAAAGTGAAAGTGCATTCGTCAGTAAAACAAATGGATGATAAAAAAGTTTGATCATTATTAGCCCGGTTCTGCATATCTTTGCAAAACACTCTTCTACTTTCTTCATCGTAGGGGAAAAGTTGCTGGTGACACTGCATTTTATAAGAATTATACGAACAATTTTTTAAAATATTATGTATGATGCTGTGATGTAGTACAAATTAAATTACGAACTTTGTTCGAAATCTTTTTAAAAAATTTATTTAACTCCAAACGTACAAAAGACTTATGGTAGCTCTTGTTATTAAGAAGGTACATCTACTACTAGTTGTTAATTACAATTACACATGTTTTTAACTGATAAGATTAATCATTGCTGATGACAACAGGCGCGTGATTGATAAAGAATGCCGACTGGCAACTACAAGGCTAGACGTAATATGAAGCCGTACGGCTTGTGATATGAATATAACTCCTCCAACCTTCAAAAAGAAGCTTCATTTGGTAAATGAAGATTCGTCATTGGATTGTTATCAGCAACGTTTTGTTTTTTACAATTTAAATATTTATAATATTTAACAATTAATAATATAATGATTAATAATACAATTATTACATATATAGCTATATAATGAGTACTGTTTTGATACTGTATTTGTGTTATAAATGGTATTTTTTTTTCAAACGTCATAAAAATGGCATCTTTTGTGACTTGATTCACAAAGTAGAAGTTTCATTTCTACGCCGCCGGCGTAGAAATAAGCTATTTCTACTCCGGCGGCGTAGAAATAAAATAAATAAATATCCATAGAAACTATATAGAATCAGCCAATAAGAAGTAACTTGTGCAATAGAAATCTGTATTATCGCCCTAAATGTCACTATAACTCACTAGACAACCTAAGAATAAAGTTACTGACTTATAAGATTTAAATTGATAACCTATAAAATGAAATATAGACAGTTTACATACTTTTAACGAAATAACAAATAATATAATTAAAGTACAGTAGACGTACAGATTACAATAACAGGGACGGTAATAAAGGTAAGAATACTTCGAATTAAAGTGATACAAAAAGATTATATTGTAGGAAGATGAATTGAAATATAGATAGAAATGTAAAATTTTGGCACAAGATTAACAAAATGAATGAATTACATTCCTTAAATAAAGAAGAAAAGTATGGGAATATCGCCAAATATTTCTCATCTGAAACATCAAATAAGAACATAAGCATGAAGTTTTAAATAATTGCCAATATTTATCCCATGTTTAATGTTTATCATTGAATATTATGACCACATAGTTGAGCTTTTCATTTGACATTGATTCGCCATTTCCGAAAAGTATGCCGAGAATAATTTTTAATGTTTTTCTCATCACACCAATGAAGAAATCTCTTATACACCGCTTCATAGAACTTGCTAGACTTAGTTGGGAACAATTTATCAATAGCAGCCTTCTCTAATTCCACAACTTCAGGAGGTGTACATTTTAATTTTTCAAATTGCAACATTTTCAATTTCACACAAAGAGGATATAAAATTATACAATTCTTTTCAAACGTCAAAACGTAAAAGTGTGAAAATTTTCACTTGAATGGTTATAACAAAAACTGAACACACGAAAGTATCCATAGCAACAGAGCAATTGGAATCCACAAATGTACCTACTTCACGGAAAATGTTTTTAATAACGTCAAGTTTTAAATTATTTTATTTAAATATGTGCGTTTGAAAAAAAAATATAATGTGTCATTCGGAGTAAAAGTGTCTTTGTGTGCCTCGCATGCAATTGTCCGACTCGCTTCGCTCGTCGTGCAAACTTCCATGCTCGCCACACAAAGTATCACTTTTACTCCTAATAACACAATATACTATTTTTATGAGTAATATTCATAGTTTTAATATTTTGCATAAGCAGTGTGGAATTAGTAATAATATTCCTTTCAAAACTTTGAATTTTAAAATTTTCAAATAATAATTCTTGACCAAAATTTTGTTTATTAAAATTTACATTATTTATTTTACAATTATTAACATTATTAAATTTGAATATTCCCTTAATATTTATATTTTGTGTATAATTTGGGCATTCAATGGATATATATTTTTCATAAGGACTTATTATAATAACATATTATGGTGAATTTTCAATTTGGTACATATGGAACTCCTTATCTAATTCGTGAAAGGAACATTGTTGTAGATTTATTTTATTTGAGAATATATTGACAATACATTCATTGGTTTCTTCTAATTTCGTTTTACAATAATATATTTTATTGAAAATGCATTTATTTATATTGTATATTCTTGAATTATCTTTATAAACTAATTGTTGAGGAACATTAATTGTTACAAATTTATCCTCGTGCATAGTTGGTATGGGTGTTAGTTGATATAATTCGAAATTGTTTTCGTAATACAAAGGAATCTCTAATAAATATTTTATTACATTCTTTGTAGTTTTACAATGGCTTTTTATTAATTTTGAAAAGTCCCAAAAATTTTCAAATTCTATTTTTGATTCTACAGATATTTGTTCTAATATCTCTTGTATATCATTAGGTTGTATAATACTATTATGTATTAAATTTAGATTGCAAAATGAAAGAGAAGTTTCAATTTCGTTAAGAATTTCTATTAAATTTATACTAAGATTAATTAATTGATTAAATATATCTTTTGTTGAAAAGGTGTATTCCCATTTCATTTCTGTTTTAAAATGATTTCCTAATTGCATCAATTTAGATGATATTATATTTTCGTTAATTTTAATATTCTCTAATTGTTTATTAAATTTCTCTGTAAGTTCTTTATTAAAACGAATATTTTCTAAATTTTGAGTTTGTAGGGATTTTTCATTTTCTTCAATTTTTTGAAATATTTTATCATATCGTTCACCGTCTGATGAATCTAGATTGCCAGAGATTTGTTTAATTATTGAACCGAGTGCATTAATTATTCCACGTTTAGGTCTTTTGTTAAAAATATAATTTATTTTATTATCGAGACGAATGAAATTAAAGTTTAAAATATTATTATGAGTTTCGAATTCTCGTTTATATAGTAATGTTCCATTTTCAAGAGCATTTTGAAGATGTGTTTTTTGTATTTTAAGGTTTAAGTACTCATTATAAATATTAGTCGTGTTATAATAATATATATAATAAGAATTAGAATATATTTTAGTTTTACCTAATTTTATAATATTAAGTCCTATATTATTGTTTATATTTTCTATGTCTCGTCCGGTGCTCGCTTCTGTCCATCTGAAACATTACGTGGACGTTTTAATTTATCAATACGATGTTTCTTATCATGGTCGTCTTTTATTACACCGAGATTTTTATCGTATTCTTTAACATGTAGTTTTTTATAAATCGGGTTTACAATTTTATTACATCGACGAGGGTGTTCTTTAAGAAATATGGTTTTAGGGATATGGTCGGGATTTTTACTAGGTTTAAATCTTTTATTCTTTTCTTGTTGAATTTTCTTATGTATTTCGTCGTGTAAAAATTTCATTTTTGCTTTGTGTTGTTCAAGTATATCTTGTGTTGTAATACCAGTGGGTTTTGTTATTTTTGAATAATCTGAGTATCCAAATATTATCTCTTGTGGTGTTTTCTTTGTACTTGTATGTATAGAGTTATTATATGCAACAAGTGCATAATTAATTTTTGTTAATAGTTTTTCTTCTTTGAATTCTGGTCTGTCATTAAAAATTCTAAGATGTTCTATGATTGTTGAATGAAATCTTTCAATAGGAGAATTTGATTTTGGGTTATTGACACATGTATTTTTAATTTCTATTTTATGCAGTTTTAATAATTCTTTTACAAGGTTACTTTGAAATTCTGTACCTTGATCAAATATAATTTGTTTTGGAATTACATAATTTCTAAAGAAAGTTAAAAGAGCATCTACAACGTCTGAAGCGTTACTATTAGGCATGGGATACATTTGCGCAAATTTTGAAAATTGATCGATTATAGTCAAAAATTTATGTTTTTCTAGTGAAAGAATGTCAATATTCATTATTTCAAAAGGTGATCTTGGCGTGGGCGTTAAATTATCATTAGTTTTTATAGGATCCCGTTCGTATTTATTTTTAAGACATATTTCACATTTATTTATATAATTTGCGATTGTTTGTGTCATGTTTGGCCAATAGAATAAGTTTTTGAGCTTCTGATAAGTTTCTACAATTCCTCTATGATTTGTTTTGCCTTCATGATAATTCATAATCTGTTCTATTTGTTCATTTTTATCTTCTATGTCTTTTACGAATTGATTACATTTTATTAATGATATGGATTCATTTATAAAAGTTTCTTGAATTTCAGTATTAAAGTCTTTCCAAATTTCGTTTTCGAAATAACAATAATATTTTTGATGGGGAATTATGTATTCTTTTATAAATTTAATAATTTCTTTATTTAGATTTTGTAAATTTAGTTTTAAAATTATTCTTTTTTTAGTATTATTAAACATATTTTTAATTTGTATTGTTGTTGCATTATAATGTCCTGTAATAATAATTTGATTTTTACCAACATTTACGTTTGTTTCTGTGTGTATTATACCATTTACTGGGTTTTCGTCAGAGGAATGTGCTGTGTCATCATCTGATCCTGAATTTGCAATTATACTATCATTTTCAGAATTAAAAAGTTCTCCTGTTTTTGGATTATGTGTGTAAATAGTAATTTCTATATGTGTATTTGCAAAGATTGTTTTAATTAATGATTCTATTTCATTAAAATCTTTTCTATCTAATCCTGAGCAAATTTTTGGAATATCTTATTTTCTAATATTGTTTTCTTCACAAAATTCTTTTAAATTAATTAAACATGATTCTATATCTTTCATTTTTGGTTCAGATTTATAAATTTGTTTAGTGATTAAATGAAATAAAATTCGATTATTATTGATATGTTGAATTCTAATTTTGCCTACGTCATTTTGTGATGTGTTTAGAAATTTTCTGCATTGAAATTTCGATTCTAGCTGAGCTGCTATGCCTTTTGTTAGTTTATTATCTGCGGAAATACAATGAGCAATATTATTTTTACTGTTTAAAACGTCATCGTTAATATATTTAATTTTTAAATTTGGTTTTATTCTCGAAAGTGCATCTGCATTTGTATTTGTAGTTCCTTTTTTGTATTGAATGTCATAATTAAATTCGTCAAGTTTTATTCTCCATCTCATTAATTTAGAATTTGGATCTTTTACAGAGAATAACCAAGTAAGAGGTTTGTGATCTGTACGAACTAGAAATTTTACTCCATATAAATAGTGTCTAAAATATTTTGTACTCCAAACAATTGCCAAAAGTTCTTTTTCTACAGTACTATAATTAATTTCGTGATCGTTTAATGTTCTGGAGGCATAAGCGATTGGTAAATCTTTTCCGTTTATATTTTGTGAGAGTACAGCTCCAATTGCATAGTCACTTGCATCTGTAGTTAGAATGAATTGTTTTGAAAGATCAGGGTATTGTAATATGGGTGAATTTGTTAATAATTTTTTACATTGTTCAAAACATTCTATGTAATTTTTATCTTTTATGTTTATCTTATTATTTCTTTTTAAACAATTTGTTAGTGGTTTAGTAATTTTTGAAAAATTTGAAATAAATCTTCGGTAATATCCGAGAAGTCCTAAAAATGATTTTATTTCCGTGGTTGTTTTCGGAATAGGGAAATTTTTAATTGCTTCTATTTTATCTGGATTGGGTTTTACTCCGTCTTTTGTCACAATATGGCCTAAATATGCTACTTCTTTTCTGAAAAATTCTGATTTGTCAATTTGTATTTTGAGATTAGCTTCTCTTAATTTTCTAAATATTTTCCTAATATTTTCTGCGTGTTCTTGCAATGATGTGCCAAATATAATAATATCGTCTAGATATACAAAACAAATTTTCCCAATGTATTCTCTTAAAACGTGATTCATAAGTCGTTGAAAGGTAGCAGGGGCATTTTTTAATCCGAATGGCATTCTTAAGAATTCATAATGTCCAAAGTCAGTACTAAATGCTGTTTTGGGGATGTCTTTTTCGTTAACTTGAATTTGGTGAAAACCACTAGCTAAGTCCAGTGTTGTGAAGTAAACACTTTTTCCTAATTTGTCTAAAATTTCTGTAATGTTGGGTATAGGGAATTTATCTTCAACAGTTTTTGAATTTAGTTTTCTGTAATCAATTACCATTCTATATTTCTGTTTGCCAGAAGCATCTAATTTTTTAGGTACCACCCAAATTGGGGAAGACCATGGAGAATAGCTTTCTCTTATAATTTCATCTTTTAATAAATTATCGATTTGTGATTTTACTTCATTTTTATAAATTTCAGGGTATCGATAAGATTTTGCATAAATGGGATTGTCATCGGTGGTTTTTATGTGATGTTTTATTTCACTAGTATGAGTTAATTTTTCGTCTGTATTTGGGAATAAGTCACGATAAGATTTAATGATTTTGTAAAGTTCTCTTTTCTCTTCTTCGTTTAAATGGTCGGATCGAATTTCAGGGAAGGTATTATTATAGTTTTCAGTAAAATTTATTTCATTTGTTATATTAAAGTATTTCAATTTAAATGTTTTACTTGCCAATGTTACTGTTTCATTAGTCATGTTTATTTGTGCTTCTAATTGTTTAAGAGCTCCGATGCCGAAAAGTACATTGAATTTCTTATGAAAATTAAATAAATAACATTTTATTGGAATATTTTCTATTTGTAAAATAATATATTCGTTGCCTTGCGATTTACCATTTGCTGTGTTTATTTGAAATTTTTCTTCATAAATTTTAAAACGATTTTTATTTTCGTAAACGAATTTTTTGTTTATTAAGTTCATTGTTGAACCAGTATCCAAAAGTATTATATAATCGCGAGTGTTTAGGTACGGTAAACTTGTTGTACAGTTAATATTTAATAGTTCTCCTTTATTCCGAGGCTGGTATCGTCTAAAAAATTATTTTCTGAAATTTGTTGTTCTTCTTCGAAATTTTCGATATTTTCCTCATTGTTTATTTCGTCGGGATTTTCGAAATCTTGATTGTATAATTCTTCTACAAAGTAATTTCCAAAATTGTTAGGATTTTGATTTTGTGCGACGTAATTATTAGCTTGAGGATTAGTTCTTGTAAATCTAGTGCTAACACTCATTGGTGTGGGTCTCATAAATTGGGCGTTTTTCACTTGTTGCCGTGGTGCAAATGTTTTATATGGTTGTGTAGTAGGCTTTAATTGAATGGGTTGCGAAGGGAAATTAAATTTTGGTTGTGGATTATATTTTGGTTGGGGATTATTGGTTGGTTTGTTGTATGTCATTGCTGGGATTTGTTGCATGGGCATACCCGTATTTTGTTTAACAGGTTTTACATATTCGACATTAAATTCGTTAGTTAAAAGATGGTATGCATCATTTAATGTTGCTGGATTACGTGATCTTATTAATGGGCCAACGGGTTCTTTTAAACCTAATGTGAACACTCGTAAGGCTAGTTTATTCGCGTTTGTTTTTAATGCTTCTTCAGTGATTGGATTTTGGTAATGCATTTCAATATATGAAGTATACAAACCGAGAAGGTGTGAAAGATTATTATAAAATTCAAGATAGGATTTATTTCCTTGTTTTATATTCGCGATTTCGATTAGTAATGTTAATTCATCCCGTTTATCCGCGTAAGCGTTTATTAAAGCATTTTTTATATCAAGCCATCTTCTTATGGTTATGCCGGCTAATTGTTCGGCTGCATGTCCGGTTATTTTATTTTTTATACTTAATAAAAGTAATTTATTTTGAAAACATTCAACTTGCGCATTATTATAAAAGGTATTTATTAGCTCTTCGCTAACAGAAACAAAGTTGGATAAAAGTTTTGGATTCCCATTAAATTCTGGGATTAATTTTAAATGAATTTCTCTTAATTCAGGAACTGCCATTATTTTTATATATAATAATGTAATAAAATATTTTTACAATATATAATTTACTTACAAAATGGACAATAGGGTGAGAAGTATTATCTTCATTCGGTTTACTCTGGGAACTCGATGTACGGGCACTATAGACGTAAAAGTAGGTGTGGATTTCCGGGCACTCGATGTACGGGCACTGTGGATGATTCCGGGTTTAGTCTCGGCACTCGATATACGGGCACTATAGACACTTAAAATGTGGATCTCCGGGCACTCGATATACGGGCACTGTGGATGACTCCAGGGGTTGTCTCGGCTCTCGCTTTGCGGGCTCTGTAGACGTGGGTGAGTAGCAGAAGATCTCCGGGCTCTCGACTTGCGGGCACTATGGATGATGGACTTGTCCTCCTTATCGTTTGAGTTCTTTCAGGTTCCACAATTGAACAGTTGAAATTGACCGTGAAGTATTTTAACGAATTGATTTGCACTTGCAAATTTCGATACAACACGTTATGTAGTTATCCTACTATCGACTGCGCCAATTAAATAACGAACTTTGTTCGAAATCTTTTTAAAAAATTTATTTAACTCCAAACGTACAAAAGACTTATGGTAGCTCTTGTTATTAAGAAGGTACATCTACTACTAGTTGTTAATTACAATTACACATGTTTTTAACTGATAAGATTAATCATTGCTGATGACAACAGGCGCGTGATTGATAAAGAATGCCGACTGGCAACTACAAGGCTAGACGTAATATGAAGCCGTACGGCTTGTGATATGAATATAACTTACATCTAGTACTACAGAAGGGGTCTACACTTCTCATTCCTAACACTCTTTCTTCCAACAAGGCACGTTCTTCTGCTTGTTCTACATTCTGATTACGCGGCTCACGTGTATTTTGTGAAGAAACATCAGCAGTTTTTTCAAATTTTGTCACCAATTTAGCAATTGTGGTTGCACTGGGAATCGGCCGATCCATAAATTTAACGGAAAATAAATCACGCACTTTGCGGTAACTATTACCTCCATAAAAACATTTTATTAAGAAAACACGTTCTTCATTATTATAAATATTCATTATTCAATAATTTCAGACAATAACACCAGAGACAAAATTAAATTGTCAGAAACGTCAAATAACTTATTTGACAAATAAAACGTCAAGCATTTATTTATTTTTTGTTCAATAGAGGGTTATGATTTTGACGTCATATGCTAGAAAGAATGCGACGATGTAGAAGTTGAGATGGAAGATTACAAACAAACCATCACCATTTTTAAAGTTCTGTCTTCTGTCACTTGTGTTTCGGTATCTGAGTTTTATATATTTCAATGTCTTCGGATGGCTGTGGAAACTTAAAGAATTTCGCATTTGTCATGTATTCTTTATAATTATAGCGGAAGTTACTGTTGCAAAGACAATACACCCACTTCATATTTGGCACAATCGTGCAGCAGCTGTCACCATGACAGCGATTTGTTTGTAAAATAGCAACGGAGTGAACCGAGTTACAAATGTAGTTCAAGGAAAATACGCATTCTTGCTTAAAATAATTAGGAGAGTAGGGAATTGCAAAAAACTGATTTCCCATGCTAATCCCCTATCATAGACTATCTATAACTATCGGCAATAGATAGGACAGATAGTGTTATTTCTAAAACTGCAGTTACGCTACGCTAACTACCGACGTTAGGGTGAACTAATACGTAAAAGTTCGCCAGTTGGCGGCATTTTTAAATCAAGAACTATAATTATTACAGAAATAGATTACAAATAAAAGAACAATTAGGTAAAAAGCTTTTTATTTACAATTTATTTTTTTACAGAACAAGATAAATGTATTATGAAAACTCAGTCACGTCCCCTATGTACACCTTTAAGACAGACACGGTATATATATACAGGGTGTAAATGAAATAAGTACATTAAATTTAACTAGTAATATAACTCGTCGAGAGCAACAATATTCCTTAATAACTTTTTCTCGAAATCGCATATTTTTTTAGCATTTTACCCCGTAAATTGACGAGTCGTCGTTCCAAGTATTTTTCTAATAATTGAATGCAGTAGCAATAGCTCTGAAAAATTTTGTTTTAGCAATTGACAGTCCTGTCAGTTGTTGCAATTAAATTTTGACATTAGTAATAAACTTGTTTATAAGGTAAAATTCTGTCAAAATGTTTACGTTTACAAATAGCGAGTACACAGACATTGTAATTACTTACGTATGGTTTATTTATTTATTCGTATCTTTACTACATTTTAATTTGTGGTTGATATAATGACAGTGTTATAGAGTTGCTAACACATTTAGACGAAGCGTTTCCAAATCATACGTTCCTAATATTCGCACATTTGTTAATCTTGTATATTTTTATCACAATACGGAGTGTCACATAAGATTTTAAAAAAAGCAACAGTTGTATCCATACGATGTGCAAAAAGTTCAATGCTTTCAGGACATAACAGACTTCAATTTTGATAATGGCTCATAATGTTCATTAATGAGACTGAATTTACTTGGAAAGGTGTATTTATTATGCACAATACACATCTCGACAGACGAAAATGCTGTAAAAATTTTCATTAAAAAATGTTTGGGCGGGAACAATAAATGGACGACTAATTATTGGTACTCATGTACATCGATTAAATGGACAAAAGTTTGTACTTACATTTTTTGTATAACGTATTTAAACTATTATGATTTGTCGACGATAAATAATTATCTCATAACCTAATAACTATGCTTTTGCTCTTCTTCGTTGCTTTGTTCGGCTTGTTCCTCCTTGTCTTCCTCTATTCATAGGTGATTAAAAGCCTGGTTTAATACACAACTTTATAATTTTTTATCCAAAATTTAAATATCTTTATTTTAAAAATTGTACTATTACGAATTAATTAATAATGTTATTTTCGTTGATTCGTTTATTAATTACTGTGACTGCAAGTGTAACCGATAACCGACAATTTTTGAGCTGTTTCTATCCCACTTGAATACGGCAGCAGCCATTTGTTCTCCATGGGCGGGTAACAAAATATGCAGCAAATCTTTAAAGAATTTTAACTCAAAATCTAAAAGACTTAGAAAAAAAAGTTATTAAGATATATTGTTGCTGTCGTCGAGTTACATTAAATTTAACCAGTAATATAACTCGTCGAGAGCAACAATTATTTCTTAATAACTTTTTCTCGAAATCGCATATTTTTTTAGCATTTTACCCCGTAAATTGACGAGTCGTTCCAAGAATTTTTCTAATAATTGAATGCAGTAGCAACAGCTCTGAAAATTTAGTTTTAGCAATTGACGGTCCTTTCAGTTGTTGCATTTCAATTTTGACATTAGTAATAAACAGGTTTATAATGTAAAATTCTGTCAAAATGCTTACGTTTACAAATAGCGAGTACACAGACATTGTAATTACTTACTTATGGTTTATTTATTTATTCGTATTTTTACTACATTTTAATTTGTGGTTGATATAAAGACAGTGTTATAGAGTTGCCAACGCATTTAGATGGAGCATTTCCAAATCATACTGTTCCTAATACTCGCACATTTGTTAATCTTGCACATCTTTATCACAATACGGAGTGTTACATATGACAATTTTTAAAAAAGCAACAGTTGTATCCATACCATGTGCAAAAAGTTCAATGTTTTCAGCACATAACAGACTTCAATTTTGGTAATGGCTCATAATGTTCATTAATGAGACTGAATTTACTTCAGAAGGTGTATTTATTATGCACAAGACACATCTTGACAGACGAAAATGCTGTAAAAGTTTTCATTAAAAAATGTTTGGGCGGGAACAATAAATGGATGACTAATTATTGGTACTCCTGTACCTCGTTTAAATGCATAAGAGTTTGTACTTACATTTTTTGAATAACGTATTTAAACTATTATGATTTGTCGACGATAAATAATCATCTCATAAACGAATAACTATGCTTTTGCTCTTACTTGTCTTCCTCTATTCACAGGTGATTAAAAGCTTGGTTTAATACACAACTTTATAATTTTGTTATCCAAAATTATATTTCTTTATTTTAAAAATTGTAGTATAGTGAATTAATAATAATAATAAATGTTATTTCCGTTGATTCGTTTATTAATTACTGTGACTGTAAGTGTAACCGATAACCGACAATTTTTGAGCTCTTTGTATCCCACTTGAATACGGCAGCAGCCATTTGTGCTCCATGGGCGGGTAACGAAATATGCAGCAAATCTTTAAAGAATTTTAACTCAAAATCTAAAAGACTTAGAAAAAAATAGTATATTAAAGAACGTGTTTTATAAGACATGTTTTTTCGCACACGTCAAAATAATTGACAAGTGCGAAAGAAAGTCTTATAAAATGAGTTCTTTATACTATTTTTTATATTTTGCGCCTTCTACAATAACATTTACTTACTCAATTTGTGATTATATGTGTAACCATTTGTACATTTCATGAAAATAATCTTCCCTAAATAAAGAAAAATAATAATAATTTCGACATTATATTATTAAAATGAATTGTCAATTAACTAAAAATAAATTAGGTAAAAATGGGTTAAAGAAACGTCATCTAGTGCCAACCTAAAAAAAATTGCATATCGTAATTACTGCATTATGAACGCAAAATATAAAAACAATATATTTGATTTACGCCTTAGTTTCTGAAATAATCAGCTGTAAACAAAATTTGGTTAATTCTGGTTGATTTGTTCCAACAATCTTTTGGAGTAAATTCAATTTAAAATTTCTTAAACCCGTAAGCCGCAATGTTTCGCGAATATTTCAAAAAATTGTTATTATGAACGCAAAATATAAAAAGTTATTAAGAAATATTCTTGCTCTCGTCGAGTTACATTACTGGCTAAATTTAATGCATTTATTCCCTGTATATATATATATATATATATATATATATATATATATATATATATATATATATATATATATATATACATATTGGTTTTTGTGATTGTGTTTGCTAAGAATTAAGACAAAATAATGAACAAAAAATAAAATTTTAATTGTAAAGCAAAATAACCTCATAAAATTGCACGTATTTGACGTAATTTTGACATTAACAAAAAAAAATATTTTTTATTTTTTTTATTTACTTTTATTTCTATTTTCGGTTTTTGTATAATATTTATCTATTTTATTTATAATTTAAAATAGTTATTTTCATTCAATAATTAATTATAGGCTTTAAATAAAGTACCAATTCTGAACATTATGTAATGACCAAAAAGGAAAGTGCACAACTAGATGTTGTAGCAGTCCTAAATACAAAATTTCAATTTTCTACGGCTGACCGTTTTCGAGTTATGCGAGATACTTACATACGTACGTACAGACGTCACAACGAAATTAATCAAAAAGGATTCAGGGATGGTCATAATGGATATTTCCGCTGAAATCTGAAAACCGAAATTTTTCTCGAGTACAATACTTCCTTTACATGAAAGTAAAAATAAAATAAAAATTCCTTGGTAAGCTTATCTTTACAATGAAAATTTATGTTTCAGACTATGGAGGCACATGGCAATACAGACGTGATAGAGAAGTGTTCGACATCTGGAACAAATATTAATAAAATCAACGATGTTTGGATTAAAGAGGAAGTGTTATATGAGGATGATAATCTAGAAGTAAAATATTCATTAGTAGATGAAATTTCCATTAAAGAGGAATCGCAACAAGAAAATGTATCCGACTGTGCATTTGATAATTTACAGCAAGATGTAATAAAGCAGGAAAGTCCACTGCAAACGGAATCTCATCTTCAAGAAGACAACAGAGTGCAAATGGAGGATAAAAGTGATCACAATTCTGATGACCTTAACGATGTAGTGACTGTTAGTAGTAAAATTAACTTAACTAATATTTTAGTTACTGATAGTGTAGATCGTTTAAAAATTAATTCAGGAAAAGAAAAATTTCAATGCAATAAATGTAAAAAATTGTTTTCACATAAATCAAGCTTAGACACACATATGAAACTACATACTGTAGGAAAAGAATTTCAATGTAATGAATGTAAAAAATTATTTGCACAGAAATCACACTTAGCCTTACATATGAAACTACACACTGGAGTAAAAGATTTTGAATGTAGTGAATGTAAAAAATGCTTTTTTAAAAAATCAGACTTAGTCAGACATATGAAAGTACATGCTGGAATAAAAGATTTCCAATGTAATGAATGTAAAAAATGGTTTTCACAAAAATCAAGTTTGGTCACTCATATGAAACTACATGCTGGGGTAAAGGAATTTCAGTGTAATGAATGTAAAAAATTATTTGCACAGAAATCAGGCTTAACTATACATATGAAACAACATACTGGATTAAAAGATTTCCAATGTAATGAATGTAAAAAATGGTTTTCACAAAAATCACACTTTGCCATACATATGAAACTACACACTGGAGTAAAAGATTTTCAATGTAGTGAATGTAAAAAATGGTTTTCAAAAAAATCGGGTTTAGTTACACATATGAAACTACATGCTGGAATAAAAGATTTCCAATGTATTGAATGTAAAAAATGGTTTTCACAAAAATCACACTTAGCCATGCATATGAAACAACACATTGAAGTAAAAGATTTCCAATGTACTGTATGTAAAAAATGGTTTTCAAAAAAATCGGGCTTAATTACACATATGAAACTACATACTGGAATAAAAGATTTCCAATGTATTGAATGTAAAAAATGGTTTTTACAAAAATCACTCTTAGCCATACATATGAAAAAACATGCTGCAGTACAAAGTTTTCAATGTAATGAATGTAAAAAATGGTTTTTACAAAAATCAAGTTTAGATAAACATATGAAACTACATACTGAAGTAAAGAAATTTCAATGTCATGAATGTAAAAAATTATTTACACGGAAATCAGTTTTAGCTATACATATAAAACAACATACTGGAATAAAAGATTTCCAATGTAATGAATGTAAAAGATGGTTTTCACAAAAATCACAATTAGCCGTACATATGAAACTACACACTGGAATAAAAGATTTTCAATGCAGTAAATGTAAAAAAATGTTTTCAAACAGGTCAGGCATAGTCAGACATATGAAAGTTCATGCTGGAATAAAAGATTTCCATTGTAATGAATGTAAAAGATGGTTTTCACAAAAAGCAAGTTTAATAAGGCATATGAAACTGCATTTATTGAAGTAAAAGATTTTGATGTAAAAAAAGTTTCCACTAAAATTTTAAAATTCGCAGCGCTCGTTTCGAATAATTTACATTTGTTTCAGAATTACAAATTTCCGCACTTGTTACAAAAATAACTATTTTTATTCTTTAATTTGAAAATGCCATTTTTATGCTAATGTTTATTTATTAATTTATTTTACATATAAAAACTATATTTGTCTAAAAAATCAAATTATTGTTAGCAAAAAATCGTCGGGTTGCTAAACCAATTCAAAGAGCTCAAATCAATATTAGTTATTCTTTCAAAATAATAACAATCAATATTTTATTTATTTAACACTATATACTCTTTGGTTCAAGTTATAAATAGTATTCTACATATAAAAATAATATACTAGAATCAAAAAGTCACATAATATGAGAAATTAAAATTATTCGTGTATTTCTTATTGATGTACTAGCAGTTTTTTGGATGTTATATTAAATAATCAATATTAATTTGTTGTAAATTTTCTGAAGCTGTGAATTTTGCTAATTGGATGGTTTATTGGATAGCAAGCTTCAAATGTTTTTTAAAAGTTGTTTATTATTGTAACAACTAAAAGACGACGTTTAAATGTTAATGTAATGCTGAATAACAAATAAATCAATTTATTTTTCAATATTTAGTTTCGCCCATCATAAGTTTAATCTTCATAAAAATAAATTAGTATTTTATGAGTACATTTACTAAAAGTTTCTAGTCAAACAGTAATAATGGTGCATAATTTTTATATACAGGATTATTTTTTTCAAGGTGTACACGGGATTAATTTGGGAAATCAGATTTTGGCAACCGTTTTTCCCCGTTTTAGCTTACGACAATGAACAAAGATAAAAAAAATTCCCATCCGAAAATACCATACGTAGAAATTATTCAATATTTTAGGCCAATAAATTTGAAAAATTATTCATTTTTCTATTAATAGTAATAGCTTTGCCAAATTTGAACAAAAAGATAAACAAATTCTTGACATTTTATCTTTCAGAATAGATTAATGTCTCTTGACAATGTCAATTGGCCTATTCTGACCGATAAAATGTCAAGCATTTGTTTATCTTTTTGTTCAAATTTGGCATGGCTATTGCTATTAGTAAAATTAATAATTTTCATATTAATTTATTGGCCTTAAATACTGGATAATGGGGAAGTTTAGTTTTTCTACATTACTATAATACTATACATACAATATTACTATTAATGCAATAAAAGTAATAAAATATAGCGTATTTTTTGTACAAGCGATATTAAATTTATCGTTAGTTAAACCGCCCGCAATACGATGACGTACGCAGCATCTTTCGTTCGCCGTAGTTGTCCGCTACGAGTACTAGTTTAGAATGAAAACATGAACGTATGTCTTCTATATTTGATATTGATACGTCAAATTCAATATCAATTCGCAGAAAAACATTATTTGATTTTAAATATGTAAATGTAAAATCTAGAAAATACGATAAACTCAGAAATTAAATTGTCAAGAATCAAATGTAAACAAACAGGTGGCCGTGTTTTGCTTCTGTCTCTTTCTTTTAGGCACGTATGTGGAGACCTAATTCGCACATAGTTGATGTGAGGGGTGTAGAAACAAACGTAACAATCTCCATATTTTTATGAAAATGAGTTATACACATCATTGCAATTATTAAAATTAAACCGTTTTTGCAGCAAATCCAAAACTATATTTCACTCTAACGTCCAGTTTCCTTTATTGAAATTAAGTAGAGTAATACAATATAATTATTGAATTTTGACGCTCAAAATTACCTAATAAATAAATAACTTTATTAAAAAACGTTCGCATGAATTTTATATTAGTTTACTTACGGTGAATTCCTCAAATTTATATTTTATTTGGTTTTAATCGTTTACGCTTTTGAATTATTTTGTTTTTCGTTGTATATGTCACTACTCTCGTTTGTTCAAAGTTACTATGATCTAAATATTATTTATTAGGTAACTTTGATATTACTGAATTATTATATTTTTTTTAAACAATCGTCTGTTCATGCTCTACAATCTTAATATAAGTCTCCCTAGCTAAAATTACAATATCCCCGTGAAATTCAAGCCGAAAAATCTGTGTCAGTAACAAACATCACAATCTCCGAATAGCAATTTCTAACAAAGGTAACAATCTCCAGTTCAACCAATTAAATGAAATATTTGCGTTCATGTGATATCTGTTTAGTTGCTGTTTTTTGTTTGATGTTAACTGCTGAATTTTTGATACATTGAAAGTATTTAATTAATAATTAATATTGTACACAATTAATTTTTCAAAAAAGGGTTGAGGTTAGTTCTCAATTTTTTTTAAAATATTTTCTGTTCCGAAAATAAATAATAGTGATGTAATATCATTAAAAATTAATTGTAGATACTCCAGAAAGCAGTTACCGATCTTCCCAGAATGTAATTACCAAAATAAGGCCCTCCAATGTAAAAACATCCGTGGTTCAGAAACAAAAGTGACAATCTCCAAATTTTTTATTTAAATATCTCTCATATTATTAACTTTTCCAAGTAAAATGTTTAAAAAATTTAATTCTAATGCTTTCTCGGTGCCATCAGTAAATTTTCAGTAAAACGATATAACTTAAACTAACAAAAATAGTTTTTTCCTGTTTACTCGAAACTTGTCAAAGTGGAGATTTTTACCTTTGTTTCTACACCCCTCATATTATGTTCGCCTTAATGGCAGGAAGAAAATATTGCAAAAGTTTAACATTGTTTTCTCTGGTATTTTTTTAAATTTTACAAAATATAAAAGTAAATACGCTTTAAATTTAAAAAAAATTTAACATAAAAAAATCAAATATTCGAAAACTCACTCATTTCCACGTATTTTGTATTTTCGGATGGGGATTTTTTTTATCTTTGTATTGACACCACAACCATTGCCGTAAGTTAAAACGGGGGGGCACCGGTTTGTTAATCTCCTATGTACATCTAGAAAAGAAAAACATTTGTATACAAATCTTTAAAAATATATTTATTACAAATTATAATTACATTTTACTTGTATTCAAATCGGTACTATATGAGGGAGAGTGAGATGGTGCTATGGAGTTTATAGAGGTAGAAAATATCACGAAGTAGTTGGGAGGCGAGGCTCAGAGCAACGCGAAATTGTAAGAATACATTTTATAATTCATAAAATAATTCAATTACCATACCTGCAAATATTATGAGAAATACACCATTGCGTCCCTAAAAGACGCTTTTACTCATTATTGCCGTTTTCCAAGAATTTCGAACCCTGTATTACCTACTAATATTTGTTTACAACTCAGGGGTCTGCGTTTTCTATTTTATCTCGCATCCATTTCTAATTCTTTTTATTAAAATTTGTAAATTCTCTTCAAATTATCTTTAATTTCAGTTTCGTATTCAATTTCAACATGTATCTGTCCAATTATGACAGCAGTATGACAGATATAATAATTGAATTTGCGTCCCAATTCGTATTTTTACGGTCTTGATTTTTTAAACAGTGTTTATTTTAAACGATGTTTAAATATTTAGTTACCGTGTTTCTGAATGAACAAAATTATAATCAACGTTGATTATTTTAAACAGTGTTTAAGTTACACAGTGTTTAAATTTTTGTTTCTGGATAGGCGTGTTAGTGTTTAATATTTGTTTAATCGTAGTGTTTGTTATATTTATCATCTTTTAATTATATTTAATATTTATTTATCGTTATAATAAACATTTATTTTAATTAATAATAATTGTCTAATATTTACACTTCACCCAAATAAATATAAAAACGTTACAATATTTTTAGTAGAATAGGCCTGTTAGTCTCTGATAAATGACCGAGAGATGTATTCACAGACTGAAATCTTGTGAAATGTGCCAAGTGCGATTTTTAAATATTAGAACAGTTTCACCATCGAAGTAATGGGATCCTCCACTACTTTCTTATTATTTCAATTGATAGTTCGTTTAATTTTGAAGCAATTCGTAGTATTAAATAGTCAAAATTGTTTTAGTTTAACTGCATTTGATTTTTAATGACATATGTTGCTATCTTTCTCGCACTAGTTTCTATAGTAGACTGCGCGAGAAAGATAGAATTAGTATGGCGTCACAGTGGCACTGATAAAAACTTCAAATGTCTCGCAAAGTACCTAATTATAAAAAAAAATGTTTTTTATCTTAATTATTATTTATTGAGTAATACTTAAGTATAGGATGATCAAAGCCAACTGATAATCACGTGATCTGAGTAGTTCTCAATATTTTACTCCGTGGAAATAAGTATTAGCAGTTGCGTGCAATTCATTGTATAGACCATTTCAAAAATTCAATGCGCAAACTTTAGACAAAGATAACAAAAGTTAGTGCCGTTTACCCATCTTTGTTTACGATATGACAGGTGACAGTTCGATAATTTTTGTTGGTATTTGTTTCTTCATTGGGAATGTAATTAATAATAGTAATTATGACGGTTACTATACGTTGCGTACCGGGTTGTAATAGTAATTGAAAAAAACAACATTTGATTTCATTCTTTTTCTCAAAATATGAACGGAAGAAAAGAGTGAATCACGTAGAATAAATGCTCAGCAATGTATACCAAAAAAAAATTATAACATATGTGGAAATTAAATTTATTTTAATATTACTGGAAAGAAATCATCGCAAGATAAATATCCTAAATACATATATTCCTAATGGTCGAATAATTTAAAATAAAAAATTAGGTTACATCAAATCTATCATATTAACATAATTTATAAATAGCTGATGAATATACTACATTTATTTCGATAAATTTTAATTTTCAGCATCTACATTTTATTTACCTTTTATTTAATTTCTTTTTGACATTTCTCGTACGCCGCCATTTAATGGCACTAAGTTTTTAGTTCAAAAAATAAACACGTAGAGGTCGCGGACATTTTTGAAATGGTATATTATTTTGTCAATCTGTCAAATATTGGTTCAAATATCCGTTACACTCTTTGTTTCTTTTAGCTGTCTTTGTTTCTTGCGTTTCATAATTACATTATCGACAACAGTCTTTTTCAAGACTCTCATTTGTGTATTTCGTTATTTGCTTGGTGAGTTACGAAAATAATTATTATGGTTTAATTAATGAGTTTTTTTAGGTTAATTTAACACCCGAAATGGTTTTAATGGACGAACACCCCAAGTTTATTTGTCGACACGTATTCTTTATAAAAAAAATCTGATGTGGACACCACGCGACTTCCTTGTACACAAGACTAATATGAAGTATAGACCCTGTATTATTCGTACTTACTACGAAATAATAAACTTTATGTTAATTACAAATATTTATTTAATTAAACTATAAACAACGTGGGCTACAATAATATTTCACATCCGCCATTACTTATCATCTGTGAACCTCTGGCGTCCCTCTGAAGTTAGCTTCAAGCCACATCAGCTCAGTGTTACCAATATGCTACATCTTCCTTCCTTTAAAAAATTAATAATGCGTTATAAATTCACTGAGATGATTCGGCCTTTTTATAGCTCTTCCGAATCTGGTTTTTTGTACATTAGTATTTGTGTTTGGGCTTATATTTACATTAGCTTGTACATTTTTGCTAATATGATCCTCAGAATCACTTACGTCAGAGTCTGTATCAGCTTGTGTATTTATATGTTTTGATTTTGAATCTATACACTTTTTTAAATGATAAGAATTTCTCCTTAACTTACTACCTAAGTGATTCTTTACAATATAGGATCTGGGATTATCTGAAACCTGTAGGATGTGTCCAGGTTTCCAATCATTATGTTGAAAGTCTTTAATTAAAACTGACTCACCCGGTACGAATTCTGATCTTGTTTTAGAGTTTCTATCATAGTAATCTTTTTGATAATTTCGTTTCGACTCGTATTCTTGTTTATAATTTTCAATTACAATTTGCGGTTTCAAATTTTCTTTAGAAATCGGTAACTTCGTGCGACATTTTCTACTGAACATTAATTCCGAAGGAGAATAATTAGTTCCCGAAACTGCTGAATTTCTGTATTCTAATAACATCAAGTTTAAGTCTGTGCCACTTTCTTTTGCTTTTTTAAGTAGCGTCTTTGCTACTCCTACCCCTTTCTCCGCAAGACCATTCGATTTTGGGTAATGAGGACTCGACGTTATTACTTGAAAATTCCATTCTTTACTAAACTGTTTATTCGGTTTCTCCACGATCACTATATTATTAACCCAATCTGTGGCTTTTTCAACTTTTTCAATTATATTTTGTTTCTCTAATTTATCTAAAGATATTTTTAAATTATCTTTTATCGCTTCTGGTACTCGTCGGTTAGAATTAACAACTGGTTTTACATCATCTTTTAACTCGATTTTATACGCGCCTGGCATTTTTCCTAACCCTTCAAAATTTTTCATGTATTTACGTAAAAATTTATCTTTACTATCTTTATGAGTGTCAATACTACTAATTCTTTTAATTAAACTAAGACTTTCAGATGTTTTTAATCCTAATACCGGTTTGCTTGGCACATCTAAAACCACAAATTTAATTTTATAATGTTTTTGTTTCACCTCGCAATCTAAAATGACATATCCTTCAGGCTTTAGCTTTATATCCCCATATACTGATATATTTAGTTTAACATCATTAATTTTATCCAAACAATTTAATTGTTTTACAATTCTCAAGGGCATTACGTTACATTGTGCTCCTGAATCTATCTTACATTTTATAATAGCATTATTAACTTTAACCTCTTCATACCATTCATTTTCAGTATCTGTTTTTATATTATCAATTTTTAAACACTCTAAATATAACACATCATTTGTTTCACTGTTATTACTAATATCATGCACTTTAGTACTACTTTTATTTCTATTATTAAAATTAAATTTTTTATACTTGTCATTTTTATTACTATTACTGTGATTATAGTTATTATTTACCTTTTTACATCCTATAGAGAAATGGTTTAGTCCATTACATACATTACATGTCTTTCCGTAGGCTGGACAACTGAACTTCACATGTGTTTTTCCACATTTCTTACAGGAATAGGCTTCACTCTTCTTTGCTGGCTTGTTAATTTTCATTGCTGCAACTTCTTTATCTTGTAACGACCTTTGTTGTAGTTTGCCTGCTTCTGCTGCTCTTCTAACTGCATGTTCAAGGGGCAGATCCTCACATCGTAGAAGGCGTTCTTGTAGTGCTGGATCATTTGTACCT
The DNA here is from genome assembly GCA_963082715.1 of Harpalus rubripes. Classification (NCBI taxonomy): domain Eukaryota; kingdom Metazoa; phylum Arthropoda; class Insecta; order Coleoptera; family Carabidae; genus Harpalus; species Harpalus rubripes. Next base: position 71,599,374 of record OY720449.1, on the reverse strand, counting down.
AAAATAATTCTGTCGCGTATTAAAGAATCAATTTGATTTTCAAAGTTACACTCCTTTGCTAATAATTTTAAATCCGTTAAAAATTGTTCAAACGGTTCATCTTCTTCTTGGACCCTCTTGAAAAACTTATATCTTTCATATACAATATTCTTTCGTGGTTGGCAGTATTCTTCAAACGCTTTTATTACTTTGTCATACTTTTTCTTTTCTTCGCCGGTTAAACTTAGCGTGTTGAACACATCTGTGGCTTCATCTCCCGCAATATTTAGTAATATGGCAATCTTAGTTTCATCACTAGAGTCTTTATAACCTGTAGCAGTCATATATATGTCGAACTGTTGTTTGAATTTGTCCCAATTTGTAGTACTACTGTTCAAAATCAGCTCTTTAGGCACTTTAAAGTTATTAGCACTCATTTTGCTTGTTCTTGTTATTTATTTCAAGACCTGACACCATGTATTATTCGTACTTACTACGAAATAATAAACTTTATGTTAATTACAAATATTTATTTAATTAAACTATAAACAACGTGGGCTACAATAATATTTCACATCCGCCATTACTTATCATCTGTGAACCTCTGGCGTCCCTCTGAAGTTAGCTTCAAGCCACATCAGCTCAGTGTTACCAATATGCTACAGACCCAGGTATAAAATTTCACGTATTTGACGTAATTTGACATTAGCATCTATTTTTTATTTTTTTGTTTTTTTTTGTCCTAATCCATAGCAAGCTTCATTACAAAAACCAAAAATTATATGTTTTAAATATACATATCTCGCTTATACAAAGGGCTAATTTAATAATACTTGATGTGCTAGACACATAATTTAATTCTCTAAAAATTTTATTTGAAGCATTTATTTCTAAAATCAAAATGAAACCATTTTATTGAAGAAAAACTGTTAACAACTTCAGGTAATATGTCACTTCCTGTTAGCCTGTTTTAACCAAAATCCACTATGTTATTCCAATTGACATAAAAGTCTTATATACCAAATTTGAAAAGTGTTAGATTATATTTTATGATAGTTTTTCATTAAAATCTATTATAGGCTTCAAATAAAGTACCATTTCTAGAAATTATGTAATGACCAAAAAGGGAGGTGCACAACTAGATGTTATAGCAGTCCTAAATACAAAATTTCAACTTTCTACGGCTTACCGTTTTTGAGTTATGCGAGATACATACGCACGTACGTTCGTACGTACAGACGTCACGACGAAATTAGTCAAAATGGATTCAGGGATGGTCAAAATGGATATTTCCGTTGAAATCTCAAAACCGAAATTTTTCGCGATTACAATACTTCCTTTACTTCGTACAAGGAAGTAAAAATTCACACGTCCATGCATTTAGACTCCAAACTTTTCTTCCTAGGCGTTGCGTGATTATCAATTGATTTTGATCACTCTGTATAATGTATATTTTATTATTTTTTATTACGGTGGAGGATCCGATTGCACTTTACACATTTATTATGAAAAATATTAATAATTATGTGATGATTAAAATTTACTATACTAAAATATTAAAAAAATAGAAGAAAGATTCAGTTTGTTAAAATGTAAATGTAAACGAGATACAGGTACATTTGGCACTACCAGTTGCTGAGTTAAGTAATGTGCGTTCATTGTTAAAGCAAGCATTACATCTTGGATAAGAATTTTACAGTTCAACTACGGTACTTCGGAACCCCAACAAAACTTTTTCATTTAAATAGTTTCAAGCAATTTTCAACTTTCATAGACATATACAAGCCTATTCAGAAACAAAAATTTAAAATGTTTCAGCTAAACACTGTTTAATTTTGACATTTCATTCATTTTTGTATTCAGAGACTACTTTTTTTAGACACTGTTTAAATATTTAAACACTGTTTAAATATTTAAACACTGTTTAAATATTTAAACACTGTTTAAATATTTAAACACTGTTTTAATTTAGACAGTGTTTGTCCTTAGTAACCCTGTTTAAACGCATTTTACTCATTCATAGACATTTTTTCATCCTAGTCACCGTAACTAAACAGCAATTTAAATATGTAAATTTAAACAAGGTGTTGGGGTAGTTTATATTTTTCAAACTGAGTGGAATTGACGAGATTTTCGAAATTATTGAAGGTTAGGTAACTGAATGAATATAAACGTACGTGAACGTTAAATTAGACTTTTACTGACAGTTTTACACGATATTTTTAGAACAGAGTATATTAATTTAAACTTTAATTAATGTTATAAATAAATGTAATTTAAATTTTTATGAATTATTATTGTATTTCTTCCGTTACATAATAAAAATAAAAATTGTTAAATTTGTTTACATGAAATTTTTACTTTTTAAATTTACAATTAAATTTATGGTAGTGGCCGAAATAGTTTCATTGTTTTCCAGAGTTATAGTTTGCAGTACGTTTTCTATGTCCATATCGTCCTCATAGTAATTTGTCTTTCGTAAACTGATCTTTTAAAATTTCAAATTTGCCAGTCAATGTCTGTCGATTTTTCCGCCATCAGTTCTTTTCTTTTTAGAGCAAATTTAGATATATTAATTCTCAGCATAAACTTTTCTTTTTGTTGATAACTCCCCACATTTTTATCTTCAATAACTAAAAAAATCTTCCAACTTCCAATTTTCTGACCGTTTTCTATTTTATCTCGCATCCATTTCTAATTCTTTTTTTTAAAATTTGTAAATTCTCTTCAAATTATCTTTAATTTCAGTTTCGTATTCAATTTCAACATGTATCTGTCCAATTATGACAGCAGTATGACATATAATAATTGAATTTGCGTCCCAATTCGTATTTTTACGGTCTTGATTTTTTAAACAGTGTTTATTTTAAACGATGTTTAAATATTTAGTTACCGAATGTACACCAGTGACAACTATCTAAAGAGAGATTGGAAACTCAATGCTTTTGTATCGTCATAAAGTTCGCCACCTATCAACATGTGCAACTAACTAAACCACGGTATCTAGATCTTTAAAATGTTGACCATGTGTGTTTTTAATTTTTTTTTTTTTGTAATATTTGAAAGAAAGAGAAAAACTCATATTGGTATGTATTATGAATATTTATTTAAAATATATAGTGTACAAATTTTAAATTGCAAAGGATCAATTAGTAGGTATATAAATAATATTTATAACAGAGTTTAATAGTATTTATCCAGATAATTATTTTAGGAATAGTAAAAAATATTAATGTATGTGTATATACAAGTTTGTATATTTTTTTGCAATTTCCTCACCTCTTCGCGAGTTTCAATTTGTAATTTGTGTACTGTAATATTTGAGCCATATTTTTACATCTATGTATGTGATGTAAACTAAAACTTGTAAGCAACACAATCGGATATGTACATCGTTGTATTATCAGTATTATTTGTTTGAAAGAATGGTTAAATCTTATTTAAAGATGTGTTAAAAAGAGACGCACGTAGGTGAAAGAAAAGAAAACAAATTGGGAGCTAAGGAATATCAACTTCCAACATCTTCATAGTTCTTCGCATAACTCATTTAGTCGTAACCACGGTGTAGTATCTATAGGTGAGAGCACGAGATGCGTTGACATGGCTAACTAACTGGGAAACAAAATGGCGCTAATGCGACCCGTTACCATTTGACAAAAAATGTTTTGCTACAAGATACACAACGGGGTATGGATCAAATAAAGAGAAATATAGTCTTTTTAAGGTGCCAAAATGTGCAATTTAGCGGCAGCCAGCTACACTATAATCACAGAAACAGATACTAAGATAAATTTCTGATTGAAAGGTGTCAATGTCAAGTGTATTTGACATATGTTGTTTTATAATTTTACTGGAAGTATAGAAACGTTTTGTATGGAATTTGTACAAAATACATACATAGAACTGACAAAGGATAAAAGGTAATGATTGAGAATATAGAAAATTATGCATTATATATGAATAATTTAATATTTTAAATATTTTGTGTAAAAACTGGGTCGCAACAATACCTGACACCTAGCGGCGCACTGTATGAACTAGCCCAGTTAGTTAGCCATTCTTCGTAATGCATTGGAATACGTCGTGCACTCACCTATAGATACTACACCGTGGTCGTAACTTTATGAACGATATTGTCAGCTTTTACATACTACTGTAGATTTTTAGTTCTTTTTGCGTTGGTTCCTTTCTTTTCTCATATAGAATTATTCCGATGAATTTCAAATAGTCAAGTTCTTTTGATGAATGTTCAACAGGATATTTATCTCCTAATTTGTAAGTTTCGGGAAGTTCTATATCACCTGAGTTATGGGTATTCGATATTCATGCATTAAGAATTTGTTCTCCATGAAATTCTACAGAAATATATGGAAGAAAAGTTTATAAATATTATTATATAAAAAGTAATTAATGTTTATAAGATACCTTACTAGTTCCCTGTATGTTTTAAACATACAAAAATTGTAAATGTAAAAAAATTTCAGTTTGACGTTTAAATTTTCCATTACATTTTTTTGCATTGCCTTCTATGTTAATTCTTCGTCGTAGGTGTAAATTGTCATTGTCAAACGTCAGATTATTCGTGGCGTGGTATTAAGCAATTTTTATTGTGTTAGAGAAACTGAGAATTTGCAAAACAAGTATCCGCAAACTGTACGTACCTTATTCTGAGATTATTACACGAATGCATGTATTTGTGTTATTGCAGGGTTCTGTAATGTTGGCAATGTCATTGGTTATCTACAAAATGTTTCTGTAATAATAGAAAATGTTAATTTCAACAACACTATTCAAATTAAAAGTTCTTACTTCAAAATGCATTACAAATTTCGTTTAAATATCGGATCTTCCAATGTTTATAAACCACTGATGACACCTCTCTTCAACATTTGATATGCAAAAAAAATATTCTATTTTTATTATGATGACAATTAATTGCACAGCAACAAGGCATTATCTGTGGTAAATTCTCAGTTTATTTTATTTTGTTTAACATACCAAAATTAAAACTGGTGAATACCAATGTAACATTTGACACCTGCAACAGCAGCGCCTCTAGCGACACGAAAAATCATTACTGTTGCTTTTTAAGGCCAAAATGGCCGCCATGTCGGTATTTTAGTATATCTACTGGCTTTGTCAGTTTTGTGATTTTGCTGCCCTCTGAAGAAATATGCAAGGAACTATTTTCCCCGTGCTCCGTTTACCCGTCATCACCAAACACTTTGTTACAAGGCCACCCATAAGTCTGTCCAATCTCGATGTACACTTAAAAGAAACTATGGCTACGTTTATCTCGACAATTCAAGCGGCTTCAATTATATTATGACTTGAAAAATCCTGTGGGTTTATTACAGCGGATTGAAATTAGGATTGACTTGTTTTCAATCTTCTTTAAATTCGTATCGACTAAAAAAAGATGGTTAAATACTAGATTATGCAAACAGACGGGGAGAGGTATATGATCTAATTTCATGCTGAATATGTAACCTCAAAATCTAAAAATTGTCATGTTGTTATTTGATAAAAAAAATATTTGTTTCATCATCACTCCAAATATTTCGCTTTTAGACGATTTTATTAAGTTTTATGTCGCGACTTTTATAAAATGAGGTAAAATACAAATAACCAAATTATATGAATTTATTAACACTCCAACATATTGCGGATGTGCACATTGGCACATGCTTAGTTCCATTATTTGAAGCTTCAGTGTTTATTTCGACAGAAATCAAGCTGCTTCATAAGTCCAAGCCTGTTATTTTATAGGCTTGACTTGACATTTTCAAGCGGCTCGAAATATTAATCTCGATCGTTTATTTCGAAGGTTGACAAGGGATTTACTAAACTCAAGCGGCTTCGAACGTCGTGATAAACATAGTCTATGTTTGCGTGAAACGTAAAAATATTCACAGTAGCAAAGATTAGTATTAACACAGAAGATTTAAAAGTCATTTGTTCAAATGATTTCTGGACGAACTATACTAGACTTATTTGTATTGACACAATAGAAAACATGAAATAAAATTAAGAGGAACAAATACTGTACACCTTTTATATGCATATCTTTACAATGAAATTTTGTTTCAGACTGTCATCAAGGAGGCACAAGGCAACACAGACGTGATAGAGAAGTGTTCGATATCTAGAACAAATATTAATAAATTCGAACCAGTTTATATTAAGGAGGAAGTGGCAGATGAGGGTGATAATCTGGAAGTAAAATATTTATTAGTAGACGAAATTTCCATTAAAGAAGAATCGCTACAAGAAAATGTATCCGACTGTAAATTTGATAATTTACAGCAAAATATAATAAAGCAGAAAAATCCACTGCAAACGAACAACAGCGTGCACTTGGAGTACAAAAGTGATCACAATTCTGATGACCTTAACGAAGCAGTAACTATTAATAATGAAATTAACTTAACTAATATTTTAGTTACTGATAGTGCACATCGTTTATTTAAATGCGAGAAAAGTTTTGAAGAATCACCTTGTCTGAAAATTGGCCATACGACAATTAATTTAGGAAACAAAAAATTTCAATGTAATGAATGTAAAAAATTATTTGCACAGAAATCAGCCTTAGTTATACATATGAAACAACATAGTGAAATAAAAGATTTCCAATGTAATGAATGCAAAAAATGGTTTACACAAAAATCACACTTAGCTTCACATATGAAATTACACACTGGAGTAAAAGATTTTCAATGTAGTGAATGTGGAAAATGGTTTTCAAAAAAATCAGACTTGAGTAGACATATGAAACTGCATGCTTCAATAAAAGATTTCCAATGTAATGAATGTAAAAAATGGTTTGCACAGAAATTTGCCTTAGCTAAACATATGAAACAGCATAGAGGAATAAAAGATTTCCAATGTGATGAATGTAAAAAATGGTTTTCACAGAAATCGCACTTAGCTATACATATGAAACTGCACACTGGAGTAAAAGATTTTCAATGTAGTAAATGTAAAAAGTGGTTTTCACAAAACTCAGACTTGAGTAGACATATGAAACTGCATGCTGCAATAAAAGATTTCCAATGTAATGAATGTAAAAAATTGTTTTCACGAAAATCAAGCCTGGCCGTACATATGAAACTACATACTGGAGTAAAAGAATTTCAATGTAATGAATGTAAAAAATGGTTTTCACAAAAATCATACTTAGCCATACATATGAAACTACACACAGGGGTAAAAGATTTTCAATGTAGTAAATGTAACAAATGGTTTACACTAAAATCAAGTTTAATCAGGCATATGAAACTACATACTGAAAAAATTTTTTGAGATGTAAAAAAGTTTTTACTTATATTTGTTTTAGAATCGCAAATTTCCGGTTCTTGTAAACTATTTCCGTTGTTCCATTTGAAAAAGGCTATTTTAGCATTATTGTGTATTTTAAATTTATTTTGCATATAAAAACTACTGTCTAAAAAATCAAATGAAATGTATGGTTAACAAAAAATCTTCGGGTTGATAAACCGATTCAAAAAGCTCAGATCAACATTTATATTTCTTCAAAATAATGACAATCAATATTGTATTAAATAAAGGTTTATATCCCCGATTGGTTTAAGCTATAGATAGTATTGCGTACATATAAAAATAATATACTAGGAGTTAAAAAAGAAGTCAGACAATATGATAGATTATATATTCCTCTGTCTTATTGATGTACTACTAGCAGTTTTTTTCGATGTTATATTAAATAATAAATGTATGTGATGGCTGAACAACAAATAAATCAATTTTCAATATTTAGTTTCAAGTTTAATTTTTATAAAAATAAATTGCGTTATATTGTCGAGTATGCAATTAGTTCGTTTACCGAGGACTAAAGATGATCGTAGCGGCCAGGCGAATTCATTATCAGTTCGTTTAGAGTCTAGTATATTATTAAACTATTAATTTCATTTTCATTTGATTCATTGTAACTTCTTTTTACCTTCCGTCACCTTTAGGTAAGGAAGGTATTGTCTTTGGTCAAAAAATTCGATGATGAGTTTTTAATCAATAAGCACGTTTTAGGGTCCCTAGAATACGAATTTACTATTTTTACGATGATGTCTGTATGTGTGTGTGTGGATGTGTGTGTGTGTGTGTGTGTGGATGTGTGTGTGTAACAAAATTTTCGTCTGCGATAACTCTAATACTACAGTTACAAAAATATAATTTTTTCGTATACTTCTTCGTTATATCCATATGAAGAGCTGATTAGATTTTGGTTACAATTGGTCAACCGGAAGTACCATCATTTGAAGATTTTAACAGTTTTTCTTGAAAAAACTATGTTAAATATAATTTTTTCACATTTGATGTTATTATAAATATTAAAGAATATTTAATTCTCTATACGATTTGACTGCATTTTATACTTAATATTAAATGGATATAGAGTTAAAAAATTATAAAGAAATTAAATTTCCTAAAGTAGCCATAGCTATGGAAACAGCTACTATATTAAGAATATTCTGATTGAAAGATGTCATTGTCAAGTGAAATTGACATAGTGTGTTTGTCTTATAATTTTTCTGAAAATATAGGATCTTTTGCTTTCTGTATGGAATTTGTATAAAATACATACAACTGCTTTGTAATAGAATAAAACGATAGACCTGAATTATGCTTTATTAAACTGAATGAATGCTAACAATAATTATGAAAACAAAAATATTGACACATGACATAAGGGAAATTATTCCAAATAAAATCTAAATAAATTGTTTTTTTATGACATTCACCCCCACCTAGGTAATATATTCTTGCAAATAAGATGGAGGACGTCGTTGTCGCATACTTCGTCTTAATGGTTCTTGAGCTGTGAGTTCTTGTTCTAATGGGGCCGTACTGGAATGATTACTATGTGTATTCGTTTTTACTTCGTTTTCAACTAAACTAATTGGAGGATGAGTATTATCTCTTTCGTCTTTTACTTCAGTTTCAACAGGGGCAACCGGGAATTTCTGTGCATGAGATTCTTGACTTGAATCATCGAGAGTAATTCCAGCAGGCGCAAGATGTCTAGTAGAGACAGTCGTTTCTCTGCCATCAGGCAGTCTCACGTGTGAATATTCAGAATTACCTTCTAGCAGATACACTTCTTCAACGAAAGGTTCATATTTAGAGTTACGAACAGGCCGTTTCATTAAAACTAATCCTGGGTTCATCAACCAAGAAGGCGTTGTTGTTCCATTGCCAGATCTGCGAGTAAATTTGAGCATCCTTTCATGTGGCGTAGCGTTGGTTGAAGTACACAAAAGCGAACGAATTGAATGTAGGGCTTCCTGTAAAACTTCTTCCCATTTCGATACTTGCAAATTTCTATTTTTTAACGCTAATTCAATGGTTTTCCAAACTATTCCTACATAACGTTCCCCTTGACCATTACCTCGTGGATTGTATGCCGTAGTTCTACTAGTGGCAATACCCAAAGTACAGAGAAATGACTTGAGTTCTTGAGACATGAAACTCGTACCACGATCTGAATGTAAGTAGGCAGGTACACCGAAAAGAGAAAAAAGTTCCTTTAATTTTAATATAACTGTGCTAGCAGGCATATCCTGGCATGGGAAAGCGAAAGGAAATCGAGAGTATTCATCAACGAGAATTAAAAGATAACGATTTCTGGAAGATGTAGGAAGGGGGCCTTTAAAGTCCATATTAATTCTTTCAAATGGCTGCGTGGCTTTGATGAGGTGACCTTCATGTTTGTGAAAACGTGGTTTAATTTCTACACAGGTACGACACGACGAATTTACTTTCCGAATTTCTTCTAGTGAAAAAGTCAAATTTTTACTACGTACCCAATGGTACATTCGTGTCTCTCCAGGGTGACAAAGTGCTTCATGCAAAGATTTCAATCTATATAAATTTCCTCCCGTTGAGGAACATATTCGTGATAAGGTGTCAGCAGCCTTATTTTCTTTACCAGGCCGGTATATAATTTCGTATTTATAATTTGAGAGTTCGAGTTTCCATCGCATTATTTTCTCATTCTTAATTTTTCCGAGATGATTTTCGTTGAACATAAATGAAACTGACCTCTGATCAGTTATCAGACGGAATTGCCTGCCAAGGAGGTAGTGTCTCCATTTTCGTAAAGCTTCTACGATGGCATATGCTTCCTTTTCTATCGATGAATGATGCTGCTCTGATTTAGAAAGAGATCTGGAAAAGAAAGCAACCGGTCGATTTTCTTGAGATAATGTAGCTCCAATGGCATAGTCAGAGGCATCCGTCTCTACGGTCAATGTAGATTCATTGTCAATAGAAGATACAACAGGTTTTTCAATATCTAATTTTAGTTCTTCAAATGCTTTTATCGCTTCAGAGTTTAGAGGAAATGAATTTTTATTGAGACAGCGTATTTTCTCAGCAAATTTAGGGATAAATTGTGAGTAATGAGAAAACATACCAAGCGCTCGACGGAGAGTAGTAATATTCGTAGGAATACACAAATTTCGAAGAGGTTGTAGACGTTGAGGATCCGGTCTTATAGATTTATGACTGATAATATATCCTAACAAATGAATTGATTTTAATGAAAATAAACTCTTGTTCATGTTCAGGGTAAGATTATACTTCCTAACAGCTTTCATGAAATTTTTTAAATTCTTGTCATGTTCTTGTTGATCATGTCCACAGATCGTTACATCATCTAAATATACTTGAACACCTTCAAGTTTTTCGACAGTAATAATCTTAGTTATAGCTCGTTGAAAAGCAGGAACACCATTTCGAACTCCGAATGGTATACGCGTAAACTGATACAATTTACCACAAGCCTCAAACGCAGTATAAGGCCTGTCTTCTTCTTTAATAGGTATTTGATGGTACGCACTACGGAGATCGACTGAGCTGAATATCCGATATGAAGCAACTTTATTCACGATATCATCGATCCTAGGCAATGGGAATGCATCTAATTCCGTGTAACGATTTATTGTTTGCGAGTAATCAACTACCATTCTCCGTTTATGGTTCTCTGAAGACACCACTAACACTTGTGCTCGCCAAGGCGAAACTCTTTCCTCGATGACGTGTTCTTTTAACAACTGTTTTATTTCATTTTCAATAAATATTAGATCAGACGTTGTATGTCTACGTGATTTAATTGATATAGGTTTACAGTCAGAAGACAGATTAGTAAAAAGATGTGCTGGATTGACCAGTGCAACCGCTACGCTACATATCTTTAGGGGAACCTCCTTTCCTCCAAACCGAACCTGAACACTTGAATGATGCCTTAATATATCATGTCCAATAATAATATCAGCACAAAGATTTGGGAGAATACTGACAAGAATGTTTCTGTAGTTATATCCTTGCAATTGAATGCTTATTTTACACTGCCCCTTAACGGATGATCTTAGAGTTGTAGATGCCATAGATACTTCCTCTTTCTTACAAGGAATTATAGGTATTTTGAGCCTTTGTACTGTATTCTGACTAATAAAACTAGCTGAACTCCCTGTATCGACCAGAGCGTAAGCTATAATTCCATTTATAGAAACGGTTACAATTGCTTTACTTAAACAGGTTGGTAACAAAGAAGCAATACAATTTGAAAATCTTGTAGAAGATTGATTAGTTCCCGTGGATTTATTTTTCCTACATGCCCTTTGATAATGTCCTTTAATAACACATCCTCTGCAGACTGCATCCTTGGCTGGACAGACTGTTCTACTATGTTTCTGCAGACCACAGAAGTAGCATTTAAAATTGACCGCAGCTAGAGCATTTTCTGTTGTAGTGTTTAGACCTGGTTCGTTTTTAACTACAACAGGATTCTCTTGTTCATTATTTACAACAGCATTAATTGTCGATGTTGTTAAATACTGCTGAGACTGAGTTGAGCGAGTTCAAGAGCTCTTGCTTGAGTAACTGCTTCATCTAATAAGAGCGTGCAATTTTCCAATAATCTTTGTCGAATGTGAGACGACTGTAAACCATCTATGAAAGCATCTCGAATACATTCATCTCTGTTGCCTTCCGCGCTAACTGCTTTGAAATTACAGTCTTTTGACAAACGTTTGAGAGATTCTATATACCTATCAATAGTTTCTCCAGGATCTTGACGTCGCGTCTTCAATTTATGTCTAGCGAAAACTTCATTTACAGGTTTTACATAAATATTCTTCAAAACACTTATAGCGTCGTTATAAGTTTGACAATCATTAATACATTCGTATACCGCGGGAGAAATGAAGTTTGTCAGTACCTTTAATCTATCAGATTCTTCAATCTTAGCTGAGGATATAAAATTTTGGAACGTTTTGAACCAATGTTTCCATTCTTGAGTAGCACATTCTTCATTTGAATTAATACTAAATCTTTCCGGACGCAAAATTCGTTCCATGATTCTTTAAGATATTCAGTTTAATAAATTGAAATAGAATAAAACGATAGACCTGAATTAGACTTTATTAAACTGAATGAATGCTAACAATAATTATGAAAACAAAAATATTGAAACATGACATAAGGGAAATTATTCCAAATAAAATCTAAATAAATTGTTTTTTTATGACATGCTTTAAGGTAATGTACAAGAAATAATAATAATAATAAATCTTTTATTTCTGCAGACACATTACACTGTATATAGAAAACGTCACAAAATAATAATTTTCTGTATGAAATTTGCATAAAATACATGCAACTGCCGGAAGGTAATGTACAAGAAATAGAAGATTTAATTTAGCAAGGAACTTTCCGTATGAAATTTGTACAAAATACATAGAACTGACAACTGACGGAAGGTAATGTGCTGGCCACATCAGATTTTTTATTATTTATTTGTCAATAATAAACTTGTAATTCTTTCTAAATTGTTCATAATAATTATGCTACCTATACGCAGTGCAGAGATCAGTTTCCAGCCAACGCAACGGACAGCAGGTAAGTATAATTATTTCTTAAATCGCGATTGTTACAATTGGCGCTACGGCTAAGATGCAATTGTTCGATCAATTGGCAATAATGTCGCTTTTAAGAGAGCAATATTCTGTTCACTGTCAGTTAGTAATTAGTTACATTAAGACGACTACAAGAACAGTAACGCAGACAACAACGACGACTATTACGACTAGAGACATCGACTACAACCTGCCTTACATATTCGCTACCACCAGTCGTTATTCTGGACTGAGAATCTATATCGTTTACTTAGCCATGGTCCAGCCCATAGCTACTATCCTTATGCATACCCCGGGCCAGGAACGTTTTACCAGCAACCCTATTCCTATCATTTACCACCGTACCAATATAGTATAAAACAAACAGTACCGCCTACACCTCCCGCCAGCGGGATCCCGCCCACTGCTCTAACTGCTACCCCTGATCATGCTACCACTCAAATATTTTCGAATCCGAGAACAATGTCTGCTCTTAAAAATATTGAGATCTATTCAGGCGGTCCGGAATTAAAGGCCTTTTTGGATAACGTGGCGGTAGTAGCAGAATGTTTACGGTTGGAATGACGTACAGATAGTAAACATTATGAAAAAATTAAGGGGTGAAGCCTTAGATCATAAAGCTTACGAACTGGATGGAAGAAGTAGGGGACGCTTAGGATTGAGAGAGATAGAAAATGCGGAAACTTAAGGGAGTGCGCAAACTCAGAAAAAGTCAGAGACGGTGTCAAAACTTTTATGTTTTTTCATAGTTCGCAGTTACTCTGTTCCAAGTTGGCAAGTAAGCATCAATTATCAAGAGTATTTTGAGTTTTTTTTTTTTTGTTCACTCTCGTGTTCCAAATGATGTGTAGTTACTGCTACCGGGGTTTGTTATGCGGAAAGAAGTTCGGTATAACATTTCATTGGTAAGTTTTCTTACATTAAAACTAGTATTTACCTCAAGTTTAAGAAGTGTAATTAATTTTCATATTTCTTAATTTTACTTATTCTGCTAATGAAGATGAAGTGTTTAAAAAGTTATGGTTAGAAGCTTGTGCTAGTAATAAATGTAGAGTGGACCTTCGGGAAAAAACAGGTTTAGGTTTAGCGTAAAATGGTCACCATGTTGTGACGTCAGCGTCATTACAGTAGTCCAGTTCCTCTGTGAAAATGTCACTATAAAGTGGACCATGCATATTTTGCTCATAAATTCGCGATTGGGTTTACACCTACTCTAACAAACATATTTAATATATCCGAGTATTTTTTTTATTCAGATCAAATGAAAATTTACTATTAAATAAATTTATATTATAATTATTGTAAACTCAATATTTGGCATTGTTGTAATCATTTAGTAAATAATAATGTAAATGTATTTCATTATAAATAGAAAAGTTTAAATACTATTTTAATTATAATAATGGCACTAGGTGAGTATGAAAATTTCAATATTATATTAAAGAAAACGAACAAAAATTATTAATTTTACTTACCTGTTTATACAGGGTGTAAATGAAATAAGTGCATTAAATTTAACCAGTAATGTAACTCGACGAGAGCAACAATATTTCTTAATAACTTTTTTTTAAGTCTTTTAGATTTTGAGTTAAAATTCTTTAAAGATTTACTGCATATTTCGGCGCGCGCCCATGGAGAAGAAATAGTGGGATACAAACAGCTCAAAAATTGTCGGTTATCGGTTACACTTGCAGTCACAGTAATTAATAAACGAATCAACGGAAATAATATTTATTATTTATTAATTCGTAATAGTACAATTTTTTAAATAAAGAAATATAATTTTGGATAACAAAATTATAAAGTTGTGTATTGAACCAAGCTTTTAATCACCTGTGAATAGTGGAAGACAAGGAGGGGCGAGGTAACGACAGGAAGAGCAAAAGCATAGTTATTATAGGTTATGAGATGATTATTTATCGTCGATAAATCAAAATAGTTTAAATACGTTATTCAAAAAATGTAAGTTTTGTCCATTTAAAAGAGGTATACATGAGTACAAATAATTAGTCGTCCATTTATTGTTCACGCTCAAATATGTTTTAATGAAAAATTTTACAGCATTTTCGTCTGTCGAGATGTGTATTGTGCATAATAAATACACCTTCCCAAGTTAATTCAGTCTCATTAATGAACATTATGAACCATTCCCAAAATTGAAGTCTGTTATGTGCTGAAAACATAGAACTTTTTGCACATGTTATGGATACAACTGTTGCTTTTTTTAAAATTGTCATATGTGACACTTCGTATTGTGATGTGATAAAGATGTACAAGATTAACAAATATGCGAATATTAAGAACAGAATGATTTGGTGATGATTTGGAAACGCTCCGTGTAAATGCGTTGGCAACTCCATGACACTGTCTTTATGTCAACCGTGATGTCAAGTAAAATGTAGTACAGATACGAGTAAAAAAATAAATAAACCATAGGTAAGTAATTACAATGTCTGTGTACTCGCATTTTGACAGAATTTTACCTTATAAACAAGTTTATTACTAATGTCAAAATTTAATTGCAACAATTGACAGGACTGTCAATTGCTAAAACAAAGTTCATAGCTATTGCTACTGCATTCAATTATCACAAAAATATTTGGAACGACTCGTCATTTTACGGGGTGGTAAAAATGTTAAAAAATATGCGATTTCGAGACAAAGTTATTAAGAAATATTGTTGCTCTCGCCGAGTTATATTACTGGTTAAATTTAATGCACTTATTTCATTTACACCCGTGTATATATATATATATATATATATATATATATATATATATATATATATATATATATATATATATATATATATATATAAATAATATGTACTATCGAAATCTTACATAAATTAACATTTAACACTACTCCTATACCTATTCATGTAAGTAAATCAAACAAATATTTATTTTGAAATGATATAATAACTATCTGGCTTACTTTATTACTATTAGCTCTAAAGATTTTTGATTGCAGTTTGTAATGGATACGTATTTTTATTCATGCAACATTTATTGTATATTGCCATATTAATGGTAACGTATGTCGGTTCTCTCTACTTATGACGGAGTGACGCTGACGTCAGACCTTTCACGCTAAAACTTTAATATTTATTTTAAGCGTTATTACAGAATAACATCATATAAAAATACATAAGAAAACATACAGTACAAATATGCAACTACGTAACATAAAAAATAAACATACAAGTATTCCCAAATAACACAAATGACCTAAAATCGACGTCACTGTGACGTCCTAATTCACGTCATATAGTCGTCCTGAAGACGTCTAAGCGTAGAGCTGTGCGACGTCATTTTAAGACGTAGTTTCGACGTCATATTCAGACGTGGTTTAGACGTCATTTTAAGACGTTGTTTAGACGTCATTTTAAGTCGTTGTTTCCACGTCATTTTTAGACGTTGCTTAGACGACATTATAAGACGGTGTTTCGACGTCTTTTTAAGATGTTATTTCCACGTGTAGATAGACCTCGGATATATGCCGAAAATAACTTAAATAGGTAGGAAAAATTACACGGAAAAATAAACAATTTATTTTTGAAGTACATTATATGACAAAAATTTAAATAAAAAATACAATAAAATATTAAACCTATATAGAATTCCTGAAAAAAAATATTCATAAAAAATTCAAATTAATTAAATAATGCATCTATCAACATTATACCATACATGTACATTTATTTAACAGAAATAGAGACTACAAGAATACACGAAAACTTGCAAAATTTCCGGATCATATTGGATGCATTAGCTGTTAAAACAAAAAATACAATTCTGTCCGGAAAATTATCAGTAACTATTCTTAACAGGTATTCAAATTAATATGTAACAATACTAGATAAAATAATAACTGTTTGTTATACATTAACTTATCTTTGCCCAGGAATAGTTCCTTTGAGAACTGTATAATCTTATTAGAATTATAAAGTAGTTTTAGTTTCAGAGTATTTATTTTTGTAATTATTATGAAAGAAATAGTTCATCACTTAAATATGAGAAAATTTTGCTTTGCTTTGTTACTGGAATGTTTTGTTTTATATTACCAACCAGTTCATGTTTTGATTAAAAAATGGAAAAATAAATTGCTTCTACTATGGCCATTGTTTTAAGTTGCCCCTTACAATGCTATAGGTATAGACGTTTCCATTCCATGTATGTATAGAGTTCACTGGCTGAATAAAGTGACCTCTATATACAAAATGGACCGGCGACTTGAATAACTTGCGTGTATCCACTGAGAATACCACCCGCCTTACTGGTGGGGTATCTATCTCTCTTTAACTTTCGTGTATAGTTGGACCAAGCAGATTTGATTACATTTTACTAAATTCTAAAATCATTATCTGAATGAAATTAATTGAAATTTAATTGATATATTCTTTTATCGAATGATTTGACATAGGAAAATCATAAGGAAGAAAAGGGGGAATAGCATTATTATGTAGTTTTTGTGAAATTAAAAAACAACAATAAAAGCTAAATAGCTCTGAGACTATGATCCTTATTGCAATGGAAGTTTGTACATAAAATTCTACCTTATTTGATGTACACGACGCATACCTGAACTCATTTAAAATGCGACATTTCCCCTTTTTGCAGTGTGGTCTTCATATGTATTTTGATATTAAAAGTAATTGTTAAATTATCTATTACAAAAAAGTATATACACAAGCCATAACTTTTTATATTTGATAAAAGGATAAGGACATCAAAAGTAGGATTTTTAACTATAAAAGTATAATAAGGTCGTATTGTCTACAATTTTAATTTTATATAAAATTATTTTTTATATAATCCAATTACAATACAACGTAGTCAAAAAATTGGAAATAATTAATTACATGAAAGTGGAACGTTAAAAACGCCAGCGTTAATTCACGTCAAATACATTCATGTGATCTTTCCCTTTTAAAATTTTCCACCAATAATAAGCGTTTAAACATAACAAAAACTACATTTATCTATATATTTTAAAAGCATATGTCAAACTTGTGTGTGAAACGTCAAATAAACTAATATATTGGCCGCGTTCAGCAAGGTACAGCGCTGAGTGCCGAAGTTTGCCGAATGCAATGAATGGACGAATGTGATTGATCCAGCAACTGTATTCGGCAAATTTCGGTGCTCCATTTACAGCGGGTAGGTATTTTGGCCTAAAATATATTTCTATTTATTTAGGTACATATGTTAATAAAAATACAATTATTTTATAAACTTTTCTAATGCATCAATAATTTTCTGTATTTTTTCCTATGTTACATTGTTATAATCAGTTATACTTATTCTTTGTTGTAATCAGACACAATTTTGTTTGTTATAATCAGAATTTCTTCATGTAATTCATAATCAAATATCACTTTTCTGGAAAGTATTTTTTGTTGTAATACTCGTACAACATAAAAATCAAAATACTTTACATTCTTGAAACCAACACAAAATTGCTTTTATTCACTTCACTTTTCTAATTTTGCATACTACTGCGGACTCGTTGTTTGTGATTTGAATACTGTAATGCTAAAAAATTATATTGTAAGGTTATGTTAACAATATATTACTTATAATAAATAATTATATATAACATGAATAAATATACTCACTGTTAATAAAATATACTTCTTGCAAATACATATAGCAGTTCACGAAAAATATCAGGGCTATTTAGACCATAAAACTCACAGACAACTCACCGTTTTCCCGGTTAACGCTTCGATATGCCCAGCGTGAATTAACGCCGACTAGCAGTGTGAACGTTTAGTAACGCTGAGTATCAGAATACCACAGCTATCAAAAACAGCGTTAATTCACGTTAAAGCCAGAAGTTAATTAACGCTGGCTTTCAGAATCCCACTATATGTCTTTCTTCGAGCCTGCCATCTTCTTCTAAAGAC
Source organism: Harpalus rubripes (assembly GCA_963082715.1). Taxonomy (NCBI): domain Eukaryota; kingdom Metazoa; phylum Arthropoda; class Insecta; order Coleoptera; family Carabidae; genus Harpalus; species Harpalus rubripes. The sequence continues at coordinate 71,580,552 of OY720449.1, read as the reverse complement.
ATACATATAGTACTGAAGGGGAGAATATGCGTTGGGTGACGTCAATTTCATAAGTCCCCATTATTTAGGATATAAATCAAATAGAACACTATTTATAACGTTATTAACAAATATTTGTTTCATTTTAATTTAAGGTCAATTGTTTTTCTTACACAGCCTACTGAAAAATAACTAAAAATAAAATTTAATTAATTTTCAATTGAATTTTTCTCAATGTTTTTATGTAACGATATAAAACAAGGAGGAACAGGAGAGTTCACTTATATTGGCAACCTTTGTCATTTGTGGCGCCATCTAACCACCAGGTCCCCAACTATTCGCATTTAAATTAACCAATGAACAAGCAGTTAATCGTCTCCTTGGCAACATATTGACATCGCAAACAAACAGCAATTAGAAATTTTTCTAAAATTTTCACTACGATATTTCTCGCGTCTTATTAAAGTACTTTCTGATTAAGAACGGTTTGTTGCATTCTGTGAATTTTCTTCAAGGTAAACAATAAGTTCACTTCATAAGATAATGATATTAATTATTAAATTTTTGTTGTAGATGGCGAAGAGGTTATGTCGTTTAGTTGTATATTAATTATATATTTTGATTAGAAGCCACTCCAAAACAATTAGGTGTTCAACAACAATAACTTAAAAAGGTAATATTATTCAGTTTATTATTTAGAGAAACAAAATTATCTGAACTTTTATTATCAAACAGAAAATGCAGTTAATGGGTTTATCATGATTGAAGAAAGTAAACCACACATTTCGTGACTCTTCCTAGAAATACAAGAATACAAATCAGAGGAGGCATAAAGATCATCATGGTATAATTAGATTTAATTCTGTTGACAAACTGTACCTTAAATATTGCTGCTTAAGCGGACCATAAAAATTTGCCATTAAAATAGTTGTTCATTTAATATAAATGAATTTAATTATAAAGTACCACTTTTAACCAACTCAATTTCAGTATAATGTATAAACGCCCTTATTAACTTCATAACTATTTTAGAATACCGTGAAATTAATTAATTATGCTGTTGATTATGTATTATAGGTTAGCAAATGTATGTATTATATATCTATTTTTTTGTACTACAGGTTTTTGATGAAATATAATAACATAATATATCAATATTTCGTTTCTTTTAAGTTTATTTGTAAAAGAAATTAAATTTTAATAAAAAAAATTTGGAAAACTGTCATGAGAGACATCTTGCGGCCAGGTCCCCAACTAACCGACATGCCGCCTTGGCGGTTCTATTGTTTTAACATTGAGTGCACACTCCTGATCCTCCTTGATATAAAATAATCACATCGTTGAATTCAGAAATAAATACTCTATCAACTTGAAAACCACTGGTTTAAAAAATATTTTCTTCTCTATTTGGATGTCCCCCTTGGTCTTCTATAAGATCGTCTTATAGAATTTTATTGTATCTTTAGTAATTGGCGAAAAAACTGAACTATAGGTGGCAGGCCGGACGGTAGCAAGATGGCGGAGGAATAAGGAGAGTTCTCTCATTCCTTATTGCTGGCAATATACATTTCAAAGTGCAAAGTATTTAATATGGAGAAAATTAACATAAAGTTAGGTGATATTTTTGAACACATTGCTTCTGCACGTCCTATAAAGGAAGGCGAAGCAGTTTTTAAGGCAGGACATGTATTGCTTTGTGGAAGAAAAGATGATGGATCAGGTACAATACTGGGTTCTTGTTTAAATACCAGTCATTTGAGTGGAGATCCTTATACGATTGAAATTTTATTAAATTAGAATATAAATTACTGGACAGCAAAATTTAGTTGTAGAGCAGGATTGGGAGGCAAATGCCAACATATTGTTAGTTTTGTTGCATATAAACAGGTTAGTAAAAATCAAAACTATATTTATTGTTTTACAACAAAAGTTATCATTATTATTATGCTATTAATTTAATTGTTTATGGGTTTGTGTATTACAGAGCAGAAGAAATAGAAAAATTTAGTTGTACTGGTTTAGAACAAGTAATGGGAAAACTTGTTAAAAAGGATGATAAACAGTATAGTTTGGCTATAAAATTAGAAGAATTTTGCCATCATGTTTTAAAAAAGAAAAAATAGAACCGATTAGCTATACGGGAAAAAAATTTCAAGTTCATATATTGTCATTTGGGATATAGCGTAAACTTACACTTTTTGACTTGTAATTACTGCATTGTGGCACTGAGCAGTATCTATGGCATTAACTGATCATTATTTAAACCTGGAAATGTAATATACACTATATATGTCATTTTCTTTTACAACAAATATAAATTAAACCTGTTTAAAATTACATACGTTTCAATGTATGCTATCAACGTTTCCTTATTCCTCTAGTTCACAAAACTGCCACCAGACGTCACCCACTTTGAGTTTTTTCTAGGGTACCTTTATAACCAGGGTATGGCCATGGGCCAAGATTGCCGCCATTGTCGGTAATTCATTTCCTTATTTATTTGTAATAAATGTGATATTATATTATAAAAGAATATTAAATTATCACACTGTGAATTTATAAAGGTAATAAAAATTCATTAATTTAAGAGATACACAATTATTATTAATATTTACATTTAGAGGTTATGTAGAATATATGACATGGGTTGTTATTATCACATCCAATTTAATATATGTAGTTCTTATTTACATAATAACTGTATATTCTAAACTTACCTTTTAAAATTTAAATGATTGTGCTTAATATTGGTAATTTATAGTTGTTTTCAATATGTCAGTAATCGTGGTGGGAATCTTAACAAACTACACAAGTAAATAAAATAAAATATATTACTTACACTTTAAATACATATTAAAATGATAATTAAATGTGTTTTTCATTAAAATAAAACAAATAGCCACGAAAATACATAATAATTTGCGCAAGAACAACACATATAACAGATGTCCCGGTAATGGCGGACGAAACGTGAGCCACGCCATGGCCATACCCTGGTTATAAAGGTACCCTAGTTTTTTCTTTTCGCCAATATAGAAATTATTTGAGGTAGCTCGTTTAGCTGTTACATCCTGTATACCTGATAAAACGCACACAATAGTTATTTGTTCAACTAGGCACTAAAATACCAGATTTACAGCAGAGGCTGCCGAAGCTGTAAATCTGCCTTTAGTGTCGTGTTGAACACATTATTTTTTTGTGGATTGAAAATGAATATTAATTTAGTGATTATTTTTAATACATATTTTGAAAGTTATCACCATCAAATTATGTTGCTATGCGTTTGTATTGCGGTAGGCAGTAAAAATGACATTTTACAAACAGTTAGCTGTCAAAAAAATCGCACTTTTAATGTCAATCGGAAAAAAACTATATTTTTGTTATTCAACTAGTGCAGCGTTAACTCAAACACAACCTAAACAAGACTGCAAATTTACTAGAACGTTGCGCATGCCGAGCCTAGGCGAGCGACGCATGGACGCATTTCCTTTGACTAGTAGTGTGAAATTTACCGACTACTGACGGGAAGCCCGAGTCGAGTCATGAGCCACCCAATTTCAACAGCGCGAGGCTCGCCAAACTCAGGTTAAAGTTCGCCAAACCACGCGCCGCGCAATGGGAAACTGGCTTAAAACACAGCCAAACTTTCAATGACCTTGGCAAATGACAACTCCGAACCTAAACCGTACAATTCTCTGTTATAGTTCAGATTTGAACCATTTACATTGTCATCTGTTGGTTGCTCTTCCAAGCTAGATGTTCAATATTCAAATAAATTCAGTCTGTTAAAAGGAATAAAATTTACATAAATTTGTTTTTCAATTTCAATTATAAAGTTAATTTTCTGTTTTAAAAAATTAATTTACTTTTTTCAATTTGATTAATGTCATCTATAAGTAGAGTAATTGAAACATAGATACCTGTAATACATACTTTAAAAATGTTTCTTGCTGACATCTGACATCTGGTGTGCAATGGGTGTGCTGAACGAATACGAATACACCTTGATGATTGACTGATGCACTGTTAACCTCTATTTTTTTTTTAAATTGAGTATTTTGTGTTTGTAAATAAATAGTTTGTAGATATTATTGAGTGAAAGTGATTATAGAATTTATCAAACATGTGTTCCATGACCGATTTGTGTTTTATGTGCTCAAATGATGATAACAAATGTAACATTGTGGACAACAAAATTGTTACCCAAGTAGATTATATTAATCCTGATATTGTAAGTAATTTTACATTTCTTAAGAGAGTGAATAACTCACGAAGTGAACGCTCGGTTATGCTTGAATAAAATATTGACACGGAAAATTTGTTCAAATTCTATTTAACGCTGCTCAGTTGCACACGAAGTGAGCATATTACTTCACCCTAAGTCTAGAGTGGTCTAGATTCACAATTCACAATAGCCGTAAACGTAAGGACTGCATAACATAAAAATTATGAAAATCTTATGTATGTTCACAATGGACATGTAAAAAATAAGATTTTGGTTATTTTAGAAAACGTTGGTAATTAACATAGGGTATTTTAATACAAAGTTTATTATTTATCATTCACAGATTTTTTATACATGTATTGCAGATTCTACTATATATGCCCATATGTTCTCTTAAGAATATCTTTAAAAAAATTATCCTATTTGTTATACATGTATTCATAGCTTCTATTTAAATTAATCAATCATAATTGTTTATCCATAATTATACGAGTATAAATCAAAAGAAATATGATGACGATCAGCACAAACTATCCATAGTCAACTCGTTTAGTTGTTTAGAGTGTTTGTGAAGTTGAACTTATTTCAACTTTACGTTTTTCTTACGGACCTTTTACGCACCTACATAAGCGTAAGAAATACCTTTGAATATATAATAATACCTATTGGTATTATATATTCAAAGGAAATACATAGCAGCATTGTGATCGCTGCCTTAGAATACTATAGTTCAACTTTACGCTTACGTTTACGCTTATGTTATTCTTACGCTTACGTCCATTGTGAAATAAGCATTATGGATTGCTACAAGGGGTAGTGGCAACGACCACAAATATACTAGACAAAACATGCTCTATACCTCACTATTGTTTGTTATGTTCTCGGTTGGACAGGAAGAGACAACTAGAGATATATAAAGCCCACTCTACAGTTTGTCGATAGATGTCAGTACGGTCCTTATAATGTATTTGTGACATTTTGTTCCTTTGTTAGGATGTTGTGTCGGGCCTCGATTTCAAATTCTGTCAGAATTGGGTTTCAAATTTGAAATCTAACCTGAGAAAGAATTGGAGGAATCGCAATTCTGTCAGATATCAAATTCTACTGGTCTGGAGCAGTAGAATTCGTAGTGGGGAAGACCCAATTCCGACAGAATTTGAAATCAGAGAGAATTTAAAGTTACAAAATCGAGGCCCAGTTGTAATAGCCCATGCAAAGGTAACTAGAAAAAAAGGCGCCGCAGGCAATTTTTTTCGTTCAAGGTCAAATGCCTTATAATTGAAAGTTATCAAGGGATGTAAAGCCGTATATATTCCCCCTTCCATGTACAAAAATAAATTACCAGATCACAGAACATTTAAGAAAAGTGAATGTATTTAACCGATTGTTACCTGGATAAACACTATAAAACTGTGAAAATTGAATATCACCTACACTTCTACTAGCTGTATTGTTTTTGGACAGTCTCAGCCCATTTCAGATCACTTCAAATAAACTCAGGAAATCGTTGTTCTTTTTGACACAACTGATCTGAGTTGTTATGAGTAAACTCACTTCCCCCCTTTCCGATGCTACACTACCAGTTTACAAAACTCAAAATGATTTGAAACATTCAGTTTGCATTTGAAGGTTATATAATACAACAAATTTTATATTCACATACACACATATACTGAACAGTAATATATTTTCAACATTATCCATTTTTCGTTTATAAACAGTATCATAGATCAGAATATTAGTCAATAATTTTGACAGCTGCTGCAGCAAATACTATCGGTAAAAAAGAAAAATCAAATTAAACTTGTTCTTTTTGTACACATCACAACTCACTTCATCTCAACTCAGTTATGTACTGAGCTGAGTTACAATTGGGTCAAAAAGAATACAGCTATTATGTAATCAAAATTTATATTTCAAAAACATGCCATCAAATATTAATTTGCGGTTGTTTGATGTTTTTTTTTATCAAGTCATGGCTTAAGGGATAGGTAGTTATGCCAATCCCCCCTCCCCCCTGAATATGCGCCTAGTGGGCACCCATTTATTTTAAATAATAAAGATTCCTGTATAGTATTTTTTTTACATACACACAAAAACGAAACAGCCACAGGTATCCATATTCAAATAATTACTTTTTTGTGAAATTATCATACGGCTGTAATTTCTGTCCTATTAATTTTAGAGCAAATGTATAAATACAAATAATGTTCAGAATTAAAAATGAAAATTTTTTCACAAATTTTAGAGATACTAACAATATTATTTGTACATATGTTGGTAGTGGTTGGGCACTTGGGTGGGCACAAGACTTTTTAGGGTGGGCACGTGACCACCCTGCCCCCCCCCCCTTAGCGCCGCCACTGCTATCCTTAGTTGTATATTTCTGTCCAGCCGAAAACAAAACAAATGCTTTGAAGTTATATCTAGTGTATTTGTGATAGTTGGGTAGGGGTTATTATTTAGTATAGCACATATTTATAATAAATATACTTTAATTAAATTTCATCTTCACGACTGGTTACAATACAACGCAGTTACGAGTTACAACTACGTGTCTATACTTCATTTCACGTAAGAAAATAGTGGTGGGAAGATAGGAACAGTTTGATCTTTTTTTGCTTTATCTTCCCATCCATATTTTCTTACGTGAAATGAAGTATAGTTATTCTCGAGGTTATTCTAGTTACTAATGGCGTTGCCAGCATCTGTCTTATAACTATAGTTTAGTTTTTTTTGCTAAAGTTAATAAGTTCAAATCGAGGTTCAAATCCCACCAGTAAAAATGTTGTTTTACATTTTTATTATTTATGTATTAGTTGAAATTACGCATACAATGTAATTGTTTCGTTATATTGTATATCGTTTGTTGAAAATGTATTGTTGTATATTTGTGTAAAGTTGCTAATGTTTATAAATTTGTTGTTTATCTGTCAGGTACCGCGCGCTCGAGTGGCTAGTATGCTCGACTAGCGCGCTGGGGATTGTGGGTTCGACCCCATATGAGTTTGTATTTTTTACAGGTTTTTTTTTTCAATTTCCGAAACCGTAAAAATAGTCGAAAACAAATACAAATTTTTTGTTAAAATGGAATAAAAATTTAAACAAATATTACAAACAATTAGCAAATGTCAGACAAGAATTTTACAACAGATTGCGGCATTGTTTAATATTTGCTGTGATTTGTTATTTTATATTAAATATTCATGTGTTTGTGATAGTAAAATAAAATTCCGTATAATAATAAGTTAAGGGTCGTATCCATGGTCACTACTTAAAGAAATCTTAACCCTGCTGTTCTCGGGTCTATATGACCCAAAATAAAATTTGTGGTTTTATAACTTTTTTTTTATAATTTATAACCAATTTTTCTTTACTTTGTCAGTTACCTGTTAAGGTTTATAATATTAGTATATTTTTGAAAAGGTATACCTGGTTAACTTTTTAAACGTAATTGTTACACAAATACTCCTCGGGTCAATTTGACCCGAAATTGCTACATAGTGAAAATACATATATAACTTTAATATTAAATAATTTTATTTGCTTGTATTTTTATTTTGCTGATATTGAAACAAAAGAAATAATAAGTTACGTATTGTCATATGTTAATATGTATGTTTATGTTCTTCATTTTCACTCATATTTTTAACTTATTCAGCTCTAAACCTCTTTTCTAATTTCGTTTTCAATATGGTCCAAGCCTACTATGAGGTCCATATAAAAATATCAAAATTAATTGAACTGAATAAAATTTCAGATCTAAATTAGGAACTTAGAAATGAAAATAAAAAATAATTATGTTTTCATTTGTTTCATTGTCATAATCATTGTTTTTACCCTATAAAATTAATAATCGTTGTAATTTTGCTGTTTTAAACAAATGAATATCAATAAATTGTACATAGTTGGAAAGCTAAAAAAATTCTTCTTTCAATGGTGTAACTATCCAATATGGCGTCCAGATAAAAATCATAACTGACCTCATAACTCGAAATCTAACAGTGATAAAAAAATTTGAGCATAGTCGTTCGAAAGAAAATAAAAAAGTGTTTTAAAGAAGTGCAAACTTTCCATATTGTTTCACATTTGGAAGTTATTTCATTTTTTGCATTTATCTAGCGACCTTTGAATTTTTCGGGAAAAAACAAATACATCTTTAAAATGGCCTACTAACGGGTCAATTTTGCCCTAATTTAACCGATTTCGTATCTCTTATAGTTTCCGAGACCCCAATGGTGCGCCTCGAAAAACGGACAACCTGTTTAAACTTATAAATAAGACAACTACATAAGTAGTACATACATGCAATGCACAAAATAGAAAGTTTTTACTTATCTGTTAATAATTGCTCGAAATACAAGTATGAAGATTCATCAATGGGACATTAAAAAAATCAAGGTAATGGAACACGATGGACGGCTCACAAACTTTCTTCCCTGACGAACGACGAACTAACTTCTTGAGATGATGACTGCTGGGTACTTGATGGTTTACGCTTAATTACTGACGAGTACTTACCAGAGGAAAACCACCAAAATTAAACAATCACTCCTTTTCTGTGCTGGCTACATCGCCATCGCCTTTACAATACAAAAATATCGTGTCAATCTGTCTTCTTCTTCTTACGTGTCTGACAAAAGATGCACATCGACTTATAGATTGTACGTATCGTCAAGGATGGCACTACTAGTTTCTTGCACAAATATTGACATTTGTTGCAAAAATATGTGTACACACATAAAATTACTTCCAATTACGATAAAAAGATAAAAAATACTTATTACTATGAATATATTTTTCATTTATTAATTTATTGCTTATACAAGTCTATATAATTACAAATTCCTTGAAATATTCGTTAATTTTTCAGTGAGACATGCGTGAGAACGAAAAACACATTTTATTAGATAAATCCATCAAATCATCACAAATCCTTGTTTCCGAGCCCCGATTTTGGTTTATTTTATGGAATAGACGGGTAATGTACCTATGTGTAGTCATTTAAATGCTTTTTGAGTTTGGACCCTATTCTATACTTTAGCCTTCAAGTATATTACTTCTGTCAGTTCTATGTATTTTGTACTAATTCCATACATAAAGATTCATGTACCTAAGAAATTCTATATTTCCAGTAAAAGTATAACACAAACATGTCAATTGCAATTGACACTGACATCTGCCAATTAGCATTTTCTTAATATAGTAGCGGTTTCCATGATGATAGCATAGCTAGCTGCTTTATGAAATTCAATTTCTTTATAATTTTTTAACTCTATATCCATTGAATGTAAAATATAATAGTATATTAAGTATTAAGAACGGTAAGGACAATTTACCGATCGAAGACAATGTTTGGGGACTGAGCGAAGCGAAGGTCCCAATTTTGTCTGAGATCGGTAATTTCTTAAGATTCGTGATGCTTATACTATATTTTGCACGATCGACGCACAAAATTTAAAAGAAAAATAATATTTGAAAATTATCGTGACATATTAAAAAAAATTATTTGTCATTTTTTAAGTAAGCTTTGATTTTTGTTTTTATTTACTTACCGTGTCGCCTCCTGGCCTCCTGAACGGTAGTGAAGCACATCACGTACCGTTCAGTAATTTGTAAATAAGACCTACTGTCTTGGAAACACTATCGGTAAATATAAAAAAATCTGATGTGGCTAGCACATTACCTTCCGTCAGTTCTATGTATTTTATACAAATTTAATACGGAAAGTTCCTTGCTAAATTAAATATTCTATTTCTTGTACATTACCTTCCGGCAGTTGCATGTATTTTATGCAAATTTCATACAGAAAATTATTATTTTGTGACGTTTTCTATATACAGTGTAATGTATCTGCAGAAATAAAAGATTTATTATTATTATTTCTTATACATTACCTTAAAGCAGTTGTATGTATTTTATACAAATTCCATACAGAAAGCAAAAGATCCTATATTTCCAGTAAAATTATAAGACAGTATGTCAATTTCACTTGACACTGACATCTTTAAATCAGAATTTTCTTAATATAGTAACTGTTTCCATAGCTATGGCTACTTTATGAAATTTAATTTCTTTATAATTTTTTAACTCTATATCCATTTAATATTAAGTATAAAATGCAATCAAATCGTATAGAGAATAAAATATTCTTTAATATTTATAATAACATCAAATGTGAAAAAATTATATTTAACATAGTTTTTTCAAGAAAAACTGTTAAAATCTTCAAACGATGGTACTTCCGGTTGACCAATTGTAACCAAAATCTAATCAGCTCTTCATATGGATGTAACGAAGAAGTATACGAAAAAATTATAATTTTTGTAACTGTGGTATTAGAGTTATCGCAGACGAAAATTTTGTTACACACACACACACACATCCACACACACACACATCCACACATACACACACACACACACACACGCACACACACACACACACACACACACACACACACACACACACACACACACATACAGACATCATCGTAAAAATAGTAAATTCGTATTCTAGGGACCCTAAAACGTGCTTATTGATTAAAAACTCATCATCGAATTTTTTGACCAAAGACAATACCTTCCTTACCTAAAGGTGACGGAAGGTAAAAATAACCCGATCGTGCAAAAAATTTAATTAAATCGTATAGAGAATAAAATATTCTTTAATATTTATAATAACATTAAATATGGAAAAATGATATTTAACAGTGTTTTTACCTTCCGTCACCTTTAGGTAAGGAAGGTATTGTGTATTCGGTGGTGAGTTTTTGATGAATAAGCACGTTTTAGGGTCCCTAGAATACGATTTTACTATTTTTACGATAATGTTTGTGTGTGTGTGTGTGTGTGTGTGTGTGTGTGTGTGTGCGCGTGCGTGCGTGCGTGCGTGCGTGCGTGCGTGCGTGCGTGCGTGCGTGCGTGCGTGTGTGTGTGTGGATGTGTGTGTGTAACAAAATTTTCGTCTACGATATCTTTAATACTACAATTCCAAAAATTATAATTCTTTCGTATTCCTCTTCGTTGCATCCATATGAAGAGCTGATTAGATTTTGGTTATAATTGGTCAACCGGAAGTACCCTCATTTGCAGATTTTAACAGATTTTCTTGAAAAAACGATGTTAAATATAATTTTTTCACATTTAATATTATTATAAATATTAAAGAACATTATATTCTCTATACGATTTAACTGCATTTTATACTTCATATTAAATGGATATAGAGTTATAATAGTACATTAAAACACAAGTATCATAAGGCAATCTGTTAACGTACGAGTCCAAGTTTTACAAAGGACGAGTGCGTCAACAGGCCTTATGATATATGTTTTTTATACTATTTTTTCTATTGAGGTAATTTTACAATTAGATTTTTAAAAAAAGGAGTTGTCATAAATATGAGTTGGTGTTTTTTTATCAGTTATGTTGGTAGCGTTTCCCGCTAAAAATTGAAATTTCCCATTTTGACAGTTTGTGTATCTTGTGATTTTGTCTGATTGTTTACATTAAAACATTGTATCAAGCATTATACAATTATGGAAGAGGAACACCAATACATTGCTGCAAGGTTATTAATGAATCATCCTGATTTGACATATCGGTGTTTCGTGTTGGTTATTATCATAAATAAAACTTGAATATGGGATTGAAGGACGTTACGTGGGCCATCAAGCCTTTTTATTGAGAAAACATAAATAAAACTCTTTAAATAATGAAATACTTTAATGAATAATTTATTGCTCTAGACTTTTGCTTTCCACCATTTTTACAACACTCACTGCTCAGTTGCACAGATAACGGCAACAGCTTTTCTTACAATTTTTAATACAAAACATATATGGCATATATTCGCAAGTTCGCCACAACGTGGAACTGCAAATCATGGATTAAAACGTCAACTTTTCATATTTGTTTGCTAGTAGCCGCCACAAATTGAGTAGACAGTGCTAACATTTTCAAGTAACGTGCATCATACATTTCATAACCTGCCTGGAATAATAATACATTCAATTCAAAATTGCATTACCATAAATTTAAATTGTAATAAATAAAACTTACCGTTTTAATTATTTTGACAAAGTAAACCTGAGCGCATTGTTTCTTGTTTCATAATTATTTAGTTGAAATTTTAACTTCACAGATTCTTATTCTTTCTTAACTAACACAGCTATAGCTATAAATTTCTTTTTTAGGCGGCTATTACATAAATAGTTGTTTTACGTATCGTTTGACAACCGTAAAGTGTCACTTTTTTTGACATCTGTCAAAAACAACTTAACGCCGCATTTACTTTACGGCCGCTTTTACTTTACGGCCGCATTTACTTTACGGCCGCTACAATCACTCGTTTGTTTAAATAGTAAATTCAATACTCCCTAATAGACAAATACATATATTTAGAAATAATTACAATTTAACTTACAATTACAACGAATAGAAACTATTTAAATGAACAAAAACACAAAACTAACTTAAAATATAGACAAGATATTAAACTTAAAATTAGAACATGAATTGAAACCATTTAAATGAACAGACAACAAAACTAACTTAAAATATAGCCAAGATATTAATTAAATTTACAATTATAACATGAATAGAAAATATTTAAATGATACTAATTAATTTATATTTTACTTATTATTAATACTAATATGAAATGTGCAATTAGTGCATTTAGAAAAGTTCATTCCACTTGCAGAGGTAGTGGACAATGCTTGACTGCCAGTTGTTACAAATTTGCAATTGTTCACATCAACCACCAAATTTTCAGTCTCAATTACATTGTTGGTGGTAACCAGTCCGCTAACACTTCAATGAATTCCCGCGTCTAACGGTTTTAGTTCAGCCTAACGTCGGTAGTTGCGCTGAGGTCGCCGGGTCGTTTGTGATTGTTTCAACTCGTTCGATTTTAGCCAATAAGAATTTGTTTTGTCAAATGTCAGCGAGATTCACGTTTGAAGTTTACTTTCCGAGCAAAGATGTTTAATAAACTAAAATCGTAAAATCTCTTGATGAGTAAAGTAAGTATCAATTATCTACACTTATTTTAATGTTTTAAGTTTTGTTATAGTTTTAATAAATAGTAATCATTTTAGTTAACTATATGATTAGCAAATTTTATTAAACAAATTTTTATCAGTTTGGGAACTGAAGATTAATTATCTATCTTTTTATAGAAATGTGCATACGAAGTATGTGTGACAAATACGTTACCAATGGAAGAACATGGCACATTATTTTGTTTTCCAAGAACGAAAGTACTCGTATTAAGACAACATTGGCTACGTAATATGAATAGGCTAGATTTAGTGGATTTACCATTTAACAAGCTCGTTCATCGATGTCGAGTGTGTAAACTTCATTTTGATAGACAATTTCAAACACCCGAGAAGAAGAAATTAAAGTTTAGACAAATACTACGTCCTGTACTTCCTGAAGGTATGTACTCAATTTTTATTCGGTATCTTATGTAGAAGACCGTGGTGGTATAATTTGGGTTGCGTTATTATGTACTTATATGAAACCTTATTTTTTTAGTACGTTTTCTGTAGTTAAGTAAAAACTCTATTTAATATATGAGATCCTACTTTAGATTGTTAACAAATCAAACAGATCGTAGTTTAATATAGTTTTTACATAGCTAATATCTCAGATTTGAAAATATATGGATTTCTGTAAGTGTCCTGGTCAATGTAGCACTATATGTTTGTAGAACACGGCACAATTCAAGAATATGTACCTCCTGAAGCTCCTGAACGTACCAGTCCTAATATTTCTTCGATAGTCCAAGATCAACATGTTGCGATTGTGGAAACGCCGCACTGAGGTACGTAATTATTATTTTTTTTTGTTGTTAAAAGCTTCACAATCTTCTATGTAAATAACATGAATAAAACCGTTACTTATTTATTTCTTATCGTATTTTGCATAACGAATATATGAAATTAACATTAAATTAATGTTATTGAAAGTGTTTTTTTTTATTTTTGAAATATCAGATAATTAATTACACTCGCATTAAACAGGAAAAGCGGCAAGATTCTCTTCCAGAAGTGTAAATAAAACAAAGTAGACACACTTTCAACGAAGTCATATAAATTTATTCTCGCTGGTCAATTTATTAAAATATACTCGGCTAACGTTTCCACTTTTCTCAAATCTTCTTCAGGGTTGCTACAATTATATGTACATAATTTTATTGTATCTTTAGATAATTCGAAATTTCGACTGAGCATATTTTAACAAATTAACTAACGTGACTGGAGTTTTCATAATACATCTTGTTTTGTAAAAAAATAAATTGTAAATAAAAAGCTTTTTACCTAATTGTTCTTTTATTTATATTTCTGTAATAATTAAAGTCCTTGATTTAAAAATCCCGGCAACTGGCGAACTTTCATGTATTAAGGGTGGATGGAGTTGTTATTAGTTCACCCTAACGTCGGTAGTTAGCGCTGCGTAACTGCAGTTTTAAAAATAACACTATCTGTCGTGTCTGTTGCCGTTAGGTATAGATAGTCTGTGGTGGTAACAAAGGAAGTTGAAGCTCCATCTCTACCTGTAAGAATTCTGCTTGAAATTTCTTTTTTGCTGTTTATGCAATCTTCCACATAACCCTCCGCCACAGTCGAAGATTTCCAATCGCCAGGCCGTTTTAGCATTAAAATATCGCCTCCTGCTTCTACTAAGAGTGAGGCTGAGCTTCTTCTGAAGCAGTGGCCTGTGTAATTGTTGGGGTTCGGCAATTGTAAATATTTTGCAATTAGACTTGGAATTTTTCCAAATGTATGCACTCCTATAACTTGAGTGCTGCACTTTCCTTGGCGATAGTTAACAAA
The DNA here is from genome assembly GCA_963082715.1 of Harpalus rubripes. Classification (NCBI taxonomy): domain Eukaryota; kingdom Metazoa; phylum Arthropoda; class Insecta; order Coleoptera; family Carabidae; genus Harpalus; species Harpalus rubripes. Next base: position 71,565,502 of record OY720449.1, on the reverse strand, counting down.
AAACGTTTTGTGGCTTGTATGGGGAGGACGTAGGACTAAATATTGCCTGTATAACTCTAAAGCACTTAATTCTTCGACTATTTTATCGGTTATGGTGAAAATTCTTTTATTTCCTGTTTTTGTCTCTGGGATTGTAATTATCAGCATATCACCTTTATCTTGAATGTCATCCATCGCTATTTTTCGTAACTCCTCTCTCCTGCATGCTCCAGCTAATCCAATTATCAAGCAAACCTTCATGAAAAAGTAAACCATTTAAACTATGTGCATATGTATAAAAAAAATGAATACCTACCTTCCACATGAGATAATTTCCATTCGGCGCTTCTCGCAAGAATTTTATTATTTCACTTCTTGTAAATATCGCCGATTTTTTTGCTTTGTAGCCCACGTTTTGTTTCTTTAAAAACGCAATGAGTTTTGAAAATTTACTGATATCGATATCCTTTTTTACCATCACGGTTAATTTTATCATAGAATAGCAAGACCACAACGTCGAAGCTTTTAATGATTTAGCTTTCTCCGAAAAAAACGCAAGAAACACATTTTCCGTTAAATTTTTAATTTTATGTAGCTTGCACCATTCTTCAAAAATATCAAATTGTTTAAGATAAATTTTCTGGGACTTTTCGGGCAATAAATTTAACGTCGCCCTACCCGCAGCTTCATGTATTTCTGGCGGAGTATTAGAGATATCTTCGCTATCTGAACTGCTCATTTTCTTGCTTCTCAGTTAATAACTGTAGATATTTTATCACAAGATACACACGTTTTCACCACGATTTAAAATATTTTGACAGTAAACAACACAACAGTACAAAACAGATTGTTTTGTGAGTTGTCCAGGTGATAGAGCAAAGCACTCTGCAAGTGACATGAATAACCAAATATATGTAATTGTCAGATAACTGTCACTGTCAAAATTGTGAAATTGATTTTTAAAATAAAGTTTATATCTTTTTGTGATAGTCGCCTAAAAAATGTTGTGTGCACCTCGGTTAAAAGTTCTTTTTTAGCCTCATCTGATTTGCTGGCCTCGGCGGTCGCCTCGGCTGCAATCTACAGATTCGGCCAAAAAAGATCACTTTTACAACCTTGATACACAAATAACTATTCTTTCTAGTCCTATCACCTAGTGAAAGGATAAAAATCCACAATTAGAAGTAATATTTCAACACAAACAATTTACCATTTTAAGGTTATCTGTCAGTTATGAAAGCATGACTACCACCTCTAGAACATGAAAGGCGCCAAGCAAAAACAGTACGTTTATAGATTTTCTAAACGTCGTGTTTTCAGTGATAAACAGTGCTTTTATAGAAACATAAGTACACCGAAATAGAAAAAATTATAAAGAAATTAAATTTCATAAATTAGCCAGCTATGCTAGAAACAGCTACTATATTAAGAAAATTCTGATTGAAAGATGTCAGTGTCAAGTGCAATGACATATTCGTAGTATATTTGTGTAAGGATCTTTTTGCTCGAAATTTTCTGTATGAAATTTGTATAAAATACATACAACTGTCGAAAGGTAATATACATACAAGAAATTTATAATCTTTTGCAAGGAACTTTATGTATGGATTTTATAGAAAATACATACGCATTTACGAAAATTCTACCGGTAGATACAGCATCTTCCGACTGTGTTCGAAAACACGAGTGGTAAAAAGTTACCGTGTTCGAAAATTGTTCAATATCTACCAAATCCATCTACTGGATTCATGAAGAATCTAATCTCAAAAAAGGTAGTGACGCAAAGCGAAGCGTACGCGGTAAAAGTGGAAATGTGTTCAAAGTAGGACTCTGCTCAGTCTGTTAACTACGTTAAATTTCGAATCTTGTTCAAATTTTTTCGTAGGTTATGGATCTACCTTGTTTACCACTGGCGTTCTTATAAAATCGATTCCGGTAGCTATAAACTGATAAAACCTGTTTACCGGTAACAGTTCACCGGTAGAATTTTCGTAAATACCTCATATAACTGATGGAAGGTAATGTGCTGGCCACATCAGATTTTTTCAAGAAAAATTGTTAAAATCTTAAAATGAGGGTACTTCCGGTTGACCAATTATAATGAAAATCTAATCATCTCTTCACATGGATATAAAGAAAAGGAATGCGAAAGAATTATAATTTTTTGATTGTAGTATTTGAGTTATCGGATCCGAAAAAATCGTCCCTCACACACACACACGCACGCGCACACACACACGCGCGCTCACACACACACACACGCGCGCGCGCGCACACACACATACGCACACGCACGCGCACGCACACACACACACATTATCATAAAAATAGGAAAATCTTATTCTAGGGACCCTAAAACGTGCTTATTTATCCACCGATTTTTTTGATCAAAGACAATAGGGGAGGTAAATGTGATATATCTAAAGTAGGCTAATTTGTTATAATTATGTTGTTATGGTTTTTTATATTTACTGTCATTCAATCTGTAGAATTCTGTCAATAAAAGCAAACATTTTGGTCCTTATTTATTCAGAGTTTAAGTATATCACACACAAACCTAACAATCCTTGCAATTCTTTCTTAGTTTTAGGTTCTTCTATGTAACAGCTTTTGTTCTTTCTGGGTCTGGTTTTACTCCCTCTTTATTAAATATGTGACCTATATATTTAACATCTGTGACATTGTATGTTTAGTTCTTTACCTTATTTAAAATTACATCATGTTCTACAGTTTCTGATGGTATCAACAGATCATCAAAATACACAATAACACCTATATCCCCAAAATTTCTTTGATTTATTCTTAGAAAATATTCAGGCGCTAAATTCAACCCAAATGGCATTCGAATAAATTTATAACACCCAAAAGGTGTACTAAAAGTGTATAATTTAGAAGACATGCCCAGTTGCAGAAAGCGTTGTCAGAAATTTGATATTATGTCAGATGATGTGACATAACGTCAGATCAAATTACTTGCACAAAGCCCAGGGGTCTATTCTAATTCATAGCCACATGTGCTATCCGCTATATAAGTTCCACTACTAGTCAACAGATGGATTCAAGTCGGATAGCCACATGTGCTATCCGCTATATAAGTTCCACTACTAGGCAATAGATGGATTCAAGTCGGATAGCGACATGTGCTATCCGCTATAATGACAGATGTCAAACGTGCTGATACCTTTCACTCTAGTTTGACTGTGGATGATCGTGGCTTTGTTCTTATAGTACCTATTTGTGTTTAATTTGTGTTAGTTCTTGGTGTGGCAATTTATTTAGGTTTGTTGTAGCATTAATTTAGTAGTTTCGTTATAGTTCTTAATTTTTTATTAGTAATAGTGTATTGGATTACTTAGTTTAGTTAATAGTTTTATTTATATGTTACATTTTTAAATTTTCGATAGATTTAGATTCTACTAAAGCAATTTTAGTTAGTGTAATTTAAAATAAATTCCCTTTCAATGAAAGTGAATGGATCTTGCGCATCCCTAATCGTTCGTCTATTCAATCGAATTTCTTCCCGTCTTTCCTCTTCTTCAAGCAAATCCGCGGCTAATAAAACCCTATAAATATATGCCATAATCTAAAATTATTTTTAAACAAAGGTTGTTTGAATTATAAATAATTATTATAATTTAGATATGTACTTACAATATATAGATATAAATCAAATATTATTATGATATAGCACACGTATTTTAACACAAAATTGATAAGCTGAAATGCTTGTCAACTTGTCATTCAGAGTTATCAGTCACTGTCAAAACAAACATTCAAATTATAGCGTGACACTTTGCTCGTAGCGGTACCACTGGAGCTCTCGCTACAGATAGCCACATGTGGCTAAATTAATATAAATTCCACTACTGGCCAACAGATGGAGTCGGATAGCGGGATTGGGCTAAGTTAGCCTCACGCTATATGAATTAGAATAGACCCCCTGGGCCTCTATTCTCGAATCTAACGTATTCGTTTGCGGCGTTCAAAACGTATGAAATGATATTTTGGTATTCTCCAGCGTCCGTTTCATGAACGTATATGTTTCTTAAGGCGCGGGTATACTAAACGAGCGATATTTTGACCATTTTCAGTATCGTACATTTCGTTTGATATGTAATACTTCAACCAGTTGTAGTATATACACTGACCGGCACGAAAAACGGGCCATTTTTTTTGTGACAAAAATACTAATAACACTTATTTCTATAAAATGTTGTTATTGATAGATGTCAACTGAACTTCCTCGACCTCACATCAATCATCAACTCCTAAAAACATCACTAATTAACTCCAATATTCCTATTCTTAACTTGTCATAACAAAATCACGAAATTAACAAAATGTATTAGTAGGCTTATATTGGTTTCATTTATTTCATTTGCTTGTTTCATTGTTTATTTGTCAATTCAATGTGTTGAAAATGTCACTGAATGCAGAAACTGTAGTTTCTATTGTTGCATTAATTGAAGACGGAAGAAGTCAACGTTATGTTGCAACCCAATACAATACAATTATTAGCTATTTTAATCTTTCATTTAATAATACCAAATGGTCGTCTGTAAACCCATAATAAAAATATGTAATGATATTACAAAATAATAAAGCAGTAACATTTTTTTATTTAAAAAAAAAAATGGCCCGTTTTTCGTGCCGGTCAGTGTAGATTCATAATTTATTCTGTAAATTTTCATATTATTAATAACCATATTTGGTAAAAACGAACAAACAATCCTTTTGGTGCAAAATTTAATTTACATTACATTTGTGTAAATAATGCAACAATGTAATATATTTGGTACTAGCATATATATATATATATATAAGTCTATATTTAAGGGCATGACACTTTTTAATTTCCAATTTTTCATCCCAAATTGAAGTAATTAAGTCCTTGTTTGAGAAGTGTCGATATGTCTGTTTTTATTTCTACATTTTTCGTACTTATTTTTCATAAATCAGTAACAAAAAATATGTCATGCTCTCGATAATGACTTGATGTATCTATTTATTTTTAAATTAATTTTTTATTTTATATTATAGGCGAACGTAATACATTTAAATATAGCATTGCGGAAATGAACCTTTACTGTAGACAAAGACAACACTAGTTTAGTATGTCTTAATATAATCAGACACTTTTACTCATTATTGACGTTTTCCAAGAATTTCGAACCTGTATTACCTACTGATATTTGTTTACAACTCAGGGGTCTGCGTTTTCTATTTTATCTCGCATCCATTTCTAATTCTTTTTATTAAAATTTGTTAATTCTCTTCAAATTATCTTTAATTTCAGTTTCGTATTCAATTTCAACATGTATCTGTCCAATTATGACAGCAGTATGACAGATATAATAATTGAATTTGCGTCCCAATTCGTATTTTTACGGTCTTGATTTTTTAAACAGTGTTTATTTTAATAGTATATTATGATATAAGTGTATAAGCTAGCCTTTAAAGCACGCACGACAAGTTTAAAGCCGCGACGCGTAGCGGAGTGGCTTTAATGTCGTAGTGCTTTAAAGGCTAGCTTATACACGTGTATCATACGCTATTTTTTATTATAAATGCATCATAACCATTTAAAACTGAAAATTATTGCAAATCATACGGTTTTGATTTTTGATCCAGTGAGTTTAAGCGTTTCCAAGGAGACAGTTAGCAATTATTCGTATTGTTTAAGTTGTCAACAAGTCAATATTTTTTCACGTGATTGTGAGAGTGAGAAATGAATGAAATTAAAGAATTAGCTGAACAGGCGGAGTTAAGATTAATTCCGCCTAAATCTAAAGACGCGTATTATAAGGAATACGAAAAATTAAATAAATGGATGGAAAATAAAAATGCCGTAACTGTGGATGAAACACTCATGCTGGCCTATATGAACCAAATGGTATAACGGTAACTTGTGAAATTTATTGTACTTATTTTGTGTTTCGTTATAGTCAAATCAGTATAAACATTCATCATTATGGTGCATTCATTCCAAATTACAAGCAATGCTAAAACTTAAGAAAGGAGTAAACATAGCTACTTTTCATAAATTGCATGCTTTCATGAAAAGCGTTAATAAAGGCTACGAGCCGAAAAAATCTTTCGTATTTTCGGAAGAACAGTTAAGGAAATTTTTTATTGAAGCCCCAGATAATACCTACTTATTTTTGAAGGTAAGCGCGAGATTATGTTATTTTTTACAAAATTTAATAAATATTTTATTTTAAAGGTGGTAGCCATATGTGGAATATTTGGCTCATGCAGGAGATATGAATTATGTGATTTGCGCCTGTCTGATATTAAAAAAGAAGGTTCTGTTTTAATTATTAATATTCGACCATCAAAAACCGAAAAAGGTCGAAAGTTTGTTGTGGTTGATAATGATGACATATCGTATGTCAAATTATTTAACAAATACCTATCTCTACGTCCAGAAAATATATCTACGGATAGAGTATTTTTGAAATACGCCAATGGAAAATGCATTAAACAAGTCGTTGGAATTAATACTTTTGGAAAATGTCCTTCTCTTCTGGCGCGTTTCTTAAATCTTCCTGACGCTACAAAGTATACCGGACACGCGTTCAGGCGCAGTTCTGCCACAATCATGGCAAACAGCGGAATGAGTGTGGATGAACTGAAGCGCCAAGTAGGATGGAAATCATCAACGGTAGCGAGTGGATATATTGAAGAATCCATACAGAACAAAATATCAGTCACGAAACGCATTGGAGAGGCACTTACCAGTACACAAACTATATTAAAAGATAATATAGACATTCCAGCAAACGGCGACAGCGAAACTATAAATACCCAGCTAAAATCCTGTAATTTCCATATTGCTGACAACAAAAATTGTAATTTTTATATAAATTTAAATAAAAACCAATAATAATAATTGTTTTAGTTGTTATTCATATTAATTGTCATTTTTCGTTACCTAGGTAACTCAAAAATTTAGCGTGTTTTTATGGTCGATTTAAACACGCTTTGGCGTGTTTTAAAGAGGGATTATGATGCATGTATAATAAAAACGATGTTTAAATATTTAGTTACCGTGTTTCTGAATGAACAAAATTATAATCAACGTTGATTATTTTAAACAGTGTTTAAGTTACACAGTGTTTAAATTTTTGTTTCTGAATAGGCGTGTTAATGTTTAATATTTGTTTAATCGTAGTGTTTGTTATATTTATCATCTTTTAATTATATTTAATATTTATTTATCGTTATAATAAACATTTATTTTAATTAATAATAATTGTCTAATATTTACACTTCACCCAAATAAATATAAAAACGTTACAATATTTTTAGTAGAATAGGCCTGTTAGTCTCTGATAAATGACCGAGAGATGTATTCACAGACTGAAATCTTGTGAAATGTGCCAAGTGCGATTTTTAAATATTAGAACAGTTTCACCATCAGAGTAATGGGATCCTCCACTACTTTCTTATTATTTCAATTGATAGTTCGTTTAATTTTGAAGCAATTCGTAGTATTAAAAAGTCAAAATTGTTTTAGTTTAACTGCATTTGATTTTTAATGACATATGTTGCTATCTTTCTCGCACCAGTTTCTATAGTAGACTGCTCGAGAAAGATAGAATTAGTATGGCGTCACAGTGGCATTGATAAAAACTTCAAATGTCTCGCAAAGTACCTAATTATAAAAAAAATGTTTTTTATCTTAATTATTATTTATTGAGTAATACTTAAGTATAGGATGATCAAAGCCAACTGATAATCACGTGATCTGAGTAGTTCTCAATATTTTACTCCGTGGAAATAAGTATTAGCAGTTGCGTGCAATTCATTGTATAGACCATTTCAAAAATTCAATGCGCAAACTTTAGACAAAGATAACAAAAGTTAGTGCCGTATACCCATCTTTGTTTACGATATGACAGGTGACAGTTCGATAATTTTTGTTGGTATTTGTTTCTTCATTGGGAATGTAAAGCTGGCTTTATAGATTGCATAGAATAGAATGGAATAGAACAGAATAGAATAGCACAGGGAATAAAAATATAAACCAGTGCATATGCACGGAACCATTTATATTTGCATAGAATGGAACAGAATAGCACAGAATAGAATACGAAATAACCAAATTTTATTTCTTGTTCTATTCCATTCCTGTTCCTATTCCATTTGGGTGCTTTTTTGTGATTCCGATGTAATTTTTTGTAGTAATTTCGTAAATAAGGATACATTCATACGGGTGTACTTAAAAAGTGCTTAAAAAACTGATCGCTATCTGTTCTTTTCATTTCATCTCGTAGATATAAATAATAAATATTTATTAATCATTCTGTCACAAATCACACATTTGTCAAAATGACATATCTACTTCACAAACAGTGAAATTAGCACACATGAATGAATATTCAATTTGCTGTAAAAGTGACATTATATTCCATTCCATGTAAACTATAATAGATATTAAGGATACAAGTTTGATATTGCGTTCATAATGAAACGCGTGTGATGTTAAATCACGAGGCGGTGAGCCGAGTGTTTTAATCACGCAAGTTTCATTATTAGGCTATATCAAACGTGTATTCTTCAATATTTTATCTACGACAGTTTAAATTGATCTTAAAATACATTTTTCATTTAAATTTTGACATAATGAGAAACATTGAAATGTTCATTCGTAGCCTACGTTATTAATACGTATTTACGGTAGGCCACGGTTCATTTTATTCATTGTTATGGTTACAATTTTTGTTTGTTTGAAGAAAAAAAAACCAATTTATAGTTGTCAAATTCTTTCATATACGGGTACATTTTATCTAAGTTTCCAAGATAAAATGAGCGATTTCGAATCAGATTCTGTTCCATCGGACATTGAAGCCGGTGCCGAAAATGTTGTGGCTCCTCTTATTCCTGAAAAATCAAGAGAAGCGTACGAGCAAGCCTTTGTAAAACTGGAGGAATGGTGCAACAGTAAAGGAATAAAGAACTACCATAATGAGAAGGTACTCTTAGTGTATTATGAATACCTTTCAAAACAACGCAAACCAAATAAATAATTCATAATGACACACAGTGCCATTATGAAACTCATAATGACACTCAGTGCCATTATGAAACTCATAATGACATTCAAGTTAGTGTACCAATTACGTATTAGCGCACTGTCGTAGATAAATGGTCTTAAAAATTTCTATTCCTATTCTATTCTATTCCTTAATCCATTTTATTCCATTCTATTCTATGCAATCTATAAAGCAGGCTTAATTAATAATAGTAATTATGACGGGTACTATACGTTGCGTACCGGGTTGTAATAGTAATTGAGAAAAACAACATTTGATTTCATTCTTTTTCTCAAAATATGAACGGAAGAAAAGAGTGAATCACGTAGAATAAATGCTCAGCAATGTACACCAAAAAAAATTGATAAAATATGTGGAAATTAAATTTATTTTAATATTACTAGAAAGAAATCATCGCAAGATAAATATCCTAAATATATTCCTAATGGTCGAATAATTTAAAATAAAAAATTAGGTTACATCAAATCTATCATATTAACATAATTTATAAATAGCTGATGAATATACTACATTTATTTCGATAAATTTTAATTTTCAGCATATACATTTTACTTACCTTTTATTTAATTTCTTTTGACATTTCTCGTACGCCGCCATTTAATGGCACTAAGTTTTTAGTTCAAAAAATAAACACGTAGAGGTCGCGGACATTTTTGAAATGGTATATTATTTTGTCAATCTGTCAAATATTGGTTCAAATATCCGTTACACTCTTTGTTTCTTTTAGCTGTCTTTGTTTCTTGCGTTTCATAATTACATTATCGACAACAGTCTTTTTCAAGACTCTCATTTGTGTATTTCGTTATTTGCTTGGTGAGTTACGAAAATAATTATTATGGTTTAATTAATGAATTTTTTTAGGTTAATTTAACACCCGAAATGGTTTTAATGGACGAACACCCCAAGTTTATTTGTCGACACGTATTCTTTATAATAAAAATTCACACGTCCATGCATTTAGACTCCAAACTTTTCTTACTAGGCGTTGCGTGATTATCAATTGATTTTGATCACTCTGTATAGTGTATATTTTATTATTTTTTATTACGGTGGAGGATCCGATTGCACTTTACACATTTATTATGAAAAATATTAATAATTATGTGATGATTAAAATTTACTATACTAAAATATTAAAAAAATAGAAGAAAGATACAGTTTGTTAAAATGTAAATGTAAACGAGATACAGGTACATTTGGCACTACCAGTTGCTGAGTTAAGTAATGTGCGTTCATTGTTAAAGCAAGCATTACATCTTGGATAAGAATTTTACAGTTCAACTACGGCACTTCGGAACCCCATCAAAACTTTTTCATTTAAATAGTTTCAAGCAATTTTCAACTTTCATAGACATATACAGGCCTATTCAGAAACAAAAATTTAAAATGTTTCAGCTAAACACTGTTTAATTTTGACATTTCATTCATTTTTGTATTCAGAGACTACTTTTTTTAGACACTGTTTAAATATTTAAACAATGTTTAAATATTTAAACACTGTTTTAATTTAGACAGTGTTTGTCCTTAGTAACCCTGTTTAAACGCATTTTACTCATTCATAGACATTTTTTCATCCTAGTCACCGTAACTAAACAGCAATTTAAACATGTAAATTTAAACAAGGTGTTGGGGTAGTTTATATTTTTCAAACTGAGTGGAATTGACGAGATTTTCGAAATTATTGAAGAAGTTAGGTAACTGAATGAATATAAACGTACGTGAACGTTAAATTAGACTTTTACTGACAGTTTTACACGATATTTTTAGAACAGAGTATATTAATTTAAACTTTAATTAATGTTATAATAGTACATTAAAACACAAGTATCATAAGGCAATCTGTTAACGTACGAGTCCATGTTTGGAAAACGAGCCGCTAGGCGAGTTTTACAAAGGACGAGTGCGTTAACAGGCCTTATGATACAAGTTTTTTATACTATATTTTCTATTGAGGTAATTTTACAATTAAATTTTTTTAAAAAGGACGTCAAAAATATGTTTTGGTGTTTTTTTGTCAGTTATGTTGGTAGCGCTTCCCGCTAACATTTGAAATTTCACATTTTGACAGTTTGGGTATTATGAGATTCTGACTGATTGTTTACATTAAAACATTGTATCAATCATTATATAATTATGGAACAGGAAATACTTACAATGCATTCCACCGGTTTATTAATGAACCACATGTTTTGACATATCTTGTAATAAAGGTAAATTTATCAAATAACGAATCGGGATCGTTGCTTCGTGTTAGTTATTATCATAAATAAAACTCTTTAAATAATGAAATACATTAATATTAATGAACAATTTATTGTATTACACTTTTACATTCCATCATTTTGACAACGCATCGCATTGACTGCTCAGTTGCAGACATAACAGCAACAGCTGTTCTTACATTCTTCAATACAAAACATATGTTGTATTTATATATGGCACTTATGTCTAAATCATATTTAAAAATTTAATATTCGACAGTTCGCCTCGACGTAGAACTGGAATTCAGGATCGTAAAATTTTCATATTTACTCGTAAGTAGCCACAAATTGAGTTGACAGTGTCAACATTTCAAGTAACGTGCATCATACATTTCAAAACCTGCCTGATATAACAATACAATCAGCTGAAAATTGCAATATTACCATAAAATTAAATTGTAATAAATAAAACTTACCGTTTAAATTGTTTTGACAAAGCAAATCTGAGCGCATTGTACCTTGTTTCATATTTTTTTTAGTTGAAAGATTTTAACTTCACAAATTCTTCTTTCTGAACTAACACAGCTATAGCTATACATTTCTATTCTTTCTAGTCCTATCACCTGGAGATAAGAGAAAAATCAATGATTACAAGTAACATTTCAAAATAAACAACTTACCATTTTGAGGTTATATGATATGTTCATCTGTCATGACTACCACCTCTAGAATACGAAAGGCGCCAAAAACAGTACGTTTATAGATTTTCTAAACGTCGTGTTTTCAGTGATAAACCGTGCTTTAATAGAAACATAAGAACACCGAAATAGAAAAATAAATGTAATATAATTTTTATGAATTATTATTGTATTTCTTCCGTTACATATTAAAAATAAAAATTGTTAAATTTGTTTACATGAAATTTTTACTTCTTAAATTTACAATTAAATTTATGGTAGTGGCCGAAATAGTTTCATTGTTTACCAGAGTTATAGTTTGCAGTACGTTTTCTATGTCCATATCGTCCTCATAGTAATTTGTCTTTCGTAAACTGATCTTTTAAAATTTCAAATTTGCCAGTCAATGTCTGTCGATTTTTCCGCCATCAGTTCTTTTCTTTTTAGAGCAAATTTAGATATATTAATTCTCAGCATAAACTTTTCTTTTTGTTGATAACTCCCCACATTTTTATCTTCAATAACTAAAAATTATCTTCCAACTTCCAATTTTCTGACCGTTTTCTATTTTATCTCGCATCCATTTCTAATTCTTTTTATTAAAATTTGTAAATTCTCTTCAAATTATCTTTAATTTCAGTTTCGTATTCAATGGACCTTTCCAATTTAACGACTATCTCTTTCTATCGCTGCAAATAGTAAGAAAATGGCGCGAACAACTGCCAGTTGGGCTGCCAAACGAAACGTCAAAAATATTGCAGTCATTAAAATACCTGTATTGTCAGTGAAAATTTGCATCGTTAGACATTTTACCTTCAATAATAGTATATTATGATATAAGTGTATAAGCCGGCCATTAAAGCACGCGTGGCAAGTTTAAAAGCGCGACGCAAAGCGGAGCGCTTTTAAAGGCACGAGTGCTTTAATGTCTCTTATACACATGTATCATACGCTATTTTTTATTATACCTGCACAATATGTTGGAAAAAAGAATCTAAAATTTTGATTTTGACGTTTTATAATTGTTTATGATATATGACATAACATCGTTTACACGGAGGTTGTTTAGCATTTGTTGTTTACGTTACTATGCGGATTTGCCATTTCGCAATTTGTTGTTTATTTATTATAAACAAGATTACAAACATCAAAACTATCAAGATCCTTCTTAATTTAGACGGAAAACAAGGATAAAATGGAGAAGCATTCATCTAGTATACAAGAATTGGCTGAACAAGCTGAATTAAGATTGGTCCCTAACAAGTCAAAGGAAGCCTATTTTAAAGAGTATGAAAAATTAATGAAGTGGATGGAGAGCAAGAATTCGAAAACAGTCAGTGAATCAGTAATGCTTGCCTACATGATGGAAATGGTAATATTCCGCAAGTATAATTACTTACTTGATTTTTTGACTAAATGTTTTATATTTCATCACAGTCTAGTATGTATAAATCTTCCTCTCTCTGGTGCATGCATTCAAAACTTCAAACAATGCTAAGGATCAAAAATGGAATAGATTTACTATCCTTTCATAAGCTACATGCCTTTATGAAAGGACTAAATAAAGGATATGAAGCTAAGAAATCATACGTTTTTACAGAAGAAGATTTACGTAAATTTTTCCTAGAGGCCCCTGATGTTACTTTTTTATTTTTGAAAGTACTCAGTTTGTCAGCACAGTTTTGAGAAATATATAATAACAATTTTATTTTCAAGGTTGTCGCTATTTGTGGTGTATTCGGTTCTTGCAGAAGATACGAATTGTGTAATTTACGTATGTCAGATATTAAAAGAGAGGGTTCCGTTCTAATAATTAATATTCGTCCTTCAAAAACTGAAAAAGGTCGAAAATTTGTTATTATTGACGATTCCAGTATTCCTTACGTTCATTTATTTGATAAATACCTTTTATTACGCCCGGACAATGTAACAACAGATAGAGTCTTTTTGAAGTATTCAAACGGAAAATGTGTTAGACAAGTTGTTGGAATTAACAGCTTCGGAAAATGTCCTTCTCGCGTAGCACGTTTCTTGAATCTTCCGGACGCTGAGAAATATACTGGCCATGCTTTCAGGCGGACATCTGCTACGATCATGGCGAATAGCGGAATGACCGTAGATGAGCTTAAACGTCAAGTGGGCTGGAAGTCCTCTACGGTTGCGGCTGGTTACATTGAAGAGTCCACCGTAAATAAAATAAAAGTGTCACAACGTATAGCCGAAGTTGTGAATGGAAATAGAACCAGTGTTGCGTCCAATTCGTCAATAAAAACTACGAATATGCAAACAGTAAATGTTGCGAATGTACAAACACTAAATGAAAGCAATGAACTTCAACTGCCGAATATAAAAATATCTAATAACACAAATTGTACTTTCAATTTTTATTTAAAAGAGTATTAAATACCATAAATAAAAAACTTACAAACATATTTCTATGCTGTCTATAACTCCATATGTAAAATGATGTACTGTTAGCGAAATACCAAAGAACTTTCTGCTAGTGGCTTCCTATTCTTCATCGTATACTTTCCCCATTAATAAATCCCAAAATTGTTCATTTGGGCGATGGAATATTTCTTGTATTGTCTTGTTCTCATTCTCATATGTCCCGTAGCCATTGTTGAGTGATTCTGGCAAACAGGCACGATGCTAAATCAGGCCAAAATAGAACGTGGTTATTCCTATGTTACCAATAAATGAATAATTATTCCAATTTATGAAGACAATTTCCTTTGTAGGTGTTATACATGATTAATTATATTCTAACCACAAACAGTGGCTTCACGCCTGGTGAATTTTGTTCAAAAATACTGCGCATGTGCCAAGCATATGATGTGAAATGTGTTACATTTTAATAGTGTACAAATGGTGGAATAGAAAATATATTATTTAAAATTCATCACACATTTATATGAATAATTGAAGTAAATCAGTAGGTATTGCTTATTTTCATTGACAATTATAAATAAACAAATTGTTAACGTTTGTTGTTGCTTAGCGACTTTAAAGCACGGCGTGTTTTAATCTTGAGATTAAGCACGCTTTTTAGTACGATGATCAGTGATTATGATGCAGGTATAATAAAAAAGCTTTTGTAACTTATTTCGATAAGATTTTTTAAAGTTATCCGAGATATTCTTACATTTTACGTCTAAATGTTTTAGAATCAAACGTCATAGATCTCAGTTGTTCTTACTATGCGCAGATTTCCATTGCGCATATCTTCTATCTCTTTAAATTGGAAAGGTCCATTTCAACATGTATCTGTCCAATTATAATAATAATAATAATAATAGCAATTTATTCATCGACAGCAGTATGACATATAATAATTGAATTTGCGTCCCAATTCGTATTTTTACGGTCTTGATTTTTTAAACAGTGTTTATTTTAAACGATGTTTAAATATTTAGTTACCGTGTTTCTGAATGAACAAAATTATAATCAACGTTGATTATTTTAAAGTGTTTAAGTTACACGCTGTTAAATTTTTGTTTCTGAATAGGCCTGCTAATGTACACTAGTGACAACTATCTAAAGAGAGATTGGAAACTCAATGCTTTTGTATCGTCATAAAGTTCGCCACCTATCAACATGTGCAACTAACTAAACCACGGTATCTAGATCTATAAATGTTGACCGTGTGTGTTTTTAAATTTTTTTTTTTTTAAATATTTGAAAGAAAGAGAAAAACTCATATTGATATGTATTATAAATATTTATTTAAAATATATAGTGTACAAATTTTAAATTGCAAAGGATCAATTAGTAGGTATATAAATAATATTTATAACACAGTTTAATAGTATTTATCCAGATAATTATTTTAGGAATAGTAAAAAATATTAATGTATGTGTATATACAAGTTTGTATATTTTTTTGCAATTTCCTCACCTCTTCGCGAGTTTCAATTTGTAATTTGTGTACTGTAATATCTGAGCCATATTTTTACATCTATGTATGTGATGTAAACTAAAACTTGTAAGCAACACAATCGGATATGTACATCGTTGTATTATCAGTATTATTTGTTTGAAAGAATGTTTAAATCTTATTTAAAGATGTGTTAAAAAAAGACGCACGTAGGTGAAAGAAAAGAAAACAAATTGGGAGCTAAGGAATATCAACTTCCAACATCTTCATAGTTCTTCGCATAACTCATTTAGTCGTAACTTTATGAACGATATTGTCAGCTTTTACATACTATTGTGGATTTTTAGTTCTTTTTGCGTTGGTTCCTTTCTTTTCTCATATAGAATTATTCCGATGAATTTCAAATAGTCAAGTTCTTTTGATGAATGTTCAACAGGATATTTATCTCCTAATTTGTAAGTTTCGGGAAGTTCTATATCACCTGAGTTATGGGTATTCGATATACATGCATTAAGAATTTGTTCTCCATGAAATTCTACAGAAATATATGGAAGAAAAGTTTATAAATAATATTATATAAAAAGTAATTAGTGTTTATAAGATACCTTACTAGTTCCCTGTATGTTTTAAACATACAAAAATTCAAATTATGGGGGTTCAAAAATTATATATTTCATGTCACCAAACACTTTGTTACAAGGCCACCCATAAGTTTGTCCAATCTCGATGTATATTTAAAAGAAACTATGGCTACATTTATCTCGACAATTCAAGCGGCTTCAAGTATATTATGACTTGAAAAATCCTGTGGGTTTATTTCAGCGGATTGAAATTAGGATTGACTTGTTTTCAATCTTCTTTAAATTCGTATCGACTAAAAAAAGATGGTTAAATACTAGATTATGCAAACAGACGGGGAGAGGTATATGATCTAATTTCATGCTGAATATGTAACCTCAAAATCTAAAAATTGTCGTGTTATTTGATTTAAAAAAATATTTGTTTCTTCATCACTCCAAATATTTCGCTTTTAGACGATTTTATTAAGTTTTATGTCGCGACTTTTATAAAATGAGGTAAAATACAAATAACCAAATGATATGAATTTATTAACACTCCAGCATATTGCGGATGTGCACATGCTTAGTTCCATTATTTGAAGCTTCAGTGTTTATTTCGACAGAAATCAAGCTGCTTCATAAGTCCAAGCCTGTTATTTTATAGGCTTGACTTGACATTTTCAAGCGGCTCGAAATATTAATCTCGATCGTTTATTTCGAAGGTTGACAAGGGATTTACTAAACTCAAGCGGCTTCGAACGTCGTGATAAACATAGTCTATGTTTGCGTGAAACGTAAAAATATTCACAGTAGCAAAGATTAGTATTAACACAGAAGATTTAAAAGTCATTTGTTCAAATGATTTCTGGACGAACTATACTAGACTTATTTGTATTGACACAATAGAAAACATGAAATAAAATTAAGAGGAACAAATACTGTACACCTTTTATATGCATATCTTTACAATGAAATTTTGTTTCAGACTATCATCAAGGAGGCACAAGGCAACACAGACGTGATAGAGAAGTGTTCGATATCTAGAACAAATATTAATAAATTCGAACCAGCTTATATTAAGGAGGAAGTGGCAGATGAGGGTGATAATCTGGAAGTAAAATATTTATTAGTAGACGAAATTTCCATTAAAGAAGAATCGCTACAAGAAAATGTATCCGACTGTAAATTTGATAATTTACAGCAAAATATAATAAAGCAGAAAAATCCACTGCAAACGGACAACAGCGTGCACTTGGAGTACAAAAGTGATCACAATTTTGATGACCTTAACGAAGCAGTAACTATTAATAATGAAATTAACTTAACTAATATTTTAGTTACTGATAGTGCACATCGTTTATTTAAATGCGAGAAAAGTTTTGAAGAGTCACCTTGTCTGAAAATTGGCCATACGACAATTAATTTAGGAAACAAAAAATTTCAATGTAATGAATGTAAAAAATTATTTTCACAGAAATCAGCCTTAGTTATACATATGAAACAACATAGTGAAATAAAAGATTTCCAATGTAATGAATGCAAAAAATGGTTTACACAAAAATCACACTTAGCTTCACATATGAAATTACACACTGGAGTAAAAGATTTTCAATGTAGTGAATGTGGAAAATGGTTTTCAAAAAAATCAGACTTGAGTAGACATATGAAACTGCATGCTTCAATAAAAGATTTCCAATGTAATGAATGTAAAAAATGGTTTGCACAGAAATTTGCCTTAGCTAAACATATGAAACAGCATAGAGGAATAAAAGATTTCCAATGTGATGAATGTAAAAAATCGTTTTCACACAAATCAGATTTAGTCAGACATAGAAAAATACATTCTGGAATAAAAGATTTCCAATGTAATGAATGTAAAAAATGGTTTTCACGAAAATCAAGCCTGGCCGGACATATGAAACTACATACTGGAGTAAAAGAATTTCAATGTAATGAATGTGAAAAATTATTTGCACAGAAATCAGCCTTAGCTTTACATATGAAACAACATACTGGAATAAAAGATTTCCAATGTGATGAATGTAAAAAATGGTTTTCACTAAAATCACACTTAGTCGTACATATGAAACTACACACCGGAGTAAAAGATTTTCAATGTAGTGAATGTAATAAATGGTTTTCAAGAAAATCAAGCTTAGTCAGACATATGAAACTACATACTGGAATAAAAGATTTCCAATGTAATGAATGTAAAAAATTGTTCTCACATAAAACGCACTTAGCTACACATATGAAAATGCACACTGGAATAAAAGATTTTCAATGTAGTAAATGTAACAAGTCGTATTACAAAAAATCAGACTTAGTCAGACATATGAAACTACATGCTGAAGTAAAGGAATTTCAATGTAATGAATGTAAAAAATTGTTTGCACAGAAATTTGCCTTAGCTAAACATATGAAACAGCATAGAGAAATAAAAGATTTCCAATGTGATGAACGTAAAAAATGGTTTTCACACAAATCAGATTTAGTCAGACATAGAAAAATACATTCTGGAATAAAAGATTTCCAATGTAATGAATGTAAAAAATGGTTTTCAAAGAAATCGCACTTAACTATACATATGAAACTGCACACTGGAGTAAAAGATTTTCAATGTAGTAAATGTAAAAAGTGGTTTTCAAAAAACTCAGACTTGAGTAGACATATGAAACTGCACACTGGAGTAAAAGATTTTCAATGTAGTAAATGTAAAAAGTGGTTTTCACGAAAATCAAGCCTGGCCGTACATATGAAACTACATACTGGAGTAAAAGAATTTCAATGTAATGAATGTGAAAAATTATTTGCACAGAAATCAGCCTTAGCTATACATATGAAACAACATACTGGTATAAAAGATTTTCAATGTAATGAATGTAAAAAATGGTTTTCACAAAAATCATACTTAGCCATACATATGAAAATACACAGGGGTAAAAGATTTTCAATGTAGTAAATGTAACAAATGGTTTACACTAAAATCAAGTTTAATCAGGCATATGAAACTACATATTGAAAAAAAAAATTTGAGATGTAAAAAAATTTTTACTTATATTTGTTTTAGAATCGCAAATTTCCGGTTCTTGTAAACTATTTCCGTTGTTCCATTTGAAAAAGGCTATTTTAGCATTATTGTGTATTTTAAATTTATTTTGCATATAAAAACTACTTGTCTAAAAAATCAAATGAAATGTATGGTTAACAAAAAATCTTCGGGTTGATAAACCGATTCAAAAAGCTCAGATCAACATTTATATTTCTTCAAAATAATGACAATCAATATTGTATTAAATAAAGGTTTATATCCCCGATTGGTTTAAGCTATAGATAGTATTGCGTACATATAAATATAATATACTAGGAATTAAAAAAGAAGTCAGACAATATGATAGATTATATATTCCTCTGTCTTATTGATGTACTACTAGCAGTTTTTTTCGATGTTATATTAAATAATAAATGTATGTGATGGCTGAACAACAAATAAATCAATTTTCAATATTTAGTTTCAAGTTTAATTTTTATAAAAATAAATTGCGTTATATTGTCGAGTATGCAATTAGTTCGTTTACCGAGGACTAAAGATGATCGTAGCGGCCAGGCGAATTCATTATCAGTCCGTTTAGAGTCTAGTATATTATTAAACTATTAATTTCATTTTTATTTGATTCATTGTAACTTCTTTTTTATTATTTATTTGTCAATAATAAACTTGTAATTCTTTCTAAATTGTTCATAATAATTATGCTACCTATACGCAGTGCAGAGATCAGTTTCCAGCCAACTCAACGGACAGCAGGTAAGTATAATTATTTCTTAAATCGCGATTGTTACAATTGGCGCTACGGCTAAGATGCAATTGTTCGATCAATTGGCAATAATGTCGCTTTTAAGAGAGCAATATTCTGTTCACTGTCAGTTAGTAATTAGATCCCGCCCACTGCTCTAACTGCTACCCCTGATCATGCTACCACTCAAATATTTTCGAATCCGAGAACAATGTCTGCTCTTAAAAATATTGAGATCTATTCAGGCGGTCCGGAATTAAAGGCCTTTTTGGATAACGTGGCGGTAGTAGCAGAATGTTTGCGGTTGGAATGACGTACAGATAGTAAACATTATGAAGTTAAAATTAAGGGGTGAAGCCTTAGATCATAAAGCTTACGAACTGGATGGAAGAAGTAGGGGACGCTTAGGATTGAGAGAGATAGAAAATGCGGAAACTTAAGGGAGTGCGCAAACTCAGAAAAAGTCAGAGACGGTGTCAAAACTTTTATGTTTTTTCATAGTTCGCAGTTACTCTGTTCCAAGTTGGCAAGTAAGCATCAATTATCAAGAGTATTTTGAGTTTTTTTTTTGTTCACTCTCGTGTTCCAAATGATGTGTAGTTACTGCTACCGTGGTTTGTTATGCGGAAAGAAGTTCGGTATAACATTTCATTGGTAAGTTTTCTTACATTAAAACTAGTATTTACCTCAAGTTTAAGAAGTGTAATTAATTTTCATATTTCTTAATTTTACTTATTCTGCTAATGAAGATGAAGTGTTTAAAAAGTTATGGTTAGAAGCTTGTGCTACTAATAAATGTAGAGTGGACCTTCGGGAAAAAACAGGTTTAGGTTTAGCGTAAAATGGTCACCATGTTGTGACGTCAGCGTCATAACAGTAGTCCAGTTCCTCTGTGAAAATGTCACTATAAAGTGGACCATGCATATTTTGCTCATAAATTCGCGATTGGGTTTACACCTACTCTTAACAAACATATTTAATATATCCGAGTATTTTTTTTAATCAGATCAAATGAAAATTTACTATTAAATAATTTATATTATAATTTATGTTTTAATTATTGTAAACTCAATATTTGTCATTGTTGTAATCATTTAGTAAATAATAATGTAAATGTATTTCATTATAAATAGAAAATAGTTTAAATACTATTTTAATTATAATAATGGCACTAGGTGAGTATGAAAATTTCAATATTATATTAAAGAAAACGAACAAAAATTATTAATTTTACTTACCTGTTTATACAGGGTGTAAATGAAATAAGTGCATTAAATTTAACCAGTAATGTAACTCGACGAGAGCAACAATATTTCTTAATAACTTTTTTTTAAGTCTTTTAGATTTTGAGTTAAAATTCTTTAAAGATTTACTGCATATTTCGGCGCGCGCGCATGGAGAAGAAATAGCTGCTCCCGTAATCAAGTGGGATACAAACAGCTCAAAAATTGTCGGTTATCGGTTACACTTGCAGTCACAGTAATTAATAAACGAATCAACGGAAATAACATTTATTATTTATTAATTCGTAATAGTACAATTTTTTAAATAAAGAAATATAATTTTGGATAACAAAATTATAAAGTTGTGTATTGAACCAAGCTTTTAATCACCTGTGAATAGTGGAAGACAAGGAGGGGCGAGGTAACGACAGGAAGAGCAAAAGCATAGTTATTATAGGTTATGAGATGATTATTTATCGTCGATAAATCAAAATAGTTTAAATACGTTATTCAAAAAATGTAAGTTTTGTCCATTTAAAAGAGGTATACATGAGTACAAATAATTAGTCGTCCATTTATTGTTCCCGCTCAAATATGTTTTAATGAAAATTTTTACAACATTTTCGTCTGTCGAGATGTGTATTGTGCATAATAAATACACCTTCCCAAGTTAATTCAGTCTCATTAATGAACATTATGAACCATTCCCAAAATTGAAGTCTGTTATGTGCTGAAAACATAGAACTTTTTGCACATGTTATGGATATAACTGTTGCTTTTTTTAAAATTGTCATATGTGACACTTCGTATTGTGATGTTATAAAGATGTACAAGATTAACAAATGTGCGAATATTAAGAACAGAATGATTTGGTGATGATTTAGAAACGCTCCGTGTAAATGCGTTGGCAACTCCATGACACTGTCTTTATGTCAACCGTGATGTCAAGTAAAATGTAGTACAGATACGAGTAAAAAAATAAATAAACCATAGGTAAGTAATTACAATGTCTGTGTACTCGCATTTTGACAGAATTTTACCTTATAAACAAGTTTATTACTAATGTAAAAAAATTAATTGCAACGATTGACAGGACTGTCAATTGCTAAAACAAAGTTTTTCATAGCTATTGCTACTGCATTCAATTATCACAAAAATATTTGGAACGACTCGTCATTTTACGGGGTGGTAAAAATGCTAAAAAAAATATGCGATTTCGAAACAAAGTTATTAAGAAATATTGTTGCTCTCGACGAGTTATATTACTGGTTAAATTTAATGCACTTATTTCATTTACACCCGTATATATATATATATATATATATATATATATATATATATATATATATATATATATATATATATATATATATATATATATATAATATGTACTATCGAAGTCTTACATAAATTAACATTTAACACTACTCCTATACCTATTCATGTAAGTAAACAAATATTTATTTTGAAATGATATAACTATCTGGCTTACTTTATTACGATTAGCTCTAAAGATTTTTGATTGCAGTTTGTAATAGATACGTATTTTTATTCATGCAACATTTATTGTATTTTGCCATATTAATGGTAACGTATGTCGGTTCTCTCTACTTACAACGGAGTGACGCCGACGTCAGACCTTTCACGCCAAAACTTTAATAATTATTTTAAGCGTTATTACAGAATAACATCATATAAAAATACATGAGAAAACATACAGTACAAATATGCAACTAAGTAACATAAAATATAAACATACAAGTATTATGTTACATGAAAGCATTACATATGTACAACTAAGGGCCGGTTTATCAATGCAAAGATAAAAGTGCCGGATAACAATCTAACAGTTAACGTTAACTGTCAGATAACTTTACACGATTGTTTATCAATAAGAAGTTATCTGCCAGTTAACAAACTTACATTTAGTTATATATTGGTAACACTGAAATTGTAAAACCTTTAATGATTGGCTTGGGACTCATGTGTCAAATTTCAAAATATTTTGACAGATCAAGAATACAGACCTGACAGATCTTTATAGGACAGATTTTATTGTTAATTATTTGAAAATAATGAGGTACTTTGGATATTATTGTATGAATTGTACATCAAAATACAGAATTGTTATATTTTTAAACTGACAGGTAAATATATTAAAAATATTTATATTGATAAAATAACAATATATGTTCTAGGAACCATAATATGTATAAAAAAGATATCAACGCTAATGGAAAATTTAAGAACGAAGGCACAACATCTAATTATTTATATCTGTATATTCAACATTCTTCATTGTTCTACTTGCCCAAATTTTATAATTATGAATTAATGTTGCAATCATTCTTACTGATTATTTCATATTATAATCTATATTAATTTATTGCTACCAACAAATATTATTATTGTTGTAATCGGTATGTTTCATTTGACATGAATGTTGCATTATACAACAATTTTATTCACTATTGTAATGATTTGTATGATTATAATACGTTTTTATTTTTGTATATAACATCTTTATTCATTTTATCAATATGTTTAACCATTATCTAGTCCTTAAGAACGGGGAAATAGCAACTTCCAACTATCCAACTGGTTGATTATATCTTCATTGAATTCAACGCTTTCCTTATATGAAATTTCTCTCTGATCTCTTTTTCTTGTATAATGTCCGTAATTAAAACTATAATACGTAGTACAAGGGTAATAAAGCATTTTACATAAGGGATATAGAATCGATTTAAAAAATTCTGCAACTATACATTTTAGGTTATAAAAATTGTAATATTTGAATAGAATTAATACAAAATATCACTATCAGTATAATATACTTACGACATTTTAATTAATTAATTGTTTATTGTATTTATTAATTTTTGAGGGTAAAATTTTCTACTTATATTTTAACTGCCAGATAATAGATTTATCTGCCAGTTGAAGTGACGGATAAATTTTGGCCGATTTTATCTGACAGTTTACGTTAACTTTTGTTTGATAAACGCTTTCTATGTTTTAACTGGCAATTAAAAAGTTATCTGCCAGTTAAATTATTTATCCTTGCATTGATAAACCGGCCCTAAGTATCATGAAAATAATAACCATACAAGTATTGTTACATGAATGCATTATGCGTTGTAGGAAATTTGAACCAAGATACAATACATTTATTATATTGAAAATAATTCATGTAGCTTATATTTAAAAGTCCTAATATTATCAGAGAAATCTAAATCTTTGCAGTAATTATTATATTTACGGCACATGGTGTTTAGAGGTGAATTAAGGTGGTATTCTGTTCGTGAGAAACTGCAAACAAAAGTTTGTTCCAAACGAGTATTGAAGTTATTTATATAAAAATTAAGCAGCTTTAATAATTCAGGATCATCAACAAAATAATTTATTAGTTTATATAAAAATATAATTTCCTGTTTAGTTCGTCGATTTATTAAAGGTTCTAGGGAAAAATTATTTAACAGCTGCACATATTCACCCTGTGGCCAGTAGCCAAATAATCTACAACAAACAGTTTTTACAAATTTCTTTTGAATTCCCTCGATAGCATTGATCAGATACTGCTGTGAAGGGTTCCATATGATACTACCATAATCTAACTTACTTAAAACTAACGAATAATATAAGGACTTGTAGTAGGAAATATTTTTGAATTCATATGTGATTCGTAACACGAAACTAAGGTTTTATAACAATTAATGATCATTGCTTCGATATCACATTTTAAAGTCAATCCTGAGTCCAGTAATAGACCAAGATCTTTAACAAGAGTAACACGTTGTAAAACCATATTATTCATATGATAACTAAAAGTGATATTTGTATGTTTCCTGCTGAAACTAATTACTTGACACTTACTGACATTAAAATTAAGCTGGTTTTTGACAGACCACATCAGTATTTTGTTAAGATCGAATTGTAGTGAATGACAGTCATGTACATTTGAGATTTCACGATATAACTTAAAGTCATCTGCGTACATTACGCAGTGACAGTATTCCAATTCATTGATTATGTCATTCACAAACAGTAGGAAAAGAAGGGGCCCTAGGATAGAGCCCTGCGGGACCCCAGAAAATGCTACAAATTTTGATGATTTATACCCATTACAATTAACATACTGCATACGGTTATTTAAATATGATTGCAACAAAGAGCACAGATTACTAGAAAACGCTATTAAATATAATTTATATAACAAAATTTTGTGATTTACAGTGTCGAATGCCTTCGAAAAATCAGTGTAAATAACATCGACCTGTTTTTTATCATCCATAGCATCATATAAATATTGTACAAAGTTGAAAAGATTAGTAACAGTTGACCTTCGAGATACAAAACCATGCTGAAATTGACTAATGTAATTACTTGTTTGGGTTTGAATTCGTTGATGCAGAATATATTCATAAAATTTGGAAGGCCAATCTAAACATGAGACAGGACGGTAGTTAGTAATTTTGTTTTTATCACCCGATTTAAAAATTGGAATAATTTTAGACAATTTCCATTTATTTGGAAAAATATTCGTCTTCAAACTTAAATTCAAAATTATATGTAGGGGATATAAGAATAAACCGAAACAACCCTTAAAAATATATACAGGTATACAATCAGGTCCTACAGATTTAATACTTTTCTGTGCAGTTATTGATTTTGATATTTCACTCATTGTAATTTCAGACACCTGTATCAAATCGCAAATAGATGAATCAATATTAAAATTGGAATAATCAATGTTTGTATTATCTGTATTGTATACGCTCTTAAAATAGTTTGCAAACGCCTCAGCAATCTCTGCACCTTTTGTATACTGCTCATCGTTATGATACATTGTTGATGGAATTCTCTTAGCATCCTTCTTAGTGTTAATGAAATCCCAGAAATTGCTAGTCAGACGCTATGCTATTCTGAACATTATTAAGATACTGTTTATACGAATTTTTAATTATTTTTTTTACAATCTATCTTAAACTTTTAGCTTTTTCAAAATAATAAACTAAACCATACTTTTTATATAGCTTTCTATAGTGTTCTTTTTCTCGTATGAGACTTTTAATTTCTTTTGTAAACCATACGGGATACTTATTTCTACGTATTACAGTTTTAGGAAAGCATGTATCAAAAATATTATAAATAATTGAATAGAATTTATCCAATGCATCATTCACATCAGTGTAAGATTCTAAATAGTGATGTGCATAATCGAATGATTTTGAGAATCGAATTATTAGTATTTGAATGAATTTCATAATCGAATGATCATTCGAGTATTCGAATGAATTTCATAATCGAATGATCACTCGAGTATTCGAGATATGAGAACTTCATTCGTTCATTCAATGAATAGTTTTGTGCTCGAGCGAAAAATACCCCTCCCTAACAAAAATCATTCGATCTCGGTTCGGTTGTATTCGGATTACTTCGCATCTCACATTCCCGTATCTCGTTCAGTCTTCTGCTCTGCTGCATGTCTGTAGTAATTGCAATAATACTGGCAGACTGGCAGTGAGAAACTGACAACTGATTCAGGTTTATTTTTCATTTTTCTATTTGATAAGGTGAATAATAATAATAATAATTATACGAGCCCCGTCTCAATGAAGTTGGCCCACTCGCTATAATTTCATTTTATTTAGTTAAATTAAATTATGATACAGATAATTTTTATTAATATTACAGACATTTTGTCATTCTAGTGACACAGCAAGAAAATATGTTTTCTAAAATATTTTATTTTTTAATGTAAAATGATATATAGTTACTTTTACCAACAATTAAAAAAGAAATGAAAAAAATTAAACGAATTTAAGTCGTATGTGGTTTTATTATAAAATATATTTTTATTTGCCTATGTCTAGTTTAATATTATAATTATATTTAATTTATTTTTAGTGTAGTCATTCTGAGTTCTGTAACGAAAGAAGAGTTTTTTATTTTATTGTTTTTAATGTTTTTATTAATTTAAATACTGCAGTTTAACAAAGAAATTAAATTATTTTTGTTTCTAATCTACGTGAGTTTTCTTTCCCATAGTCCGAATTACGAGATACGAATGAAAGCGCATTCGAGTTCACGAATAGTTTACCTAAGAAATTCAGTCTACCACATGGAATACCATTCAAGCGATAAAATCATTCGAATGATTTAAACGCACTCGAGTTCTCGACTTTAACCGAGATATTCAGTCTACACATGAAATACCATTCGAGCGATAAAATCATTCGAATGATTTAAGCGCACTCGAGTTCTCGAAATATCATTCGAGCGATATAATCATTCGAATGATTTAAAAATCACTCGAGATATCTCGAGACATTTTCATAATCGAATATTTCGATTATTTTCATTCGAATGATCCCATCACTAATTCTAAACATTGCCAGTCAACGTCGCTTAATAACTCGTATAACAAACCATAGTCTCCTTTTTTATAATTATAGGGGAGAATATTATTTCTAATTAAATTTTTGTGCGACTTTTTGTCAGAAAGAACACATTCAACAAGTAATGAAGGGTAATGAGCATCTTCCGATAGCAAAGTGAAAGCACATTTATCAACCTTACAATAGACACTAGATATTACAACGTCAAGAATATTATTCTTACTGTTTGGTATTTCATTATATTGCTCCATATTTAAGAAATTAATAAATTGTGTGAATCTACGCACATCACTATTCATAACATTTTCAGTGTAAAATTTATTTAATTTGGTTACATTAAAATCACCAACAATCAGTACATTACTATTCATTATGAAAGAAAGAGAGCTTTTAAAATCATAAAAATTCATATATTCTGCAACGCTGGTATCAGGCGGAATGTAAACAGCTACAATATAAATGCAATCAAAATTACTGCTACTAAATTTAACGCAAACACAGTCTATATTAAATGAATCACAGCTGATTGGAATAAGTTGCGAATTGAAAGTGTCATTGACCGCTATTAAAACTACACCTCCTCGTGTTTTACCCGTCATTGCTTGATTTCTTTCAGTTCTGAAGACACAGTAACGTGAGTCAATGAATTCACTGCTGGTAAGCCACGTCTCGGAGAATACAAGGACATCGTAATTATTGGACAACACACTCAAATAAAGTTCTGCTAGCTTGGAGTTCAGGCCGCGCACATTTTGGTAGTAGAGATTTACACCTACTGAACTTTCGTTTAGTTTTCTGACTTAGTTATACGCGGCACACAGTGCCGGTTTTACATAATAGGCTAACTAGGCTATAGCCTAGGGGCGCCAGCCGTTGGGGGGCGCCGAGAATTTTTGTTTTGATATACTAATAATGAGAAGTCAAGCAAAAAAAAAAAACTTGGAAAAAACGTTTTTTGCCTTTATGAATGGCATTCTGAGCTCTCGACTAAAAACAAACGACTAATATTTAGTCGGGCTAGTTATATAGTTTATTATAAAAGAAAATAGGCAAATAGTATAGAACATTAATACCACAGCTAAGATAAAACAGATAAATAAATTAGCTTTTTATGTGCCATGCACAGCACATTCGCTTAATTTGGTAGGAGCATCAGGAGCAGAATGTTGTACCAATGCAACATCATTTTTTATGTCTGTTGAACAATTATATTGCTTCTTTTCGACTTCTACAAAAAGATGGGACATTTTAAAAAAAATATACAGAAGAAAATGAAAGTGGAGGAGTAAAATGCCTGTTATCTAAATCGTTATCTGCTACAAGATGGTCAGCACGGGGAAGTGCATGTAGAGCCTTATATAAAGGATACAATTGTTTTTTACTGGCTTTACAAGATATCGAAATTAATGAAACTGAAAAAGCTGCAACAAGAGTAGAAGCTAGAAATTTGATAAAAAAATTCAGACACTAGAATTTGCGATATTAACAACTTTTTGGAACGATATTCTGCAAAGATATGACAACACAAGTAAAACATTACAAAATGTTAAAAGTAGACTTACTAACTGCAGTACGATTATTTGATTCATTAATTGACTATTTAAAAAAATGCGCAATAATTTTGAACATTATGAAGAAACAGGCAAAAAACTTTTAAAATGTGATCAATACAGTGAAATTAGAAGACGTCGCCGAAAATTATAGTTTCAAGAGTTTGATACTGAAGTAATCTTTGACGTTAAAACAGATATGAGAGTGAACACATTTAATAAAATTTTAGGCAATTTAATTAAAGAACTATTATATCGACGTAGAGCTTACATTGAAATTGAAAATATTTTTGGATTTTTTGCTAATTTATCAACTCTTATCGACGAAGAAATGCGGAAGAAAGCTGCACTTCTTCAATATACATACCAAGGGGATATAGAAGAAGAATTTCCCGAAGAATGCATTCAATTTAAAGAGTTTATGGCCCACTTGAACATTGAACGTATTTCTCTAAGTGAGATGTTAATTTTTATAAGAGATAAAGAAATTACGTCTTCCTTTCCAAATATAGACATTTCATTGCAAATATTTTTAAGTATTGCAATCTCAAACGCTAGTGCTAAGAGATCTTTCTCAACACTAAAACGTTTTAAAAATTATTTAAGGAATTCCTTAAGTCAGTGATTTAGCAGTTTTAAATATAAATAGTGATTTATTAAACAAAATGTCATTTGATGATATTATAAATGAATTTTCTGCGAAAAATCAAGAAAGAAGCAATTGTAGCCACAGTAACCAATTTTCTTATTGTTCTATTAGCGTATATTATAATAATATTTGTTTTTGTTTTATAAATATTTATTTAGGAAGAATATATTATTTTATGTTGTATAATTTATTTACTTTAAGGTTGTTATTCTTTTCTTAAATTATGTACACAAAATAAATAAAGTACTATAAAAAGTATATTTTTACGTTTTCCACTCATATACATACCTAGGGGCAAAATTTATGTAAAACCGGCACTGGCGGCACATCATTTATATATTTGATAAAGAGATCTTGCTCACCATTAGCGATGCGATTTTGAAGTTCACGTTTAACTTCGGCATAATGTTGCTTTTGTTTCGGAGTTTTATCACCGGAAATGATAATATTATTAAATTTAGACTGCTTTAATTTTTTAGAGTTTTTAAGAATTTGTAATGAAGATGCAGAGTCCTTAAAAATAACTTTAAGTGGCCGTGGTCTGGTGCTATTTGTATTGACTTTACCCAAGCGGACTACCTTTACTCCAGATAAGGACACAGATTCTGTTGTAGTCAAAGACATAATTTCAGAGACCACTTGTACATCATTTGTTGAATTACCATGAGGAATTTGTTTCCACTTCGGGAAGGTTATATACTATTATGTTTGATTTCCTTCTCTCTACACTATAGCTTCCTAATACTCGTCAACACTACCGTGTATTCACATCCACAGCTATCCCAATATCCAGTAACTTCCCGAGTACCTACTCGACACCAACTGCATACGCTCACCACGATACTGCTGTGCTTCTCAAACTCACTAACACTCTATATGAACATCTCTATGTCTCTCCATGTAACTAACCAACTCTCGAGCATAGCTACGTCCCTTATATACAGCTGCCATTATTTTCTAGAACAGTCTAGAATATTCGAACACATAATAACAATGAACACAAAAAGTTCAGGCGACCGGAAGTAATTAAACACGTCGCGGCCAGTCTGTTTACATCGGCCGGCTACTAGCGCGATTACGTCACCGCTATAAATAGACACTCGCCGGCGACGGCGGGCGTCCCATGTTACAGTAGTTTTTGCTCATTTCAGATTGAATATATGCCGTTAGAAACACAGATGGCACTAGTAGTTTCTACGAGTGTGTATTTTGTATTTGATATTTTATTCACTTTGTTTATTATGTGTCCCTCTGATATTTGTTTACCTATGTTTTCCTCTTCAAAAGTTGTAAACAGGCAAATAGCTGTCTATGAACACGTGTGTTTAGGCACTGAATTTCGGATGCTTGCCATAAGGCGCCCCATGATAGAAAATTTGAATTTCGATAATTTTTAAAAAATTCATCTCACTTGATATACGTATTTTCTTACTAAAATTATATATTCATAATTATACAGGGCAGAACTAACGAAAAATTTAAAAAAAATACCGGAATACCCAATTATATTTTTATTATACAACACCTATTGGGAACTGAAATATCCTATAGAGGCGCTACGTTCATTTAAGATGGCCGACTTAGCTGCCATTGGCCATTACCAATTCGGAAGGTTCGCAACACCGACTATACACTTTACAGACGGCACAGTACATGTAAAAAACAAAGTATATAGTTTTCGGCCCAGTCTTATAGCGTTGCCAATCCAGAACTAAAATTAAAATCACAGCCAACGTGATTATTTATTTATTGAAATTTTACTTTACGTTTACTAAAAATTAGAAATAAAATTTAAAAAATTACACGGTTATTACGTTAATTATTACAATATTTTATTAGCAAAATTTGATACATAATATCCATAAATTGTATGCTTTTCTGTAATTTCAATTTCAATAATAAAAGTACATAATCTTCACAAGTAATATTGAAGTATATGAGTTAATTATTATTAATAAGTATACTTACGGTCTTTCTGGTATATGTTTTCCAAAAATTTTGATCATAAAAACTTGCAAATCTGCATTATATCTGGTTGCCATATACAAATGACAAAATTATTTGAATTTTAAATGTTTCCGTTTCGCGTATCCAAGATAAATTCAAACAGCTTTTATTTCAACAGGAAGAACAGAAGCCGAATTTCACCGAAAGTATACAAACATACCCGATAGCGACTATAGCGACATTTTGCGGTGTCATTTCCAAACTACAATCGTGAAATTAATCGGTATTATAATTGTCAGCCTTTTGGTTCGCAAGTTTGCCGCTCGGTTGCTACGGAGTTGCGAATATACAAATTTAATTTCACATTGAATATTTAGCTAGAGAATACATTCAAGAGATGGCACTGCAAACGGTTCAAACGTCAACTATAGAAGTGTGTTTTGTGTTTTACTTTGGACTTATTTTTAATCAGCCTAACCCTCGGTGAGTCTTGAATGTATGGACCGACTGAGTGTTAAAAAATCCGCGAGTGGCGCGACGATACGTTCTTGGTTAGTCTATAATCTGATGTGGCCAACACCAAACCTCCCGCTATTTAATTTTTATTAATTTAAATATACATACTTTCATATTTAGTTATTGCGGAAACTGTATTAAGATCCATTCCATATAACTATGGTTCTATTTACTATTTTCTTTTTAAAACGTTACTATTATTAATTTTAAATGATTAGTTCTTTGACAGTGACATTTATCTGTCACTTACATACATTTGAGATATGAACTGTGTAACCAAGGAGTTTTGCTTGTTTAAACCGTAGGCTCCGGGATTTAAATTATAGATAATTTTATAAATTTATCCATAAAATATACAGAAAAAGTATTTATGCAAATCAAAGTTTAATAATCTTTAATTTTTATAATAACACAAATCTTGAAAAAATAACATTTGAAGGTATTTTTTAAAGAAAATCTATTTTGAGCTTCAAGTAAAGTGCCATTTCCGGTTATCTGATATACACCAAAATCTAATGGCCTCTTCCCATATTAGAATAAGGTGTGGAAATACCAGGTTTCAAAATTTTCTGAATGATAGTATTTGAGTTAGAGCGTAAACAGGAAACACGCACAAGCACGCACGCATACACACACACACACACACGCACACGCACGCACACACACACACACCATCGTGAAAATGTGAAAATTGAATTCTAGGGACCTTAAAACGTGGTCATTTACCAAAATCTCGATATGCGATTTTTAGCACGATCCCTATACATCCCTTACCAGGGGTAGCGGGAGGTAAAAAAATGTTCCATTTGCAGTCAGTTATTTTTGCTCGAAGGAAATTTGAAACACATATGAAAAGGCATAATAATATCTATAAAAATATACCATTGAATTATGCTACGCTTTTAAATATCGACAAAAAATATACCATTGTTTAATGCGATCAATGCCAGCTCTTAATACTTAAAAATCACAATAGAATACCAAAAAATTATAGAAAACTATAAATGATGTAGCAAATAATGAATAGATGGTAACAATCAAATTGAAAAAAAATGTTACAATTAACAGAAATAGTTATTTATGCTACAAGAGTTGTAGGTACCATTTACTAATCGAGGACGATTTTGCGCCCGAGCGAAAGCGAAGGCTGGCAAATAAGTTCAAGAGTGGTCAAATGTACCTATATCTCGTGTTGCATAAAGATTTTTTCCACTCCCGATGATTTATTTTTTACTTGTTCATTTTGACTGCCAGATATGCCAGGGAATAGCGCTGAAGTGCTGCTGAATATTGATATATTAAAAAAAAGAATCTTAGTATTCCATGGAAAATTTAATAAGAAAAACGTTATGTCATCTGTCACATTTGACACGTCAATAGTTTTAAATGAAAACATTTATAAAATGAGGACATTTTGATAGAAATCAAATTCAAAATCATAAATTATAAGAATTAGCAAATATTTGACACAAGTTCAAAATATCTATACTCTATCCGTTTTAACTATAGAGCATTGGGTGAGATAGGGCCCAAGATTCTAGCTCTCTGATTGGTTCAAACGTGAACCGAGTTTACATTTTGACGTCTGACATAAAATAAATAAAAGTCAACAAAGTCAATAGTACACGATTTATTACATATTAATATCTGTTCAGTTCTGTTTGTTAAGTATATTATTGTTCATTTCGTTTATATAATATATATATATATATATATATATATATATATATATATATATATATATATATATATATATATATATTTATATATACCGTGTGTCTATTTTAAAGGTGTACATAGGAGATTAACATGGGAAATCAGTTTTTTTGAAATTTCCTGCCCGCCTAATTATTTTAAGCAAAAACGCATCAAATAAAAGTTGTAGGGCATAAAATTCTGCATCTAAATCAATAAACAGAATTACCTTTACATTCTTTGTAACGATAGAAATTAAATATGAAAATGTCAAAAATTTCGTTGATAAATTCCAACGACTAGTTTTCAACCAATCATGATGCAAAACACTTGAAAATTCAACCAATGGTAACAGTATTATACTGATAAAATCCCGTTACCCCGATAATTCTCCGCTACCAAGTAAGTAAACAGTTGTTATTGTTTATAACTGTCAGTGTGACAGTTAATTAATATTTCAAGTTTAAAAATAAAATATTAATAATTAAATTGTTTCATTTTGCTTTGTCTTTGGAATTTATCTCACCAAATACCACACGACCTCTCAGATAAATTTTTATTTTGCACTCATTTTTTATGCTTTTAAGCAAAAGCACTCAAGCAAACTGACATTAGGTAAAACCCCTCCTCCTTCGGAGTCGGGATTTACCACGCAGTTTGCTTTCGTGTTTGTTGCTAAGCAAAAAAAAATCGTGCAAAATAAAAATTTATCGATAAAATCAGGAGTTCTTGTGATATTACGTCTGAAAATATCGACAGCCATGGAATTAAACTAAAAATAAATAAATGCTTGACGTTTTATCTGTCACGTTTTTGACAATTTGAATTTGTCTCTAGTTTTATTATCTGAAATTATTAGAAAATGAATATTTATACTAATGAAGAGCGTGATTTCACAATTGTTAAATTCGTGACAAAATTTGAAGACTGCTAATGTGTCTTCAAAAAATACACGTGAGCCGCGTAATCAGAATATAGGACGAGCAGGAAAACGTGCGTTACTAGAAGAAAGCGTGTTAGGAATAAGTGTAGTCCTCTCCTGTAGTACTAGATGTATTGGAAATGAGTTGGGAGTACATCATAGCATCATACATAATTTTATTACGCAGTTGAATTAATTATTAATTAATAAATTCATATTATAAAACTGTATTTTTTAACTTTATTAATTAGTCTAAAATAATATTTCTCTTATCATAATTAACGATATTGTTCAAATCAAATTGTCAGAAATGTCAAATAAGTTAACTTACGTTGTGACAGATAAAACGTCAAGCATTTATTTATTTTTTGGTCAATTCCATGGCTATTGATATTTTCAACGTAATTTTGAACATTTTCATATTTAATTACTGTCATTATAGAACATGTAAAGGTAATTCTGTTTTTTGAATTAGATGCAGAATTTTATGCCCTAAAACTTTTATTTGACGTGTTTTTGCTTAAAATAATTAGGCGAGCAGGAATTTGCAAAAAACTTATTTCCCATGTTAATCTCCTATGTACACCTTTAAGACAGACACACGGTATATATAATTTGAATAAATTATATGTCACTAATAAAATGCACACTCACTGAAGCACATGGACATAATAGCAAGTGATTACTGACATAATTTATTCAAATTATGAACGCCCTTGACGGCAAAATTTTATACATCTTTTATTGTAAAAAATAATTATTTCTTCCTGCGGATGATTCTGGTAGGATCGAAACGTCGAAGTAAATAATAATAAAAATTACATGACTGCATCCCAGAATTATTTTACTCCATATCCAAATCCAGTCAAGAAATTACTTTTCCACATAGATAGATATGTACGTACAAGACAAAATTACTGAAAAAATGTCGATTAGAAAGAATTTTTTTAAATCCAGGAATGGCGCCAAAATTTGAATTTTTTATTTAATATATGTAAAAACGGCCGTGCTCGAAACGCCATCTAGTCTATAGTTAAAACGGATAGAGTATAAGTGTTGGTATTTTATAAAAAAGGGGGTAAGTTCAGCTGTAGGGAAGTAAGGACAATCCTTACATCCTGTCGTTAATAGAAACCGATTTTTTTATAGTTTGTGTTTTTGAAGTACATGTCTTGCAAATTTTATTTTTTGGCCGATTTGGTAAGATCAAAGTAGCTGACATCTGGTGGCAAAATAAAACATATAAGTCGTAGGGAAAACGTTATGCTGTCATATAGGGTTATATCACAGATTGTGATCTGTGGTTATATAGTAAACAAGAGCCAAAATGACCAGCAAAACGAAAAGTGTGTTGTACCGCAGTGCAATAATTATGCAAGTAAAGACATATCCGTTCACTATTTTCCGAAAACTGAATTATTAAAATATTAATGGAAAATTGCTTTAAAAATCAAAAACATGTCAACATTCAATAACGTTTATTCACAATAATTTTTGCGTAGATATTTAATTTCATGTAAGTATTTATATAAATTTATGCTTCAATACATTATTAGATTGTTTTTATAGTTATTAGAAGATAAAATACTATTCCATGCCAAAAATTACCGTAACCCTAACCTCGCCTCTGGTACAGAGAAGAAAAATAGAGAGAAGTTACTTACGTGTAAGTAGTAATAGTAATTATTATTCTTTAACATTATAACTACATTTATTTTATATTATTTATAGGAAAGATAGAGAAGAAGAAACGATAAAAATGCCAGAAATTGAGCCAGCAAGAGGAAGACTTGCAAAACATAATACATGTAGATTGTTTTTTAATCAAACAAAATACAATTACCTATTTAAATATAATAAAGCAATGATATTTTTTTATTTCTAATTTTATTTAGAACTAGCCTTCAGAATGGTCAACCAGTAAATATAATACATTTATAACAAACACAACATGAGTGAGGTTATTTACATATTTAATCGTATATGCACTACAATACAATAAACGTGGGTGAGGTAATTAATCAAGTGATATTGCCTCTTAATATTACAATCTATGGACAAAAATTAACATAATTATATGTAACTATAATGAATTTTAAATCCAACAGTTTGGTCTTTTCCACCTTTCTCCCTGTCCTGCATTATAGCTGCACACACATTTCCACGCGATGGTATTTGTGTTATTGTTATCACGATAGAGTTAGGTGCCACGTTGTCTTCATATCCATATAATAATAATAATCTTTATTTGCCCAACAGTATAACCATTAATAAGACAAAACATTGTACATATTAGACGCATTTTATAATTAACAAATATTAAAAAGTATTGGAAATAGAATATGAATACATACAAGAAATAATGATACATCGAAAATAATTTCACATATTCGAAAACAATTTAAGAAAATTACCAAATTTAAGATATAACAAACTATTATAGTGATACACAATATATATCCATATCCGTTGAAATATTGTTCGAATTCTTGCACATTACATAAACTGGTGATTTTAACATTACATTAGTTTTTGTGAAGGGACAGTAAAAAACATTATTGTTTCTCGAAGCAACACGTGGTACAATTATATTTACATATGCTA
Source organism: Harpalus rubripes (assembly GCA_963082715.1). NCBI lineage: Eukaryota > Metazoa > Arthropoda > Insecta > Coleoptera > Carabidae > Harpalus > Harpalus rubripes. The sequence continues at coordinate 71,527,848 of OY720449.1, read as the reverse complement.
ATAATTCTGAGCAGTCAATTTTGTATTGCAATAGCTTCGCCAGGTACGTAACAGATTGACTTTCCCTTCTGGTTTCCAGTGATTGGAAGTTAAATCTTTGTAATAAGTGAGTTTCATCTACTCCTCTTTTTGGATATAGTCCATCATTTTTAAATGAAAGATATTTTAAAAAGCGTCGTTGTACTGATTCTATGGCATTGATATGTTTGTTATAAAAAGGATACCAAATTAGTGAGCCATATTCTAATTTAGATCTCACAAAGCAGAAGTACAGTGTAATTACAGTAGATTGGTTGTTAAAACCTTTACAATTTCGAAAAATGAAACCCAGTGTTCTGTATGAAGCTTTAACAGTTTCCATTATATGTGGATTGAAAGTTAGCATGTGATCAAACTTAATTCCCAAATCTTTAATTGTGTTTGACCTTTTGAGTATCTGATTATCTATGTAGTAATTAAATAGTAGAGGAGATTTTTTTCTGTAATATGAAACTATTTTACATTTCCTAACATTAAGATCAAGTTTATTTGATGTACACCATTCTACTATATCATTCAATACAGATTGGAGCATTTCACAATCAGTATTTGCTTCGATTGTAGTATAGATTTTTAAATCATCGGCAAAAAAGAGATGACTGCAGGATATTAAGTTACTCAGATCATTAATAAAATAGACGAATAGTAGAGGTCCTAGGTTAGAACCCTGTGGAATGCCAGATGTTGGTGTAAAGTACTGGGAAAAGAAACCATTGTATGTTACAAATTGTTTTCTATCAAACAAGTATGAAGAAAGTAATTGAAATAAATTTATATTGAACCCTAGATTACTTAATTTGTGTAATAATATATGGTGGTCTATTTTATCAAATGCTTTTTGGAAGTCAATATAGATGACATCAACTTGACTTCCTTTATCAAGTGCCAATGATAAGTGTTGTGTAATGAGTGCCAGGTTTGTTATAGTTGATCTCTTTTCAACAAATCCGTGTTGCTGCTCTGAGATAAAACATTTCGTTTGCTCGGACAACTTTGTGTGTAATATGATTTCAAATACTTTAGAGAAGTTACAGAGTATAGAAATAGGTCTATAATTTTTTATATTAGATCGACTGTCTGATTTATGAATTGGACTTACGCGTGATATTTTCCATATTTCAGGGAAGCTGGATGATTTTAGAATTTTGTTATACAAAATACGTAGAGGTTCGATAAAGGCAATAGAACAATCTTTTAATAAAAAACTGGGAACCTGATCAACTCCTGTGGTCATTTTATTTGATAATTTTTTAATAGCCTGGGTTATATCTAATTCAGTGATTTCGATTACTGATATGCTTGGTAAATAGTTTTTAAAGTCTATTTGATATTGTTTGACATCATGCGGTACTGAATTATTATAAACACTGGCAAAATACTCTGCGAAACCATTTACAATAGCTTGAGGATCATCATATGAGTTATTATTAATATGCATGCAACCTGGAATACGTGAATTATTTTTCTTTGATTGTACAAATGACCAGAATTGCTTCGAGTTGCCCTGAATAGAGTTTTCTATTTGTATAATATAAGATCTGTAAGCATCCCTGATCTGCGATTTAATTAATAATCGTAGACTTTTAAATTCTTCCAAATCAGAGAGTTTGTGGGTTTTTTAAATTTAGTGTGGGCTGAGTATTTCCTTTTAATATTTATAATAATTTCTTTCGTAAACCAAGAAGGAAACGACCTTTTATGTTTTATAAATTTATATGTGGGAACGTACTTATCGAACAATATTTCTAAAATTTTATAAAATTGATTACACATATCATCTACATCGTCACTTGAATTTAGTATCGCCCAATCAGTGGACAAAATACTGTTATACAATTCAGGAAAATTTGCCTTCTTAAAGTTATACATTTTTTGCTGATTGCGTTTTGGAAAGTTGGGTAATTGACTTGCTGTAATGTTACATTTTATTACTAAAGCAGGATGATGCTCATCTACTTTAACTAAGCTGCAATCACATTTAAATACATTGCAATTTACATTACCGAAAACAAGATCTAGTAATCTGTGATTGATATTTTTAATATTATTATATTGAACATAGTTGCAAAGCTCAAAACAAACATATAAAATAATGTGTCTTATAACTAAAAATAAATAAGTTAACAAGCAAGATAACCTTAAATTTGTATTTCATTTTACCTTTATACACTGCTTCTCCTTCGGTTATAGGTCGCACAGCAACTTTTAAATAAATATTAATAAAAAAATTAAGGTTCCTTTTACATAGCGTAACACTCTTTTTATAGTTTTTAATAACATTTCACTTGCACAGTGCTGGAATCTACCTAAAAGGCTTACAGCTATACATAAATCAGGACGAGTACCACAAACAGCATACATCAAAATGCTTATAAGTTGTCTACATTTCTTTTCAATTTCGGGACTTTCAGACTTATCTCTTTTTAGCAAATCACAATTAAAATTTTGATCGACAGGTGTATTTGCAGACTTACAGTTTGACATATTGAATTTTTCCAAAACTTTTACTAGATATTTTTCCTGATTTATAATAGTTATACCCCCATTTTGTTTAATATGAATACCTAGATAGTTAGTGGCTAATCCCATATCTTTCATTTTGAAATTTTCACCTAATTGACTCTTAAATTCATTTATTTCTTTTTCACTAGATCCAAAGATTAATAAGTCATCTACATATATTAAAACATACATATTGTTTTTAGAGTATAGGCAAAAGTCGTTTTTGGATCTAACGAAATTTTGTTTACACATAAATTCATCAAATTTTTGGTTCCAATATTTTGGAGATTTCTTTAAACCGTATAGAGATCTATTTAACTTACATACACCACCGTTTGGGATCTTCATATACACTGTCTCATCAATATCTCCATGCAGAAAAGCACCTACAACATCCATTTGGTATACAAACAGCTTCATTTTATTTGCCACTGCCATAAACATTCTAAAGGTTGTTAAACTTGCGACGGGCGAATAAACTTCCAGATCACAATCAGTCTGTTCGAAACCTCTGGCTACTAAGCGTGCTTTATATAGTTTTTTGCCAGCATTATCCTTTATCTTGAAAACCCATTTACTGGAAATGACGTTTGTATTTTCTGGAACACTTGGCACCTCTGTCCACGTATTATTTTCCTTTAAAGTTTTCAACTCCTTTTCTATAGCTTCTAACCAGTTTTGTTTGTCTTCACCTTCCATGGCTTCAACGTATGACATTGGTTCATTTTCGTTTGATATAAAGTTTGTGTAATAATCATCCAACCACTTTGGTTTCTTCTTCTCTCTTATAGAACGTCTTGGTATTTCTTGATTTTCTTCGTTTGAACTTTGGCATTCTCCTTCTCTTGGTTCTTGACAGTCTAGTTTTTCTTGTTGATTTTGTCCTGCTCCTTTTTGAGTTTCGTCTTCTTTCATATTATATTCTACATCTGAAATATTGTTTCTACTTTGTTCTATATTTTTTTCTTCTAGTGATACTTCGTCCTATTGAGTTTCATTTATAAATATTACTTCTCTTCTGATTAGGACGTCATTTTTTTCGGGAAAATATATTCTGTAGCCCTTTGTAGTTTCACTGTAGCCAACGAAGTACCCTAATTCTGATTTAGAATCCCACTTTCTTCTTTTTTGTTTCGGAATATGGACTGCCACTTGAGATCCGAATATTTGTAAATTATTAATGTCTTGTTAGCCAAGTTGAACTTCCCGCGCCAAGTAACTACCTGATGCGGAGAGAGAGGGCCCGCCGTGCGCCAAAAACCAAGATGCGAGTGTGGTTGTTAGAAAAAGAAGATGGCCGACAACGAGTGAGAGTGACGCGCAAGAGGCGACAATAAGAATTACTTTTATTTTGTTGTTGTATTAATGTGTATTTTGTGTCAGTTAAATAGATATTGAATTAAAGCTAAGGAGAGTTTTATTCAGTGTCTAACAAAGCAGCGGTGGGATAAACGCAAAAACTAGTGTCGTACTACATGCGTAGTTCGCGGAAGGAACAAAGAAACTTTAGTTTTCCGTGCAGTTTATGGGACGAAACAGTTTCTATCGGGTGGATAGTGACTAAAAACAAACTGAAACGGGAGCTGAACTGTGAATTTTACCAAAAAGTGCAATCCGAATTACATAAGTGTATTGCTGGTTGATGGTTGCCAGGCGGTTGAAAATTAATTAAATATGAATGAGTTGAACTTAAATTCTGTTTTGGGTGATAGTGTAACGACACCTGGAGCTATGTCTACGCCAGCGTGTGGTGTAAGAGAAATGCAACAGAACCTCCAACGTGAACGAGAACTATTAGCGCGTGAAATAGACCTTTTAAAACGAGAACGTGAGTTATTAGATCGCGAACGTAAATTCATGCAGGATAGTCGTGTAAATACGAGTACGTCAATGACTTTACGAGCACCATGTGAACTGGCTGAAAAACTGTTAGCAGAGTTCGATCCCTCGCGAATTACGGGACTGAGTGCTGAACAGTGGGTAAAGCGGGTGGACAATATTGGTACAACGTATGCGTGGGACGATTCGTTGAAACTAGTGCAATAAATTACGAGGACCAGCCAAATTGTGGATGGATGGATTAGTAAACGATATGATTACGTGGGAAAGTTTTAAGCAACATCTACTACGGAGTTTCCCGTCCACGAACGACCAAGCAGACATCCATTTACAATTGACCAAACGGAAAATACAAAGGGGTGAATATTCGGAGGCGTATGTCTACTCTATGAGGGCGATCGCCAGCAAAGGGCAAGTAGACACTTCTTCTTTGATAAAATATATCCTGAATGGTCTGGGAGACCGAGAACTAGTTCGGTCGTTATCGCTTTGTGAGTTTTCAGATGTCGAAGACCTGTTGTTGAAAATAAAGCGTTACGAAAGCGTAGAAGAAAGAGCCAGATTTGGGTCCCAGATGAAATCTAGCAACAACTCCGAAAGTTCCAATAGACGAGAATCCCATGATGTTGAACGTCCGCAACGTCATGAGCAACGATATCGAAAAATATGTTTCAACTGTCAAGAAACGGGGCACATCGCCAAGGATTGTCTTAAGTCAACGAAGCCACGAACTTGTCATAATTGTGGCAGCACTGAACATGTAATCAAGAACTGCCCACAAGAACGAAAAAAGTCTGATGCAAGAGGCGGTGGCGTACCTGCCTCAAAACCAAATGTTCGGAAAATTGAAGCTGAAGAGCTTGGAACTGAAGACGAAGAGTACGAACCACCATCGAAATTGCTTCGCGAAGAATACAAAAGAAGTTGGTACCACTGATTGGATCAATTTTAAAATTGAACTGAAAGATGACGAACCGGTGAATCAACGACCATACAGACTTGCCTACAAAGAACGTGATATCATGCGACAGAAGATAGATGAACTTCTTGAAGCTGGAGTTATTCAAGAATCCAATTCGGAATATAGTAGTCCTGCACTACTAGTGAAGAAACCAAACGATGATTATCGACTTTGCATCGATTACCGACGTTTGAATGAGAAGACAGTAAACATGAAGTTTCCTATGCCACGAATTGAAGACCAGCTCGATAGTTTGTCAGGAAGTCGTTACTTCATAACTCTAGATCTAGCTGCTGGATATCACCAAATACCTGTAGCACCTGACTCACGTAAGTTCACGTCATTCGTAACACCATTTGGGCAATTTGAGTTTTTGAAGATGCCATTCGGTGTTGTGAACGGCCCAGCTGTCTTTAATCAGCTGATGCAGCAGGTAGTAAAACGAATGAAGCACGGAGACATTTTAGTATACATGAATGATATACTAATCCCTGCACGATCTATAAGAGAAGGCATGGACAAGCTACAACGTTTGTTTGATGTGTTGAACGAGGCTGGACTGACATTGAAGTTAACAAAATGCTTCTTTTTCGCCACGAACATTGATTACCTTGGATATGAAGTAGATACCGAGGGAATTAAACCTGGAAAGAGGAAGACTAATGCTATTAGCAAGTTCGAAAGACCTAAAAACGTTCACCAAATACGTCAGTTTCTGGGACTGACAACCTATTTCCGAAAATTTGTGCCAGGGTTTGCAACCATAGCGAAGCCACTGTCGGCGTTGACGAAGAATAACACACCGTTTGTCTGGGGTGACAAACAAGAAGACGCGTTTACCATGTTAAAGAAGAAATTAACAGAAGCACCACTCCTTGCTCTGTATGATGTAAATGCTGAACATGAAGTGCATACTGATGCCAGTCAAGATGGACTTGCATGTATTCTTCTGCAAAAGAAGAATGGCGAAGCAGAGAAACCCGTTGCGTACTACAGTCGCCAGACGACGACAGCAGAGAAAAGTTATCACAGTTATGAATTGGAAACTCTAGCTGTGGTGGAAGCAGTTGACAAATTCCGCGTGTATTTATTACACAAACATTTCCGAATATTTACCGATTGTAATGCTCTCAAGTTAACAATGAAGAAGAAGGAATTGCTACCACGGATTGGGAGATGGTTATTGAGACTCCAAGAATATTCATTTACAATCGACTATAGACCAGGAAAAGCGATGCAGCATGTCGATGCTCTCAGTCGTAATCCAAATGAACCGCCTTCAGAGATGGAAGTTGCAGGTACGAAAGTTTGTCGTATCGAAAAAGAAGATTGGTTGAGCACAATGCAGCAACAAGATGAACAAATATTACAAATCTTGGAAGTACTAGGCAGAAGACCTGAAGATAATAATGAAAAACAAATCCACGCAGATTACCAAATTAGAAATCAGCGACTTTACTGAAAAGTTAATGATGACATCAGATGGGTTGTTCCCAGGGGTGCCATTTGGAAGGTAATACACGAAAACCATGATAAAATGGGACATTTTTCAGAAGACAGGACACTAGAATATATGAAAAGATACTTCTGGTTTCCAAAGATGCGAAGAAAGGTGAAGAAATATATTGCATAGTGTATTGAGTGCGCTTACCACAAGCGTCCTGGTGGAAAGAAAGGAGCTGAAATGCACAATATAGAAAGAACAACAGTACCATTCCAAACGGTACACATGGACCACTTAGGCCCATACCCGAAGAGCAAACGAGGGAACACTCATGTCTTAGCGATTCAAGACAATTTCACAAAATTTATTATTTTGCGAGCTGTGAAGAACACTGAAACAAAACCAGTGTGCCAGGTGATGTACGAGATGACAGGATTATTTGGGTGTCCAAAGTATGTGATAACCGACCGAGGCACAGCCTTCACCGCAAAACAATTTGAGAAGTTATGTAGATCTAACGATATAATACATATCCGAAACGCAACCGCAACACCGAGAGCAAACGGCCAAGTCGAGCGCAGCAATGCAGTAATTGCGGCCGCTATAAACACGATGGCTCAAGAAGTTTGTAACTGGGATGATAACATACGTGACATACAGTTTGCAATGAATAGCATGAGAAATAAAACAACGAAACGATGTCCTCATGAACTATTGTTCAATTTTAACCCGAGGAATGCGTTACAAAATGCTCTGATTCTGGCCTTACAAGACGATGATGACGTAGACGATGTGAATATTACACAGAGACGTGAGGAGGCATTGCAAAATATTCAGCGAGTCCAACAAACACAGAAAACGCGGTTTGACAAGCTACACAAGAAGCCACGGCAGTACGAAACAGGAGATCTGGTTTTAGTGGAACGAGAAAGCCAAGCAACTGGAGAGCCCCGGAAACTTGCCGCAAAATTCAAGGGTCCATATTTAGTCGTTGAAGCTTTACCTCATGACCGTTACCGCTTAGGAGACGTCCCAGGAGCAAAAAGAACTCAGCGTTCATTCAATTCGGTATTCTCTGCCGACCGCATGAAACCATGGTGCGCGTTGATGGAAGAAGAAACGGAAAGCGAAACTGAGAATGAGATGGAAGACGATGAACCGGAAGAAGTAGGTATAGATTCTTTATGTTTTGCAGACCACCACCTTATGGCCCGAGGACGGGCCCACAAGTCAGGAAAGGCCGACTGTTAGCCAAGTTGAACTTCCCGCGCCAAGTAACTACCTGATGCGGAGAGAGAGGGCCCGCCGTGCGCCAAAAACCAAGATGCGAGTGTGGTTGTTAGAAAAAGAAGATGGCCGACAACGAGTGAGAGTGACGCGCAAGAGGCGACAAGAAGAATTACTTTTATTTTGTTGTTGTATTAATGTGTATTTTGTGTCAGTTAAATAGATATTGAATTAAAGCTAAGGAGAGTTTTATTCAGTGTCTAACAGTCGTAAATACCTTTGTCATACCAGAGTTCATATGGCGTTTTATTTTTGACTCTGCTTTTTCCTGTTCTATTTAACACAAATACAGCTGTGTTAACAGCTTCCACCCAAAGTTCTTTGTCGTAATTTTTTGACAACAATAAAGTTCTAGCCGCTTCCGTAATTGTTCTTATTTCTCTTTCGGCGCATCCGTTTTGTTCAGGCGAGTAATCTACACTAGTCTGATGTATAATTCCCATGCTGTCTGTCAATTCTTTTAGTTCGTTGTTTATGAACTCCTTTCCATTATCTGTTCTTATGACCTTAATTTTATGTCCTGGATTTACTTTTACTGATTTAGCTTTTACAAAGAACACAGTTTTAAATCTCGAAAAATCATCTTTTATCATTAAATAATATCTGGAGCCCCCTAACGATGTGGTTTCCATCGGCCCACATAAGTCCATATGTATCATTTCTCCTGGCTGTTGTGATTTCTTGACACTTGACAGATAAGGATATTTATGTTGTTTTCCTTTTATAGCGTTTTCAGCTTACACAGTGCAAGTGCGCACTGAGTGCAACATATCACATGACCACACTGAACGAGTTCTGCCCTCATTCGCCATATTTGCACTGACATTATTGCATTAGCCTAGGGAATCAGTGCACAAAAGTCGCACTGAGCCAGTGCACGGTGCAACTTTTTCTTAAGCTGAAAACGCATCAGCTGACTAATTTTTGCACTCAATGGCAAGCTGAAAACGCTCAGTGCAAAAAAGTGCGCACTCGACATGTAAGATGAAAACGCTATTAGACAAGCTACGCATGTTGATTCTTCGCCCATCTTGTAGTCTATTTCAGATCTCTTTAGAATGCATTTTACTTGTTCGATGTTTTGATGTGACATTTTATTATGCCACTCTGATAATTCAACATTTAGCCGTCCTACCGTCGCATACAATTTATCATTGTATCTAAAGTTCATAATATACAATTTATTCTTGCGGAAAGCAGTAGCAGCTACGAATCTAGAGTCCTTTTTTATAAATAGACAGTTTTCATTGTCCATTTTTAGTTCATACCCTTTGTCGGTGGCTGCGCTCACTGAAAATAAGTTTACACCAGCGTCTGGAACGTATAATACATTGTATAATGTACTGTCATCCAAGTTTGTCCATTAAACGCTTTTAAGTTGACAGTACCTACACCTAACGCTTTAATTATTGTTCCGTCACCTATAAAAATGTCTTTGGGTTTATCTAATTCTTCATAATTATTAAATAATTTTGTATCATGGCACATGTGGTCTGAGGCTCCACTATCCATTATCCATTCTTTACCTATATACTGTATTTTTGTTGCCGATAACGCGTTGCTTTTATTAAAATTCTTAGCTTTGTTTTTAAACCAACAGTCTTTCTGTAAATGTCCTCTTTTTTTACAATGATGACAAAATTTGATACTATTCTTGTATTCTTTACAGTCTTTCTTATAATGTCCTTCCTTGCCGCACTTCAAACATTTTCTATCGGTTTTTACAGCGGATAAAGCAATTTTTTCTTCATCTTCTTTGTTTTTGTAACGCTGTTCTTCAATCAAAAGCCTAGCTGACAATTCTACTGTTTGCTTCTCTTTTGGTACCGACAGTGCCGTATTTACGCCTAGGCCAACTAGGCCCGGGCCTCGGGCGGCAAATTTTCGAGGGCGGAAAAATTCTGGTATTGTATATAACATTAATTTTTTTCAGGTCTACAAAGCATAAAGAGGCCGGCGTGTTATATTCGATCGCTTTTTCGATTATTTGTCTTAGTATAAATATTGCATCCATCGTTGATAAGTTTTGCCCAAATCCTTGTTGTTCCTCCCAAATGGTAAGTTTTGTATCCATTTTATGTAATATTATTTTGGAAAAGAGTTTTTGAGTGGTGCTTAGTAGAGATGTACTACGGTAATTTTTGGGGTTGTTCTTATCGCCCCTTTTAAAGATAGGGATCAGTATGCTTGTTTGCCATTCTTTTGGTATTCTTGATTATTTTAATAGTTAATTGAATAAATCTGTTGGTTGGTTTTGTAGTGCTTCTCCACCGTATTTTATCATTTCATTAGTTACTTCGTCTATGCCTGGTGATTTTCGATTTTTTAAGGATTTTATTGTCAATGCAACACCTTCTTCAGTTATATGTAGATTCTCATTGTCACTCGTATAATCTGTATTTTCCATTCTAACTGAGTCGCCAGTCTTTTCATACAATTTTTTGTTCTGGACTGATTTTTTATATTTTTAATTTGTAATGTTTCTGTAATAAAATGTTTCTGTAATAAAAGTTTGTTTAGTATGCTAATTTTAAAGAACATTTTTTGTTTGCGCAATGTTTTCCAACCCTTCCAATTTCTACATACAGGCGGCAATATACTTGGGCCTAGGGCGGCATCTGATATAAATCCGGCCCTGGGTACCGAGTCCCACGCCGAAATAAAATGCTTGTAGCGGTCTGGTAAACATGTAATAATTTTTGTAGCTACTATGTTTTCGGGGATTTCGCTTCCTAAACATTTTAACTGCGATACGATTTCCTCTACTTTACCAATAAATGTTGACACCTCCTCATTTTCAGTGTACTGAAGAGTAAAGAACTTTTGTTGCGCTAAATGTAAAGAAAGTTCACCTTTCTGTTCGTAAATGGTTTGTAATTTTTGCCAAATGTCACAAGCTGTCTCACAACTGATGACTTGTGACATCACCTTTTCTGTTAATCTGGTCACAATTATACCTTGTGCCGTGGCATCTTTTTTTAACCAATTAGCCTTGTCTTTATCATCTTTTGGCAGTGGTTGCGATCCATCAACGACACTATAAACTTCCGCAGCTTTTAATAACACTTTTACTTGGAACTTCCAAGTTCCCCAATTTCTGCTTCCCTCTAATTTCTGAGCACTTGTACCGGCTCCAGTATTCAAAAATACATTCTCCATTATTTCTGCTTTACCACAGATTTTACAATTTCTTAATATTCAACGGGCAATGCTGGGCCCATAACCTTTTGCATTGGTGGAATGCTGAGTATTAAGAAAATGAATATACGTACACTTTTTATATTTGGGAAGACAGTATTTATTATTATCAAATTTCTATTATATATTAACACCTGTGAATCTTGTTGTTTTACAAAGCATACAGTTATAACAAAGTAGTCGTTGATATTTCAATACTGTCATTGTAATAAACATTCTCAATTTAATAAAAAATAACAGAATATTTCCTAAAACAAAGCATTAAACTACAACGACTACAAGTGTAAAATTCAAAGTTTTTCCTAAAAGTCTGTCTTTGGTGCTGCCATCTCTTGAAAGTGGCTCTCCCGATTGAGGAGCAACTATGAGATGGCGCTGCAAAACGGTTCAATTTTCAAATGTCAATCATATAAACTACATACGGCAGTTAACCTATTAGTAACTATATTGTTTGTAAATAAATATTTTGTTGATATTATTCAGTGAAAGGAACGTGATTATAGAATTTGTTAAACATGTGTTCTATGATTGATTCGTGCTTTATGTGCTCAAACGACAAATGCAACGTAGTGGACAACAAAATTGTTACTCAAGTAGAATATCTTATGCCCGAAATTGTAAGTAATTTAAGATTTTACATTTCTTAAATGGAATGAATAACTCACGAACTTACATACTGATTTACGAAGTCATATCTATGTCGACGGGCAATTAACCTCAAATATTCAATAATTTAATACTCCTGTAATATTTTAAAGTAAAATAAATGATATTTACGAGTAGTTTTTAACATTATGATCAGTTGCTCTAGTACCGGTAAAATATTAATAGTTTGTTAAATTGACAGCTATCGTGATCGTAACGTAACGTCAAAAATACGAGCCCAGCCCTAAATTCGATAGTAAATTTTAAAACCTACGTAAGTGGTGAGAAATATTTACAAATTTATTTCGACTCGGATCAGAGGTACTTACCACATCTCAAATAAACAAAAAACCAATATCTACTGAAACAATTCACAGAATTTTACGGTTAGGTACATTGGGCCTCACGAATAAACCCTACATTACCAAAGTTAATATAATAAAGAGGCTAGACTTCGCAAAAAAAAATTGTTAGGTAATAAAGGCCATGAATTTTGGAATAGTTATTTTCTCAGAAATCAGTAATTTCATTTATTTGGATGAATTGGTAGGCCGCGGGTAGGCCTATAATAGAAATAAAGGGGATATCAGACGTATGCACGTATCTGCAACTGTTTTGACAACAGTTGCAGATACGCAAAGTTGCAAGAAATATAGAATTTGTCTCGACGTTGGTACACATGATATTTAATTTCTGTTGTCATTTTTTAAAGTTTGAATCATTTATTTGTATTTACGCGAATAATATCAGAAATTAACAACAAATTATTAGCTGCTACTACGTTATTTAAAATATGGATGTCTCGTATTCCACAGAGCTTCATCTTTTCTTACGAGATCAATCAGAGTTTGAAAAAATTCGTCTGATTTTATTTCAACTCCCCGCTCCTCCAGCCATTTTTAAATATTTCGTAATGTTTACCATTTGTTTACAAACAAATGACAAACAGTTTATGGATTTTTACTCCTCAAGCCCTTTTACTACGCATGCGTATCTTGATAGTTGCAGATACGTGTGACTAGTTTTCGAACAAGATGTAAAACTAGTTACAGGAAAATTGTTGCACTGTCACACGTCAAAAGTTGTACGAAACACTTGAAGTTGCAGAAAATGTGTGACAATGCGTGTGGCACAATAAAACACGAAGGTATAAACTTTATTGTTTGGGGCGATATCTGCTGACGGGATGGGGATTTTATGTTATATTAATGATCCCAAACATACAGCACATATTGTTAAAGAATGGCTGCTCTACAAGTGTACAACATAACCGAAACAACTTAAAACACCTCCCCAGTCTCCAGATTTCAACCCTATTGAGAATTTTTGGTCGGACCCCGCAAAACTATTTTCCATTATTCGGGCACTGCGGACCGATCTGACTGAAGAATGGGCAAAAATTCTACCTTCCATATCATCCAATTAATTAAAATCAATGCCTAGGCTACTGGAAGTTATAATTCAAGTCAAGGTGCGTTCAATGAAGTAAGCAAATCTAGCAAATGCTAGGTAAGCAAACGAGACTTGTTGCTTAGTGCGCTGAACGATTTGCTAGCTATATGACGAACTGTCATTCACAACTGTCATCGAGAAACGTATATAGATGTCAAATATTACATTGTGTAATTGTGTACCTGTTGTATTTCTTTTCTTGGTCTGCGAACATATGGAAAATGCATTTATATATTTATTTTCAGATAGTGGGATTAATTAATTAACATCCATCACAAAACTCTCAAAGCCTTTTTTACATGTGGTTGATAGACATACACCATATAAAGAAACAGAAACAGTTCAAGTTGTTTGTAAAATTTGTATTTCCCGCCAATATATTTGACACTTAGCAAGACAAGCGAGAAAATTGTGGCTTGGATTGCTTGCGAGCAAATCAAGCAAATGCTAGGCTAGCAAAGTCGTTCAACAAATTTTACTTCCGGTTGCTTGTTTTGCTTGGCTTATTGAACGTACCTAAGTTCTCCACTAAACATTAAAATGTAGTATTAAGAGTTAAATAATTTTATAACTATAGGTACGATTATTTTTGTATGTCAATGGGCCCGTCCAAGTCTTCGACTTTTTAAAAATTACGTGTCGCATATGAATTTTGAATATAAATAAATGAAAACGAAATAAAAATTGCTATATATTTTGTAGGAATTGGCAACACTGGTTTTCAGCTGAAAAGTCACATTTCAAAATTCGAATTAAGTTTTATTGAAAAATCTTTTAAAATCAGAAATTATACGTTATACTGAAGTAAAAGTGATCTATTAAACGGCAAGTTACGTGTTCTTAACACCAAGTGAAATTTTAGTGATTACTTATACCATAAAAGTTTTTTTTAAAACGTTCCACGTTTTTAACCTCAATTTTTTTTTTCGCTTTACGGCATGGGTGAAAATCCACAAAACTCTGAAGCAGCAACGCTAGAAGCAATTTGGCAAAAGCTTCAAAAACTAGACACAATAGAACTAGATATAAAAAAATTTGGAACTACCATTATTAACAATTCGAAAAGAATTAAAGAATTAGACAGTGCGGTTCAACAACTTCAAAAAACAGTCAGTGTTCTTCAAAACGAAAATAAAATCTTAAGTAAATCGATTAAAAAGAGGAACCTAATTTTGATTGGTCTCGAAGAGACTGAAAAATCTAATTCAGAGCTAGAACAAAATGTCTTAAGTTTAATTAAAAACAAACTGTAAACATTAACTGAAGACGACATTGAAGAAGTATTCCGGTTGGGTCAAAATAAAAACACGCAAGCCAAAAATCCACGCCCAATATTAATTTCGTTCGATTCTATTAAAATTCAAAAAGCAATATACTCAAAAAGGAAACAACTGAAAGGTTCAAATCTTTTTTTTAAATCTTGATTTATCTGCCCAAGAACGCGATAAACGCAAAAAAATGGGTCGCACAACGTAAGCACAATAATACAGAAAATGAAGGTAACAACCCAAAGGTAGAAGATAAAAAACGTATCCGCTCACCCGCGGGTATTCAAACACCGAAAAAACTCTTCAAACCAGAGGGCAACCAGAATATCAATAACGCTTCTGATTCTACTTCTACCGACGGCGCTAATTTTTTATAAACATGTGCCCGCGCACGGAGCCTGAGTCCGTAAGAGCGGGAAGGTCAACGTCAACATGTCAGCATGGGAATGAAATGTCACCAAATGAGGTTGGAATTTTTCAGAATTCTAACAATAGCCTCAATAAAACAACAGTACAATCATTATCAACCCCAACCCCTCTAATCGCTACATCGTCAATAAAAAATCAAGAATCTAAGTTAAGTACAACAAATTATAACTGTTTAAGAACAGATCATCTTTCCGTTGTTTTTTGGAATATAAGTGGTTATCAAAATATTTTTAATATTGATTATGAAATGCAAACAAAAATACAACGAGTAGATGTTCTTTGTTTGAATGAAACATGAAGTAGTACCCAAATAAACCATTTACCTTTATTTTTAGGGGCAGATAAATATATTATATGCAGTAACGCTGTAAAGGAAAAAAGCAAAGGTCGGGCCAGTGCAGGTTTGGTTATTTTTATAAAAAAGTCTTGTGGCATAGAAAATATTAACTTAATAGAAAAAAATAATTTATGGATTGCTTTAGAGTTAGTCACAAAATATTCTAAGTATGTATTAGTGAATTTATATTTAAAACCTTCACTTAATAATGCTGAATGTATAAATATGATTGATGATTTACTTTCCGAAATTTCAGATATATTTGCTGAACACAAAGTTTTGGTAGTCGGTGACTATAACGCGCATATAGGTTTACTAAATCAAATGCCGGAAAGAACATTTATTTCTAATTATATAATGGACTCTAGGAATTCACTTCATATAACCTATAATGACCGTGGGAAGAAATTAGTGAAAACAATGGAATCGCATGGATTCTATGTGTTAAATGGGCGTACCAATGGGGACACAACAGGCAGATTCACTTTTATGAATAAAAACGGTAAGAGTACTATTGACCATGCCTGGGGTAATTTAAATTGCATTGAAAATGTTTACAAATTTGAAATTCTTTATTCTCTTAAAACAGAACATGCCATTTGTTTTATAACTTTCGGGGAGCCAACGTTGCATACAACAGTAATAGACAATTTATTCGGTTCATTGCCTGGATATACTTTTAATTTTAAATTCAACAATGATAAAGTTGTACAATATAAACACTTCCTAGAAAAATCTACTCGTATCTATTATTTTGGCACGGATGTTAATAACATAAATAATAATTTAATAGAAGCTTTAAAAGAAGCAGCATGTCACACTAGTATGACAAAAGTTACAAAAAATTATAATCAAACTTCATTTCATAATAATTCTAAACCGTGGTTTACGTAAGAATGTGCAACTCTAAAAAAACAGTGCAAAATTAAATTAAAATTATACCGCAAATATCATAATGAAACCGAATTAGAAGAATATTTGTCACTTAAAAAAATTATATAACAACATTATCAAATAGTAAGAAAAATTATAATAGAAATGTTCAATTATTACTATCAAATACTAAAAATAATATAGACTTCTGGAAAACTATTAAAAATTTGTCAGTAAAAAATAATAATATTAACAATATAAACATAACACAATGGGAAAATTTTTACAGACAACAATACATAATACCCCCGGATAATTCTAAAGTTTTTTATGACTGTTCTCACCCTTTTCTTGACTCACCGATCACATATGGCGAATTAATTAATAGTATTGCCAAGAGCAAAAATAATAAATCTCCTGGAACAGACAACCTAAACAATGAATTTTATAAATTTCTACCAGCGAATTGGGAACACTATCTCTTAAATTTATTTAATATAATTTTAGACAAAGAACAAATACCCAGTTCATGGTCAACTGTTCAACTGTTTCTATTACATAAAAAGGGTAATAAACAAGATCCTCTAAATTACAGGGGAATTGCTCTTATCAATAATATCTGCAAACTATTTACTCAAATTATCTATAATAGAATTCAAATATTGTGTGAGGAGAATAATATTCTATCGGAATTTCAGTCGGGCTTCAGACAAGGTAGAGGAACATCTGATAATATTTTCGCGTTAATGTCCATTTCTCATTTATATTTAAGATTAAAAAAACCTCCGCTTACGCGATATTTGTCGATTTCAGTAGAGCTTTTGATTCTGTGAACCATTCTCTATTATGGGAAAAACTACGAGATAGGTATTTCCACAAAAGTAATTCGGGTAATAAAAAACTTATACAATAACGCTGCACTTCAAATCAAAGCTAATTCTTGCACATCTAATTTCATTCAAATAACTGAGGGCGTAATGCAAGGCGAAATTCTTAGCCCGTTGCTATTTACAATATTTATAAATGATTTGGAGGAACACATTCGTAAGTCAGGCCTGAGAGGATTGAATATTGACGGATACAACGATATTGTTCTCCTTGCCTATGCAGATGATTTAGTAATTTTAGCGGATTCTGCTATTGATGTAAAAAAGAAGTTATTATCCTTGCAATAATATTGTGAAAAAAATCTCTTAACAGTCAATATAAATAAAACAAAAATACTTAAATTTCGTAAATGACGTACACCAAACCATAATTTTTCCTATAACAATACTGCACTAGAAATGGTAAATTCATTTAATTTCTTGGGAACCACTTTTTCATCATCTGGAAAATTTGGTCTCGCGGCAATAGAAAATCTCAAAAAAGGAAATTTAGCCATTCAGAGGGTAAACAATATATTGTGTAAGGGTAGATCAAATGATTGGTCAACTAAAATTACTTTATTAAATTCAATAATAAAATCAACACTGTTATACAGCACAGAATTTTGGGTAACACATTTATTTATTTGTTTATTTAGATACAACCACCCAACAGGCTAAGCCCAAATAAAGGGTAGTAAAAACAAGAAATCTAACAAATTACTAATAAAATTTACTGATAGCATTTGAGAAATTTTTAAACTCTAATTGGAAAATGTCCACTTTTGAAAACTTAATCATGTAAACATGGCACATTCTATAGATAGGTGACATCACAAAGCAATTAGTTCTAGCTGCAGGTAAATAAAAGGTGAAGGCATTTCTAGTTCGAGAACGGGGAGCATGGAAATGAAGACAGGAGAGAGAAAGGGAATCATCAATACAGCCATTGATCAATTTTGATAAGTGCAAAACTAGACCATTTTCCCTACGTTCAAAAAGGCTTTTTAAGTTGAACATAGAGAGAAGTTCATTGTACGATACAGAGTAATCGGGATAAATGTGATAATATTTAAAGTACATGAACTTAAGGAATTTTTTTTGAACTGACTCAATGAGGTCCTGATTTACCTCATAAATGGGGTTCCAAATAATGTTGCAGTACTCTAATTTGGTCCGTACCAGTGAATAATAAAGGGAACGTATAGCTGTTAAATCGTGAAAGTTGCGGGTATTTCTAATGACAAATCCTAGCATTCTCATAGCCCCATTATAAGTGTCCTGTATATGATATGTAAAAGTAAATTTGGAATCAAATATTACACCGAGATCTTTGACTTTAAAAGATCGTGATAAAGAAACATCGTGAATAGTGTAATTAAATGTTAATGGCAAAAGTTTACGTGAAAATGAAACAACCGTGCATTTATTTAAATTAAGATTTAAATTATTGGTTTTGCACCAGTCAGAAAGTAAGTTTAGGTCATTCTGAAGAAGGTTACAGTCCTGTGCAGTAGAAATGGGATGGAAGATTTTAAGATCGTCGGCAAATAATAGTTTTTCACACTGCAATATATTACTTACATCATTAATAAAAATTAAAAACAGTAAAGGGCCTAAATTAGAGCCCTGGGGTACTCCGGATGTAGGGACAAAGGAGAATGAGTTATGTCCTTTGAAGTGAACGTGTATCTGCCGTTGATGAAGATAGGAAGTAAGGAGTGAGCATAAGGGAATAGAGAGAGAAAAGGACTCAAGTTTGCTAATCAGAACATTGTGATCAATTCTATCAAAAGCTTTTGCGAAATCGGTATAAACGCAGTCAACTTGACCTTTCATATCTAGAACTGAAGAAACAACATGGCTGAAGTAAGTAAGGTTTGTTGCCGTAGATCGTTTTTCCATAAAACCATGCTGACAAAATGATGTGATGTGAAAAATGCCAGCGTATATAATTTTTTCAAAAACTTTACTAAAGTTTGACAGCATGGCAATAGGACGATAATTGTTAATAAATTATGAATCTCCGGATTTTAAAATGGGTGTGATGCGTGTGACTTTCCAAAGACTGGGGAAAATACAAGTTTTAATGCTAAGATTAAAAATGTGATGTAAGGCAATTGAAAGAGGTTCAGCACAATCCCTAATCAACAAACTTGGAATGAGGTCAGGACCACATGACAATGTAGGTTTGAGTGTTTTGATATGTCGTTTAATGTCGTCAGAGGAAACATTGTTGAGGGAAACATGTTCGTGAAGGGGAGGAATGGAACTAGTGGATTGAAGTCCAGGTGAGGGGGTGTAAACAGAATTAAAGAAAGAGGCAAAAGTATTGAAAATGTCTCTAGGTGTTGAAGCTACGGTATCATTGTATGTCATAGAAGTAGGAATGGATGATATTTTCTTTTTAGAGTTTACAAAATTCCAAAACTTTTTAGGATCGGTTTTGATGGAAGTTTCGCAAGATTTTACATATTCAGTATAGGAACTTCTGATTAAAATTTTAATATCTGAACGCAACTTGTGAAAGTCCCTTAGATAGGCCTGATTATGGGGAAATTTTACCGATAACTTCCGTAAACGATCTTTTTTCTTAAGTAATTTAATAATGCGTTTGTTGAACCAAGGAGGGTAACTTGTTAAAGAATTTGACTTAAGAAGAACACAAATATCAAAAAAGGAAAAAAGAGTACGATAAAAAAACTCGCAAGCGAGATTGACATCAGTAAATTGTTGTAAACAATTCCAGTCAAATTCTTCAATAAGTTTATAAAGTTTTACATAGTTTGCCTTTTTGAAATTATAATTAGTAACAGATTTAAAACATGACGTATTCTTCATTGTCTGAAAGTTAATTGTTACGTTAAGAGCTGGATGGTGGCAATATTCAACATTACATAAAACGTCATTTGAATGAGTGATAATACAATTGCTGCTAGGGTTACTAATTATAACATCAAGTATTCTATTATTAATATTTACAATGTTATTATATTGTTTTGCATCTAAATAATTTAACAAAGCATTCAGTTTATTTACTTTAGAGGACTCTAGGTTACTGTTGAGTTCAGGTATGTTAAAATCACCAGTAATAATGAACTCATTGTTTTGCAAAAATGGCAGACTTTCAAAAAAAATCGCATATAGAATTGTACACTGAAGCATTGAGGGATGGGGGCACATACACCACGAAGACGTACAGGTTTTTACAGTTACTGGTAATCTTGGCGCACACTATGTCCACATTACACGGGAGTACAGCATTGAATGGATTTAAATCCACAACGGACGAAGCCAGTGAATTGTTGACGAGCAGCAAGACCCCGCCTCAAGATCACGGTCATTGCGGTATGCTGAAAACGTGTTGGGACAAAGTTCGGCATCTTCAACACTAGAAGTGAGCCATGTCTCAGTGAATGCTACAATATCATAATCAATAGAACCATCTAGGGATTGAAGTAGAGCAAGTTTGGAATTGAGGCCTTTAACATTTTGATAGTAGCAAGTGAGTTGTTGAGGTAATGATGTATTAGGTTTGTGCAGTGATTGCTATTGAGTACCAACGATATTTAATTTAAAGCGCTTCAATGTTTCACAGTAAACATGACAGTTTTTATTCCACACGTCATGAGAAGTATCTACATTAGTTTTATGGAGTTCATTGTGTTTAATGCAGTTAATACACTTGAGTTCAGCGGCTTTGCAATCATCAACCTTGTGACTTCCAGCACACTTGGCACAGCTGTGTTCAAACTTTGTGCAATGAGCCGCTATATGATGGAAACCACAACATTTGAAACATCTTCGTAAGTCAATCGATGCGATACACAGGGCATAGGTCAAAACCGATGAAAAGTTTTTCATATTTCAGCATGCGATGATAAGTAGTTGAATCGACCTGGACAAGTGCTTGAAAGATGTTTTTATTACGTTTTGTTGCGGATACACTAAGTATTTCACATTTATAATTGGAGTCGAAACATGAATTATTTTGATGGAGAAGATTTTCAAGAATAGTTTCCTTACTGAACAACTCCGACATGCCAACTATGCGGACTCTAGGATTTAAGGTAGATAATTTTTTTACGGTATATTTTTCGGACATATTGCTCATAATAAGGTCTTGCAGCTTATTGGATTGATCAGTTCTGATGATTAAACCGCCCTTACTCACATTACGCACGGAGTTGACCTGAATATTTTCCGTCACAGGATTTGCTGTCTTCAACAAATCAGATTTAGTAATTGAAGATGACTGAGCGGTGTCTTTGGGCCGTAAAATGACTGGAGGGTCACAAACAGAGGTGCGTAACGTATTAGAGTAAGATGCTGCGGTGGATAAGGTTTCGGTAGCAGAAGGTGCACAAGATAATGAATAATTCTGGATTTTAGCATCAATGACTGAGGTCACATCATGTTTTAAAGATGCTACGCTGGTCGAAATCATTTCAGACAAATTTTCTTTTATGCAGGAAAGAATATTAGGTAAAATAACTTTCTCAAGGTTAGCAATTTTACTATTAACCTCTTTTATTATGGACAGTAAATCGGATTCCTTGGATTTATCTACGATCGAGCAATTCGTACGGCACTCAGTACACAAAAATAAAATGGTCTTGGACGCAGATAAAATTCTTCCTTCCTCATCAAAATAAAATAAAATAGATATAATCGAAAGGGGTCAAATAAGATTCTTAAAAACAATAATGCATTGTCCTAAATGTACTCCAAACTTTATGATTAGGATGGAAACAGGGGTCATTCACAGCGAGGTTAACATCTGGAAAAGGGTACTGAATTGGTGGTCTAAACTTTTACGTATGGATGATCAACGACTACCAAAACTTTTATATAACCGTCTATTAGCTCTAGATCAGTCACAAGTAAATAAAATAGAATATAACTGGTGTAGTCAGTTAAGAATTTTCTTATTTAATTTAGGCTATGCGGAGGTTTGGGAAAGTCAAACAATTAATCAAAATGACATTAAAGAAATTGTAGAAAAACATCAAGCTTCAGTTATTGCATGTGATGTCAACAGCTGTATTACAAGTTCATATAATTATTTTTACAAATTCTTAAAATCTAACTTTGGCATTTCAGAATATCTAACCTTTAACATATCAATAACGAAACTTAGAGTAATCTCTCAACTTAGAATGTCAAATAAGAATAAAGTAATTATTTATTTTAATAATATTAAGTACATAATTGACACTACTGTTACCTGCACAATCTGTAACCTTAACGCACTGGAGGACCTTTACCATTTCCTAATTGTATGCCCTATATATTCCCACTTCAGGAAACATTATTTGCACATGTTCAATGCAGACAAATTGGACCAATCAAATTTTTATAAATTATTCGATAATCTTACTAAAGATAAAATAAGCAATATATTTTATTACACTACCGGTGCTCTTAAAACTAGAAGGCATGGGAAATGTGTAAATAATTTATTCTTTCTTTTTAAACTTTGTTTAATTGATGCACTATATTAAACTTTATTTTTGTATTTTTCTATATTTTGCACTATATGTTATTTTCTATGGAAAATGTTGAAAATATAGCTCACATGCAAGTATGATATTATAAATATTTTGCTCTTTTTAGTAACGTACTTGGTAAATATTTCCTAGGTATGTTATTTTCTTTCATTCTATTGTTTTATATTATATTAAATTTTTCACGGGTGTAAGATTTTTCTATTCTATTTCTCAATCACGTACTTAGTAAGTATTTGCTAGATATGTTATTTTCTTTCATTCTATTGTTTTGTATTATACTACTTCTTTCACGGGTGTAAGATTTTTCTATTAGAATATGAATATCTAATTTTGATATTTGGAATTTTGTTAACTAGAATTAAATATCCATTCATGGATCCTCAACTTTATTATTTGAAATTATATATTTATGTATAGATCTCGAACCTTGTAATAAGGATATACTGTTTAGGGGTCTTGAATCTTGTTATTTATTTATTTATTTATTGTGTATTTATGTAGGTATAACTACTGCAATTTATAAGTATGTTGTCAACTCTTTGTAAAAGATGTAAATCTTAAGACAAATATATTTCTATCTATCTATATATTTTGTATTTTTAACCTATAATAATGTAATTAATGTTTTTAGCGTAGAATGGTCGCCATGTTGTGACGTCAGCGTCATTACAGTAGTCCAGTTTCCCTGTGAAAATGTCATTATAAAGTGGACCATGCATATTTTGTTCATAAATTCGCGATTGGCTTCACATATACTCTAACAAACACATATTTAATATATCCGGGTATTTTTTTTTATTAAAATCAAATGAATATTTACTTATTAAATAAATTTATATTATAATTTATGTTTTAATTATTGTAATCTCAATATTTGACATTGTTGTAATCATTTAGTAAATAGTAATGTAAATGTTGGATTACGTTTTATTATGAACTTTGCTTCGATTATTGTAATCAATACTGTCTTTGTTGTATTTAATTATAAATAGAAAATAGTTTAAATACTATTATAATTAAAATATTGGCACTAGGTGAGTATGAAAACTTTAATATTATATTAAAGAAAGTCTTAAAGTCACATTAATTAAAGCGAATAATTAAATTGATTATGAAAACGAGCAAAAATTATTTTTACTTACCTGATTTTTATTTATGTATAATATGTACTATCGAAATTTTACATAAATCAACATTTAACACTATTCCTACACCTATTCATGTAAGTAAATCAAACAAATATATATTCTGAAATGATATAATAACTATCTGGCTTACTTTATTACCATTTGCTCTAAACATACTTATTTGATCACAGTTTGTAATGGATACGTATTTTTATTCATGCAACATTTATTGTATATTGCCATATTAATGGTAACGTATGTCGGTTCTCTCTACTTATGACGGAGTGACGCTAACGTCAGAACTTTCGCGCCAAAACATTAATAATTATTTTAAGCGTTATTAAGCGTAATTTCAAGAAAACAAAAATTACGGAATTTCTATTTTTAAATTCTTCGTAACACATAAAAAATTCAAAAAAAGTTGGACGGGCCCATTTTTCTATATGTGTTTTCAGCACAGTTACACAAAGTAAATATTTTTAAAATTTGATGACTATCCCTTGATTCTGTAATATCGAAAGAATGAATTTCTTTTTTGAGCCACTGTAGATTTTACTGTACGCACTGGATTTTTATGAAGTTTTTCATATCGTGCCGAAAGTAACGGGGCTAGGTAGAAGATCTGAACTAGAAAACTCACATGGTCGAACTATTAACACCCGTCATTTGGCCCACAGATTTTTTAAATAGTTCAGTCATTTTAAACTTTCGATTGACAATTTTGAGGACAAAGCCGAAAATTTCAGGATTGGTAGTGTTACATTAACACCCCAAATATCCTCATGTCTCTAAGTGGAGCTTCCGCCCCTATTCATAAAAAATGGCGACCGGACATCCTTTTATAAAATAATCTTTCCTTACTTTAATTTGGCTCGTAGTCGTAAGAGCCATATAATTATTATTAATATATACTGATATGTATAATATTTACGGTAGTATAAAATAGACAAATAGAGTTACGTTGTCACATATTTTAATGATGCGGTGGTTCCCTGCTTTACCGAAACAAATTAACCAAGATGTTCCGAATCACAACCACTTTTCAATAACCATAACCTGACCACGTGAACCACAAGAAAACCATAACCACTATATACTAAAAGTATAAGGGTTTTTTTACCTCCCGCTACCCTTGGTAAGGGAGTATAGGGATCGTGCTAAAAAACGCATATCTTGATTTTGGTAAATGAGCACGTTTTAAGGTCTCTAGAATCCAATTTTAACACTTTCATGATGATGTCTGTGTGTATGTGTGTGTGGATCCTCCACTCTAACTCAAATCTAGTCAGCTTTGCTATAACTCTGGAAACAGCTGCTACATTAAGAAAATTCTGATTGAAAGGTGTCAGTGTCAAGTGCAGTTGACAGTATGTTTACGTTATAATTTTACTGGAAATATAAGATCTTTTGTTAGAAACTTTCTGTATAGAATTTGTATAAAATACATACAACTGCCTTAAGGTAATGTACAAGAAATATAATCTTTTGCAAGGAACTTTCTGTATGACATTTATACAAAATACATAGAACTGACGGAATGTAATGTGCTGGCCACATCAGATTTTTTATTATTATGGTGGAGGATCCGATTGCACTTTTCACATTTATTATGAAAAATATTAATAATTACGTGATGATTATAATTTACTATACTAAAATATTAAAAAAATAGAAGAAAGATTCAGTTTGTTAAAATGTAAATGTAAACGAGATACAGATACATTTGGCACTACCAGTTGCTCAGTTAAGTAATGTGCGTTCATTGTTAAAGCAAGCATTACATCTTGGATAAGAATTTTACAGTTCAACTACGGTTCTTCGGAACCCCAACAAAACTTTTTCATTTAACTAGTTTCAAGCAATTTTCAACTTTCATAGACATATAATGTACACTTAAAAGATACTATGGCTACGTTTATCTCGACAATTCAAGCGGCTTCAAGTATATTATGACTTGAAAAATCCTGTGGGTTTATCTCAGCGGACTGAAATTAGGATTGACTTGTTTTCAATCTTCTTTAAATTCGTATCGACTAAAAAAAGATAGTTAAATACTAGATTATGCAGACAGACGGGGAGAGGTATATGATCTAATTTCATGCTGAATATGTTACCTCAAAATCTAAAAATTGTCATGTTGTTATTTGATAAAAAAATATTTGTTTCTTCATCACTCCAAATATTTCGCTTTTGGACGATTTTATTAAGTTTTATGCGACATAAAACTTTTATAAAATGAGGTAAAATACAAATAACCAAATGATATGAATTTATTAACACTCCAACATATTGCGGTTGTGCACATGCTTAGTTCCATTATTTGAAGCTTCAGTGTTTATTTCGACAGAAGTCAAGCTGCTTCATAAGTCCAAGCCTGTTATTTTATAGGCTTGACTTGACATTTTCAAGCGGCTCGAAATATTAATCTCGATCGTTTATTTCGAAGATTGACAAGGGATTTACTAAACTCAAGCGGCTTCGAACGTCGTGATAAACATAGTCTATGTTTGCGTGAAACGTAAAAATATTCACAGTAGCAAAGATTAGTATTAACACAGAAGATTTAAAAGTCATTTGTTCAAATGATTTCTGGACGAACTATACTAGACTTATTTGTATTTATTTATTTAATTAACAACCACTCAACAGGATACAAAGTATCCCAATTACTGAGAGTTGGATATACATATAATTACAATTCAACGTCACAGAATGAATAAAACATGATACTGGATATAAGATAAAATGTATCGAAATAAAGGTTACCAAAACAAGAGTAATACACAAAAAACTAAACAAAATAATTTAAAATGACATAAGAAGTGAACATAATGTATTTTTGAGACGGATGTACGAAAAATTGAAAATGTCAAGATATATTTCGCGCTCTAGAGTGTTGAAGATAGAACATAATCTTCTAATACGAGGGTTGCCTTTTATATTTCGGGATTGGACAACCCTAGTGTTGCAATCTGGCAACTGACAGCTCTATCGTAAAGTTTGACATTTTTGAGGTTATACGTACTCAGAACGTTTTGACATACGAGCGCTATTTGTGTTGTTTACAGTAACTAAAAAGATTCATCTCGGCCAAAAAATGGAATTAAATCGTGAACATTTTCGTGCGATTATTTTTTACAACTTTCGACGTGGATTAAGTCAACAACAGTGCATCGATGAACTTAATTCAATTTTTGGCGATGAAGCTCCATCAAGGACCAGTGTTTATCGATGGTATGGTGAATTCAACCGAGGTCGTAGTTCACTCCAAGACGAATTTCGTGAAGGTCGTCCAAAATCAGTTGTTGTTCCGGAAACCATTGATGCTGTGCGCGAACTGATATTGCAATATCGTCATGTGACCTATCGTGAGATTGAGGCAACCTTAGGCATTAATGGGACCAGCATACATTCAATATTGCATGAACATTTGACTGTCAAAAAAATTTGTTCGCGTTGGATCCCACACAATTTGTCAATCGCTCAAAAAAAGGCTCGTGTCGATTGGTCGAAAGAAATGCTCAAAAAATACGATCGCGGTGCTTCGAAACACGTCTATGACATCGTGACAGGTGATGAATCGTGGATTTACGCGTATGAGCCCGAAAGTAAACAGCAGTCGACTGTATGGGTGTTTCAAGATGAGCCAAATCCCACAAAAGTTGTTCGCGCACGAAGCACTTCCAAGCAAATGGTCGCCTGTTTTTTCGGAAAAATTGGACATGTCGCAACCGTACCACTAGAACAACGCAGAACAGTCAATTCTGAGTGGTACACAACCATTTGTTTGCCAGTTGTCTTCCAAGAAATCAGGAAAACCAACCGCCGAAGACGGATCACTCTTCACCACGACAATGCGAGCTCTCACACATCGGCTCAAACAACTGCATTTTTGAGCACTCAAAACATCGATTTGATGAGTCATCCGCCGTATAGTCCTGACTTGGCACCGAATGACTTCTTTTTATTCCCGTACGTAAAAAATAAAATGAGAGGTCAACGTTTTTCGACATCTGAAGAAGCGGTTGATGCGTTCAGAATGCATGTTTTGGTGATACCTCAATCAGAGTGGCAAAAGTGCTTCGACAATTGGTTCAAACGCATGGAAAAGTGTATAGATCTTAATGGGGAATATGTTGAAAAACAATAAAGCTATTTTCGATGATTAGTATTTGTTTTTGTTCTCTAATCCCGAAATATAAAAGGGTACCCTCGTAGGAGCTCTAAATTCATAATTAGTTTTTACAGGAACATTAGTGAAGGTAGAATGATGTTTACATGATCTGATAGGCATACGAGGAATGGAAATATTTATATCATTCAAACTAGAGATGTCATCAATTTTGACAGCAACTTACTTCTGTTATCTAGTGACATAATATTAAATTGTACTAATGTGTGAGAATAACTGTATGATATTGGATCAACTGGATGACAGATTTTACGAGCGCAGAGCTTGACAAATTTTCTTTGTATACGTTCAATTTGCATAATATGAGTGTTGTAAACTGGATTCCAAATAACAAAACAGTATTCAAGTTTGAATCTAACAAATGAATAGAACAAGGATTTTAGCGTAGATATATTGTTAAAACAACGTGAATTTCTAATTATAAAACCTAAGTTTCTGTACGAGCATTTTATAATGTAATTAATGTGAGGAATAAACAGTAACTTAGGGTCAAAAATAACACCCAAATCCTTTATTTCAGACACTTTATCCAAATTTACACCACTCATATTATAGGTATACCTAAATGTATTTTGTTTCATTGAGAAAGTCATAGATTTACATTTATTGATATTAAACTGTAATTTTGAGGAAAAAGACCAAACAAGTAAGTTAATATCAGACTGAAAATTTATGTAATCTGAATATGAATTGATTATTTTAAATATTTTTAAATCATCAGCATATAATAACGAATTGGAGTAATTCAAGCATTTAGCAATATCATTAATGTATAGTATGAACAATAAAGATCCAAGATTTGATCCTTGAGGGACACCAGAGGAAGGACTAAAGCAATCAGATTTAGTATTGTTGTATTGAACATACTGTTTACGATTATGAAGATATGATTGAATAAGGAGTGTGAGATCAGGGGAGAAATTAAATTGATGATGCAGCTTATAGAGCAAAATGCCACGATCTACGGTGTCAAAAGCCTTGGCCAAAACAGTATATACAACATCAACTTGGGTATTATTTTTCATAGCATTTAACGTAAAATCAGTAAAGTGGATGAGATTAGTGGTAGTAGATTTGCCTTGTGTGAAACCATGCTGAATAGGAGAAATTGCGTTTCTTACATTGGAATAAATGAATTTATATAAAATTTTCTCAAAACATTTTCAAATGTTAGATAGTATAGAAATAGGTCTATAGTGAGATATATTATGTACATCACCAGATTTGAAGATGGGACATATTAATGAGGTTTTTAAGGCTTCCGGAAAAGTGTGCGTGGAAATCGTTAAATTAAACAGGATATGTAACGGATTAATAAATATATCACGACACCCTTTTAGAATATAAGCCGGTAGGTTATCGGGACCAGGGGAACAAGAAACTTTCAGACTGTTAATGGCTAATTTTATGTCATCTTGACCAGTGACTGCGATATGTGTTTGATTTAAGGTGGTGGATTCACGTGAAATACTATTAAAGTCAATATCGGTGGGCGGGGTATAAACAGATTTAAAAAAGTAAGCAAATCCTTGAACTATGGAAGGAGAATCTTGATACAATGTCCCATTATAGTACATGTCTCTAGGAATACGAGAGGAATTTTTTTTATTTAGAAAAGTCCAGATTTTTTTTAGGATCACTGGCTATATTTATTTCAGTGTTTGCTATGTAATTTTTGTATGCAACTTTTAAGTCAGTTTTTATCTTTGTCCGTAAATTTTTGAAAGCAGTGTAATAAGAATCATCATTATATAGCTTGAAAAGCTTACGATATTTATCTTTTATTTTAATATCATTTATAATTTGTTTATTAAACCATGGAGGATAACGTTGCTTTTTCCTCGTAGTTTGCGGAACACAAGTAGAAAATACACTATTTAAAATTTCATAAAATTTAGTGTATGCTTCATTAACATCAGTGTATGGTAGAAGTACATCCCAGTCTACATCTTTTAGTAAAGTGTACATTAATTCAAAGTTAGCCAGCCTGAAATTAAAACAAGGATCAGTATTGAAGGAAGCATTATTATTTACCTGAGACAGAATATTTGGACATATAGATAGTGAAGGATGATACTTGTCCTCTGGTACTAAGGGACATGAATGTCGTGTAACAGTGCAATTTAAATTAGATAACAACATCCAGAAGCGGACCGTCATCATTATAGACCTTGTTAAATTGTTTGGCATTAAATAAACTAATCAAATCTAGTGATGCAGTTATTTATGTAACCTGTACTATACGAATCACTAAGTTTAGTAAGATTCATGTCACCAATGATGATGAAGTCAGATTGAAATAATGAAGTGCAAGACTCAAGACACTCATAGATCATTTCATGTTGCTCCAAAGATATGGGAGGTGGGGAATATATTACTATAACAATCACACTCTTATTCAAATTCAGATCAACTTTCACACAAACAATATCAGCTAGTGAGAGATTATTTGTATTCAATTTAATTAGTGGCGAATTATACTTGGTATTGATAGCACACAATACACCTCCGCCCTTTGTTTTGCCTACTCTGGTGTTATCACGATCTTGTCTATAAACCACATATTTATTACAATCAAAAATCTCACTATCATTCACTGAGTCAGAGAGCCAAGATTAAGTAATTCCGATAATATCAAAATTCATATACAAACTATTGTTAAACACATCTTCGAGTTTGGTATTCATACCTCGTACATTTTGGTAGTACACTTCCATCTTACATCCAAATAAATAACTAATATGTAAAAAAATATAAACAGCGATAGATAGAGTTCAGTAACCTATCAGCTACTTAACTCTACCAAACAGAACAAGATAAATTCAGTAAATCTTATAAACTATAAAATAACCTAAAAAATGAATTTGATCTGCATCATAGCTACTCCATAAATGTAAATGTAAATAAAGAAATTAATGTAAGAAAGTATAATTTATAATTCTTCTATATCATCATAACGTGAGACTCTCTTGATGTTAGAAGCAGATTTATAATAAATAATACCATCATTTGACCAAACGTTCTTAAATCCGAATTTTGTTGGGACCAATTTAAGAAGGTCAAGGCGTTTTTTTGTAAGATCTTCCTTCATAGATATATTAGAGCCTTTTAATTTTGATCTAGATTTAAAACTAAATCACGGGTCTTTTAAGAATTAAATTTTATTATAATAGGGCGCGGGCGGAGATTAGGAGACACTACACTTTGATTCACATCCACATTCACTCGTTTCCCAACACGATGGCATCGGTCGATGGCTTGAGGGGGGACATTGAGGGAGAGCTAAGATTGGAGAATGTGGCAAACCTTGGTTTCGGTGTCTTCCTTGGGCTCCTCTGGGACGCCGAAGGTCCGGACACAGTTTCTCCTGGAGTACTGCTCCAAACGATCAATTTCTTCATGAAGAACGCGGTTTTCACTCATAATTTTGGTTATAATTTCCTCTTAGTACACTTTCTGTTCCTCGAGTTTTTTGTTCACACGTTCCAACACTAAATCAATTAATTTAGTCAACGCACTATCGTCACTAAGTAACTTAGCAACAACTTCAGCAACTAGGGCAGCATTTCGCGTACTCGAACCCATTTCGATGTATGTGATATAGAATCAAATATATATTTTAAAAAAATAACGAAATAAATTATATTTCACGGCAAAACACACACTGCAGGAGTAACACAAATACACGTCTACTCGCGCCGACACATCAAACGCATTGACACAATAGAAAACATGAAATAAAATTAAGAGGAACAAATACTGTACATCCTTTATATGCATATCTTTACAATGAAATTTTGTTTCAGACTATCATCAAGGAGGCACAAGGCAACACAGACGTGATAGAGAAGTGTTCGATTACTGGAACAAATATTAATAAATTTGAACAAGTTTATATTAAGGAGGAAATGGCAGATGAGGGTGATAATCTGGAAGTAAAATATTCATTAGTAGACGAAATTTCCATTAAAGAAGAATCGCTACAAGAAAATGTATCCGACTGTAAATTTGATGATTTACAGCAAAATGTAATAAAGCAGAAAAGTCCACTGCAAACGGACAAAAGCGTGCACTTGGAGGACAAGAGTGATCACAATTCTGATGACCTTAACGAAGTAGTAACTATTAATAATGAAATTAACTTAATTAATATTTTAGTTACTGATAGTGCACATCGTTTATTTAATTGCGAGAAAAGTTTTGAAGAGTCACCTCGTCTGAAAATTGGTCATACGACAATTAATTTAGGAAAAGAAAAATTTCAATGTACTGAATGTAAAAAATTATTTGCACAGAAATCAGCCTTAGTTATACATATGAAACAACATACTGAAATAAAAGATTTCCAATGTAATGAATGCAAAAAATGGTTTACACAAAAATCACACTTAGCTTCACATATGAAATTACACACTGGAGTAAAAGATTTTCAATGTAGTGAATGTGGAAAATGGTTTTCAAAAAAATCAGACTTGATTAGACATATGAAACTGCATGCTGCAATAAAAGATTTCCAATGTAATGAATGTAAAAAATGGTTTTCACAAAAATCAAGCCTGGCCGTACATATGAAATTACATACTGGAGTAAAAGAATTTCAATGTAATGAATGTGAAAAATTATTTGCACAGAAATCAGCCTTTGTTCTACATATGAAACAACATACTGGAATAAAAGATTTCCAATGTGATCAATGTAAAAAATGGTTTTCACAAAAATCATACTTAGTCATACATATGAAACTACACACCGGAGTAAAAGATTTTCTATGTGGTGAATGTAATAAATGTTTTTCAAAAAAATCAGACTTAGTCAGACATATGAAACTGCATACTGGAATAAAAGATTTCCAATGTAATGAATGTAAAAAATTGTTCTCACAAAAAACGCACTTAGCCACACATATGAAACTGCACACTGGAATAAAAGATTTTCAATGTAGTAAATGTAAAAAGTGGTTTTCCAAAAAATCAGACTTAGTCAGACATATGAAACTACATGCTGAAGTAAAGGAATTTCAATGTAATGAATGTAAAAAATTGTTTGCACAGAAATCAGCCTTAGCTAAACATATGAAACAGCATAGAGGAATAAAAGATTTCCAATGTGATGAATGTAAAAAATTGTTTTCACAAAAATCGGATTTAGTCAGACATAGCAAAATACATGCTGGAATAAAAGATTTCCAATGTAATGAATGTAAAAAATGGTTTTCACAGAAACCGCACTTAGCCATACATATGAAACTGCACACTGGAGTAAAAGATTTTTAATGTAGTAAATGTAAAAAGTGGTTTCCAAAAAACTCAGACTTGGTCAGACATATGAAACTGCATACTGAAGTAAAGGAGTTCTAATGTAATGAATGTAAAATTATTTGCAATGAAATCAGCCTTAGCTATACATATGAAACAACATACTGGTATAAAAGATTTCCAATGTAATGAATGTAAAAAGTGGTTTTCAAAAAAATCATACTTAGCCATACATATGAAACTACACACAGGGGTAAAAGATTATCAATGTAGTAAATGTAACAAATGGTTTACACTAAAATCAAGTTTAATCAGGTATAAGAAACTACATACCGAAAAAAAAATTTGAGATGTTATATTTGTTTTAGAATCGCAAATTTCCGGCTCGTTACAAAAACAACTATTGTTGTTCCATTTGAAAAAGGCTATTTTAGCATTATTGTGTATTTTAAATTTATTTTGCATATAAAAACTACTTGTCTAAAAAATCAAATGAAATGTATGGTTAACCAAAAATCTTCGGGTTGCTAAACCGATTCAAAAAGCTCAAAATTTATATTTCTTCAAAATATTGACAATCAATATTGTATTAAATAAAGGCTTATATCCCCGATTAATTTAAGCTATAGATAGTATTGCGTACATATAAAAATAATACACTAGGAGTTAAAGAAGTCACATAATATGATAGATTATATATTCCTCTGTCTTATTGATGTACTACTAGTAGTTTTTTTCGATGTTATATTAAATAATAAATGTATGTAATGGCTGAACAACAAATAAATCAATTTTCAATATCTAGTTTCGTCTATCAAGTTTATTTTCATAAAAATAAATTGCGTTATATTGTCGAGTATGCAATTAGTTCGTTTACCGAGGACTAAAGATGATCGTAGCAGCCAGGCGAATTCATTATCAGTCCGTTTAGAGTCTAGTATATTGTTAAACTATTAATTTCATTTTCATTTGATTCATTGTAACTTCTTTTTTATTATTTATTTGTCAATAATAAACTTGTAATTCTTTCTAAATTGTTCATAATAATTATGCTACCTATACGCAGTGCAGAGATCAGTGTCCAGCCAACGCAACGGACTGCAGGTAAGTATAATTCTTTCTTAAATCGCGATTGTTACAATTGGCGCTGCGGCTAAGATCCAATTGTTCGATCAATTGGCAATAATGTCGCTTTTAAGAGAGCAATATTCTGTTCACTGTCAGTTAGTAATTAGTTACATTAAGACGACTACAAGTGCAGTAACGCAGACAACAACGACGGCTATTACGACTAGAGACATCGACTACAACCTGCCTTACATATTCGCTACCACCAGTCGTTAGTTCTGGACTGAGAATCTATATCGTTTATATAGCTACTATCGTTATGCATACCCCGGGCCAGGAACGTTTTACCAGCAACCCTATTCCTATCATTTGCTACCGTACCAATATAGTGTAAAACAAACAGTACCGCCTACACCTCCCGCCAGCGGGATCCCGCCCACTGCTCCAACTGCTACCCCTGATTATGCTACCACTCAAATATTTTCGTATCCGAGAACAATGTCTGCTCTTAAAAATATTAAGATCTATTCAGGCGGTCCGGAATTAAAGACCTTTTTGTATAACGTGGCGGCAGTAGCAGAATGTTACGGTTGGAATAACGTACAGATAGTAAACATTATGAAGTTAAAATTAAGGGGTGAAGCCTTAGATCATAAAGCTTACGAACTGGATGGAAGAAGGAGGGAACGCTTAGGATTGAGAGAGACAGAAAATTCGGAAACCTAAGGGACTGTGCAAACTCAGAAAAAGCCAAAGACGCCGTCGAAACTTTTGTTTTTTCATAGTCCGCAGTTACTCTGTTCCAAGTTGAGTATGTATCAATCATCAAGAGTATTTTGTTTTTTTTTTGTTCACTCTCGTGTTTCGTGTTTCAAAATGATGTGTAATTACGACTACCGTGGTTTGTTATGCGGAAAGAAGTTCGGTATAACATTTCATTGGTAGATTGGAAGATAATGTACTTAGCTCAAGTGACGTGTGCAGAGCGGAAAAGGGCTACGCAAAAAATCTACGCCGAACAATGGCGATATGCCGAAATACGATGGTAAAAAAAACACGTCTTTACTGCATCACATCAGGAACCAAAGTCTCTGAGATTGGAAACTTGTACACGGACCTCAATATGGTGGCCGGAAACATACAACGCTACAGTAAAACAAAAAAATAACATAAAGAAGAAATAATAACACGGAGAATACCATTAAAAATGAAGCGTGCGCCACTGACGTGCTAAACAGCATCAAACCTGCCAAAAATGTCAACAAAACATGGGAAGGTCGCCGCAGAATGAAACAATTGGATCTTAGTAAATAAAATATATATAGGGCGAAAATAATCAACATAGAATACAGGTAAGTTTATAAATAGAAGTGAAACATATTTTACTTGAGAGATACACAATGTAGGAACAGATGAACACTAATCACAACCAATAAAAAGGAGAATGAAGTTGCAAAGAAGATTTATTGGACAGAACACTAACTAAAGAAATTATAACAACTGAAAAACACAAGGAATATAAGGAATTGACAGAATAACAGTAAAGATTCGACGAGGGAAATCCAGATTTAGAATGAAAGAAAGGTACGTAAAAGATAGGAATAAGAATCTATAGCAAAAATGTTATGGGACAAAATTAGACCGTTACATAGTATTTACCTCAAGTTTGAGAAGTGTAATTAATTTTCATATTTCTTAATTCTACTTTTCCAGCTAATGAAGTGTTTAAAAAGTTATGGTTAGAAACTTGTGCTTCTAATAAATGTAGAGTGGACCTTCCGGAAAAAAGCAGGTTACGTTCCGACCATAACACGCCAAATGACTTTGGAGTATACAAAAAACTGGAAAAAGTGTAGTTCCAATACGTTTTCTTAGGAAACCATACGTTCATTGTGTGGCTTGCTATGAAATCCATGATGAAGATTCAGATGTTTTATTTCATAAGTTTGTTCTATTATTTTGCGTTATATTTGTCCCATTCTTGAAAATCCATGCCGACATCCATGGTATGCCATGGCGTCTGCATACTCGTATTACCATAAGTTTCTGTAAAATTGTTATATCCTTTTCTCTCTTATGTACTTGTATAAATCTATCTCTCTTGATCCTAAGCATTCTCGAAAATAGCATGGTAAGTCATAGGCTTTCTCATATCCAGTTCATAAGCTATATGATCTAAGGGTGAAGCGCAAGCTAGTTTCTATTCACTACCTCACTGTGGCCGTTTTTCAAAGTTGGTTGATTAATCTTTACGGCCAGAATACAGACCCAGCATCTGCAGAACGCGAATTTGTTAAAATATTTAGGAAAAAACATTTCTCAGAAAATATGCGTTGACTAGAAATATCGGCATCCAAAATTTTTCCAGTCATTCATAACAATCAGGACTTAAATTTAAGAAATACAATTAAGAGAGAGACGGCCTTAATAAAGCAATTTTTAGAAGGACTAGACACCCGTTTAACGAATGAAATTTGCTGGTATCGTCAATTTGAAACCGTGGATGAGGCGCTACCTAATGCGGAACATTGTGAGGAAGTTTCGGCCAGACTGTACAAAGAGACCAAAGCAGATGCACATAAGTCTAGCATAAGAACAGTAACATATAATTCGGTGCGATCTACGCTCAATAAATCAGCGCAGACAAAACCAAATGCGGCAGTATGGACCGGTCCATTATCCAAGTCTTCGACTTTTTAAAAATTACATGTCGCATATGAAATTTAATTTTAAAAAATTACAACGAAATAAAAATTCCTATATATTTTGTATTTTTATACCTATAATAATGTAATTAAAGTTTTTAGCGTAAAATGGTCACCATGTTGTGACGTCAGCGTCATTACAGTAGTCCAGTTTCTCTGTGAAAATGTCACTATAAAGTGGACCATGCATATTTATTTTTCCATTCGTGGCACACTTATTAGTCATATTTAAATCAAATTAATATAAAACTTATTATGGACTTTTCTCAAAAAAATTGTTATGTGATGCTATGAAACGATTATATCGTTGAATTCAGAATTAAATTATCTAGTGAATAAGGAAATAAAAAATATATGTTCCTATTTAAAATAAAAAAGTTAGGTCCCATATTTTGAGAACCGCTGATATAAATTAATGTTTGATGATATCAGTACTTTTGTAATTCAAAATGGCACAATTTTGCTCATTTAATCAAATTCATAGCTCTTCAAATAAAAAAGTTACTAATAGTGAGCAAGCTTATTGAGACACCTGTATATGTGAATAATTTAATATTTATAGAATTATTTTTTTCTTTTGTTATATAAATTATATTCTAACGAGAATTCTGGCAATGGCGTGTTAGAGGTGACCACTAAGGCAAGCAAGTGTGGGGAGCTGAGGTGGTTAGGCAGCCATGCGCTGTTGTTCTGGCGAGACACGAGACACTGTTAAGCGGACAAGCGTGCAGCGTGTTGTCTGGCGTTAATCTTTTGTTTCTTTATTTTTACTTTGTTTATTGTCTAATAAACCATTTTAAGGTACTTCAGAGTGTTTTATTTTTAAACCCTAACAATTCAGAAGTGAGATAGATTAACAGTTATACTAGATGGCGTAAACCTACGAAATCAGACTGATAATAATTCGGCCGGTTTACATTTTCAACAATTTATAAAATTTACTTCGGCTAGTTTAAATATAGACTCGAAACTTTAAAAAACTGTGAGCCAAATTACTGGTGATAATAGTTCGCCCGGTATTTTAAGGGTCATCTTCTAGTCGAGATTTAGCTTCTACCGAGACCCTTTAATTTTAGCACAATGAAAAGCAACTTCGTAAAATCCCACTGCGTACAATAAAACCTACCTTGCAAGACATATGGGACAATACTGCCAGAAAAATTTGCAGGCATCAGGGATAAAATGCCTAATAGAATGGGCTACTTGCGTGGTACTGAAAATCTAATATCCATCACTATATACCTAATGATATGTTGAAAACGAATGTAAAAATATAAATTTTATTTTTAAAAAATCTGATGTGGCCAGCACATTACCTTCCGTCAGTTCTATGTATTTTGTACAAATTTCATACGGAAAGTTGCTTGCTAAATTAAATATTCTATTTCTTGTACATTACCTTCCGGCAGTTGCATGTATTTTATGCAAATTTCATACAGAAAATTATTATTTTGTGACGTTTTCTATATACAGTATAATGTATCTGCAGAAATAAAAGATTTATTATTATTATTATTATTTCTTGTACATTACCTTAAAGCAGTTGTATGTATTTTATACAAATTCCATACAGAAAGCAAAAGATCCTACATTTCCAGTATAAGACAAACACACTATGTCAATTTCACTTGACACTGACATCTTTCAATCAGAATTTTCTTAATATAGTAGCTGTTTCCATAGCTATGGCTACTTTATGAAATTTAATTTCTTTATAATTTTTTAACTCTATATCCATTTGATATTAAGTATAAAATTCAGTCAAATCGTATAGAGAATAAAATATTCTTTAATATTTATAATAACATCAAATGTGAAAAAAATATATTTAACATAGTTTTTCAAGAAAAACTGTTAAAATCTTCAAATGATGGTACTTCCGGTTGACCAATTCTAACCAAAATCTAATCAGCTCTTCATATAGATGTAACGAAGAAGTATACGACAAAATTATAATTTTTGTAACTGTAGTATTAGAGTTATCGCAGACGAAAATTTTGTAACACACACACACATCCACACACACACACATACAGACATCATCGTAAAAATAGTAAATTCGTATTCTAGGGACCCTAAAACGTGCTTATTGATTAAAAACTCATCATCGAATTTTTTGACCAAAGACAATACCTTCCTTACCTAAAGGTGACGGAAGGTAAAAATTATATGGTTTTTAGTAAATTAAGAAAGAACATTTTCTCTGACGTCATTATTTTGAACTGGAGCAAGGGAAGCATATTTAAGAATGTAACTTGTAGATGGCGTGCGGGTGCAAGTATTAATTTGATTTTGACATTAGTTCATTTTTTTCTCTGTGTTTCTTGTTTATTATTTGCAATTTGCGTGGTTTCTGTTACTTTTATTACGTATTTCGATTTCTTAAGCAGGATTTTGACAATCTAAAAGACTAACCTTCAAACGTCAAACAGATGATCTGTCATGTTTAAATTACCCGCACATGCCGTTGCTATGGAACGTACCGATGCTATGATTCTACGGCCATTCATTGGTTTTGTCGTAATTCTACGTCATACATGGCGGTAATTTAAATAATTAAATTTCATTAATTTTGTCAAAAGAAAAAATATGGATAGCAAGTTTTTATCGTCTCTTCAAAAATATTAAATAAAAAATTGGTACGCAAGTAGCCCATTAAAGCTGGTATTATTAATAAAGGCGATGTTACCCAATATTAAATGGCGGAAGAGGGGATTACAGCTTACAGCTCAATCGAATTCAGGGAAATTAGTAAAAGAAACGAAAAGCATATGTCTAATAATGAATATTAATAGAGAAATTAAATGATATAATTAAATATCTTTTGAAATAAAGGGGCTTTTTGTTATAGCATGAGGT
The DNA here is from genome assembly GCA_963082715.1 of Harpalus rubripes. Classification (NCBI taxonomy): domain Eukaryota; kingdom Metazoa; phylum Arthropoda; class Insecta; order Coleoptera; family Carabidae; genus Harpalus; species Harpalus rubripes. Next base: position 71,487,992 of record OY720449.1, on the reverse strand, counting down.
CTCCTGGTCGCGTGCCTGAGTGTCTGGTCGCGAATCTGGGGAACCGGGTTCGATCCCGACCGACGCCAAATATTTCGAATTTTAAATGGCACAAAATTGACCCCTGTGGTGCACTCTCCACGCCAGCAATGAGTGCCCGTGAGGTGACGCCTGGTAAACGCCCGCACGGTACAAATATGTCATCATCATTACCAATATCTGCATACAAAGCAGATTGGCACACCCAGCATGGGTAATATGCCGTGATGATATATTTTTATTATATTTTTTTTATATTTTTTGTTATAGCGTGACGTCACATATATAAATTTTTGATTGGCGAATGAAAAAGACGGACAATATTCTGATTGGCGAGTGAAAACGCCAACAAGTCTGACGAATGAGCGTGAAAAGCGGAGATGCCGTAACTGTCATGGGCCGTGAGTCACATAACATTTTGCTTTTAAAGAGTTGTCGGTTCGCGCGCGCGCGCCTTCCAACACGAGCACGGCGCGAAAAATAAAATCAAAATTTAATTCGTTAATGGATGGCGCTCGTGATCGAAGGCGCGCAAAATCAAATAAAATTTAATTCGTAAATGGATGGCGCTTGTGATCGAAGGTACGCGCGGGCCGGAGAACAACTAGCGTGGCGCGAAAAAGAAAATCGAAAAAAATATAATTCTTAAATGAAATAGCGAGCGGTCGTGGCGCGAAAAATAAAATCGTATAAAATAAATAAATAAATATATCATCACGGGATATTATCTATTGCTGGGTGTGCCAATCTGCTTGTACACAGATTTCGGTAATGATAATGACATATTTGTACCATGCGGGCGTTTACCAGGTGTCACCTCATGGGCACTTATTGCTGGCGTGGAGAATGCACCACAGTGGTAAATTTTGTGGCATTTAAAATCGAATAAAATTTAATTCGTAAATGTAGTAGCGCGAAAAATAAAATCGTATAAAATTTGATTTGTAAAATTAATAATTGTATATTTTATTATTTATTTATTTCAGTGGGACGGGTACCCTCATTCCTCTGATTAAGGAATGGATCGAACCGGGCACCACGATAATGTCGGATTTTTGGAGAGCCTACAAGTGCCTTGATACGATTGGTACATCACCTAAAGGTAAACCATTCGGTTACTTCAAGGATCCTGACAACAGGTGCTCATACCAATAGCATCGAGTCATCATACAAGGCTGCCAAAGCGTAAACGACTTCTTCGGGACGGAAGACAGCACATATACCTAGCAATTTAGACAGATTTATTTTCTGCAAGAAATATTCACAGCTCAAGTTAAACAGAACTGAAGAGTTTTGTATATTTAAAAATATGTAATATGTAATTAATTGTTGTTATTAAAATACATTTATTATTTAAATTTTGGTTAAAATGAAGTTTACTGTTGTATAGTCGTTATTATGTAAATTTAGCGGGAGTAAAAAAGTATTCCATTTGCAGTCAGTTATTTTTGCTCGAAGGAAATCTGAAACACATATGAAAAGGCATAATAATATCTATAAAAATATTATACTATTGAATTATGCTACGCTTTTAAATGTCAACAAAAAATGTACCATTGTTTAATGCGATCAATGTCAGCCGACAAGGCATAGTTATTCGTATATTTCCAAATCATCTGTGCGATTTTGAACCTTATTGCAATGTCAGAATCAGCCGCAAAAGGCTAGTATGATTTGGAAAGTCGTCTTATGGCGAAATACATAGCATGCCCTGTCACCCCTCTATTCCTGGTCTAAGATGTCAGCTCTTAATACTTAAAAATTATATAAAACTATAAATGATGTAGCAAATAATGAAGAGATGATAACAATCAAATTGAAAAAAAAATGTTTCAATTAATAGAAATAGTTATTTATGCTACAAGAGTTGTAGGTACCATTTACCAATCGAGGACGATTTTGCGCCCGAGCGATAGCGAGGGCTGGCAAATAAGTTCAAGAGCGGTCAAATGTACCTATATCTCGTGTTGCATATAAGATTTTTCCACTCCCGATGATTTATTTTTTACTTGTTCATTTTGACTGCCAGATATGTCAAGGAATACTGCTGAATATTGATATATTAAAAAAAAGAATCTTAGTATTCCATGGAAAATTTAAAAAGAAAAATGTTGTCATCTGTCACATTTGACACATCAATAGTAACTTTTAAATGAAAACATTTATAAAATGAGGACATTTTGATAGAAATCAAATTCAAAATCATAAATTATAAGAATTAGCAAATATTTGACACAAGTTCAAAATATCTAAGTGTTGGTATTTTACAAAAAAGGGGGTAAGTTCAGCTGTAGGGAAGTAAGGACAATCCTTACATCCCGTCGTTAATAGAAACCGATTTTTTTACAGGTTGTGTTTTTGAAGTACATTTCTTGCAAATTTTATTTTTGGCCGATTAAGTATATTTGAACATCTAGCTTTGAGGAGCAACTACGAGATGGCGCTGCAAAACGGTTCAATTTTCAAATGTCAATCATATAAACTACATACGGCAATTAACCTATTAGTAACTATCATTGTTTGTAAATAAATATTTTGTTGATATTATTCAGTGAAAGGAACGTGATTATAGAATTTGTTAAACATGTGTTCTATGGTTGATTCGTGCTTTATGTGCTCAAACGAAAAATGCAACGTAGTGGACAACAAAATTGTTACTCAAGTAGAATATCTTATGCCCGAAATTGTAAGTAATTTAAGATTTTACATTTCTTAAATGGAATGAATAACTAACGAACTTACATACTGATTTACGAAGTCATATCAATGTCGATGAGCAATTAACCTCAAATATTCAATAATTCAATACTCCTGTGATATTTTAAAGTAAATAAATGATATTTACGAGTAGTTTTTAACTTTATGCTCAGTTGCTTTAGTACCGGTAAAATATTAATAGTTTGTTAAATTGACAGTTATCGTGATCGTAACGTAACGTCAAAAATACAACCCCTGCCCCAGATTGGATAGTGCATAAATAAATTTTAAAACTTACGCAAGTGGTGAGAAATATTTACAAATTTATTTCGACTAGGATCAGAGGTACTTACCATATCTCAAATAAATAAAAAACCAATATCTACTGAAACAATTCACAGATCTTTACGGTTAGGTACATTGGGCCTCACGAAAAAACCTTACATTACCAAAGTTAATATAATAAAGAGGCTAGACTTCGCAAAATAAAATATGTTAGGCAATAAAGGCCATGAATTTTGGAATAGAGTTATTTTCTCAGAAAATAGTAATTTCATATATTTGGATGAAATGGTAGGCCTATAATAGAAATAAAGGGGATATCAGACGTATGCACGTATCTGCAACTGTTTTGACAACAGTGAGGCGCGGGCAGACACGTGACTTTGACAAGTGCATGTAGGGCCCCTCAAGGGTGCCAAGTACACAGCTTGTATAACTTGCCTGTGCTGCCAAATCAATTTAAGCGTAAAATTAATAAATAAAATTGTAAAACTAGTTATTATTAATGAATATCATGTTGTTTTATTTTCTGACACATTAAACTTAATTTTTAAATTAATTTTTATAAAAATAGAGCATTCAACATGAACTGATGGTTTCCTCAAATTTAACGCGCCAAGACATCTTTGTATCATAGATGGCAGCACGAATCGCTCTATTTTTATATAAAATATTTTAAAAATTAAGTTTATGTGTTGGAGAATAAAACAACATGATATTCATTAATAATAACTAGTTTTACAATTTTATTTACTAATTTTACGCTTAAATTGATTTGGCAACACAGGCAAGTTACACAAGCTGTATACTTGGCACCCTTGAGGGGCCCTACAAGCACTTGTCAAAGTCACGTGTCTGCCCGCGCCTCGTTGCTGCAACTTGCAACCTACGTTATCAGATCAGACGTACGCAAAGTTGCAAGAAATATAGATTTTTTTTAGTCTCGACGTTGGTTTGGTACACATGATATTTAATTTCTGTTGTCATTTTTTAAAGTTTGAATCATTTATTTGTATTTACGCGAATAATATCAGAAATGAACATCAAATTATTAGCTGCTACTACGTTATTTAAAATATGGATGTCTCGTATTCCACAGAGCTTCTTCTTTTCTTACGAGATCAATCAGAGTTTGAAAAAATTCGTCTGATTTTATTTCAACTCCAGCTCATCCAGCCATTTTTAAATATTTCGTAATGTTTACCAGCTGTTTACAAACAAATGACAAACCGTTTTTAGGATTTTTACTCCCTGAGCCCCTTTACTATGCATGCGTATCTTTATAGTTGCAGATACGTGTGACTAGTTTTCGAACAAGATGTAGAGCTAGTTACAAGAAAATTGTTGCACTGTCACACGTCAAAAGTTGCACGAAACGCTTGAAGTTGCAAAAAATGTGTGACAATGTGTGTGGCACGATAAAACACGAAGGTGTAAACTTTATTGCTTGGGGCGGTATATCTGCTGACGGGATGGGGATTTTATGTTATATTAATGATTCCAAACCTACAGCAGTTATTGTTAAAGAATGGCTGCTCTACAAGTGTACAACATAACCGCAACAACTTAAAACACCTCCCCAGTCACCTAATATCACCCCTACTGAGAATTTTTGGTCGGACACCGCAAAAACTATTTTCCACTGTTCGGGAACTGCGGACGGATCTGACTGAAGTCAGATTCAGGGGTCATTTAAAAAAAATCGTTTTTTTATAAACGCGTGAAATTCGTCTCATTTAAGAAATATAGTAATATAAAGTAACACGAAATATGCGACTTTTCATTCATAAATTTACTAATAAACTTTCGCGCTGTTAAATTCGTGACGTCACGGGTTGTTACTTACACAAAGACATTCCTCTCTCACACACACACATATTTGCGGTCCACGTGATTTCCGTTTGCTGTTGTAAATAAACTAACCTAAAATGTTTTAAATGAACATGTCTGATTGCATTGTCCCCGTAATTTTCTTTTGCCGCCCTGCAGTATTACATTATTAGAGATATTTATAAAAAGTAATATCAAATAAATTACAAACCTTGCCATTTTTACATTCTGCACTTCAGCATTTCTGAACACAGAACTTTTCACAAAAAAGTCATTTACCATTTCAAAATCAACTTTTGGTAATTTATTTTAATTTACCTTTTCGAAGCCAATTTCCATGTTTAAACTAGCAGAAAATACTAATTGAACAAAAAATTTATAGGAACCATCTGTTGCTTTCACAAAATTAAACTGACAAGGGACAACCCAAATAATCATAATTCCCAACTAAACCGGTAGAGCTCGACTGTTGTATCCGGCAAACCGTGACGTAAGCGGCCAAATATTTGAAATTAAAGACTGCTTTTAAAATATCTTATCTCTGATTCTAAACACTTGTAAGGGGTAAAACATGCAACTACATATTTAATTTGACCTATTCTTTTAAAAAAATAAATAAATTAGAAAATGTGAAATGACCCTTTTGGCAAAAATTCTACGTTCCATTTCATCCAATTTAATAAAATCAATGCCTAGGCTACTGGAAGTTGTAATTAAAGCCAATGAGTTCTCCATTAAATATTAAAATGTAGTATTAAGGGTTAAATAATTTTATAACTATAGGTACGATAATTTTTGTGTCAATTTTTCTATATGTGTTTTCAGCACAATGAGGTGTTGCACGGTTTTTTTTTTCTTTGCTTTAATCGAAAGATTAAGAAAAAATATTTTACCCCTATTTTTTATTTTTTTCGTATTATTCTTTATTCATGAGAAAATTGTCTTTGAAATTATAATGTTTGAATTTCTGTTTCCCCTTTCGACTGATGACGTTCGAATCGAACTAACCAATGAGGGTGTGGCTTACATTTGCCACCGACGGAAATTAAACGAGTGACAGTCATGACAGCTGTCAACTACTACTGATTTTTGTATTTGGAAATAATCAAACATGGTTGTAAAAAACTGTTTTGTGCAGTGTGCCCAAATAGAACTGATAATAGGGAAAAATATTTCTAGTAGTGCCTCAAAACGAAGAATGAAATGGTTGTCGCAAGTAAAGATAAAAACATAAAATCATAACTTCTTTGTTGTAAAGATCATTTTGATGTAAATATAAATATTTTTATAATTAAATAAAAACTATTGAATACATTTAATTTTTTAGCTGGAATATGATGCTCTCAGGCTACGGTTTCTTATACCAGCTAATCTTTGCACTACTGGAGCATAAAAGAGATTGATAAATCTAGGATAAAACATTACTAGACGGTATTTCTTAAGACCACTACTGGCGATAATATTAATCTCCAACTGAAGAGGATCTGTTCCAAACAATGTTACAATTTAGTTAATGTTGACATGTATCAAATTTATTTTACGGAATAAAATTTACTTCCTCGCACATCGTTGGAGTAATTTATTCTATAGATTTAATTAGCTAGTATTTTTTATTCTTGTTTTGACGAAAATCTCTGGAATAAAGGATTTTACTTCAAGAGTAAATTTTACTTTGCTAGTGCTTTACTTATCCATCTTTTATAATACAGGGCAATGAACTATGAAATATAACGCTGTAATATAATAATAAATAATTAAGAACTACACTAAAGAACCAAAAATCACGCTTCACTATAAGTCAGACCTTATGTCACACAGTTGTCATTAAAGCAATCACTGACGTTGAAGGTGCGTTGAAGTATGATACATTTGTTTTTTTTTTCATCATCTTTCCAGTTTTGTCATTGGCTAATGTAATTCTGAAGTCACAGGCAGTGTAATTTGGCGCCAATTCAAAAAGTAAATTTTTAAATTGCTACTGTGCTTACTTATTCGAATTTCAGAAGAAAAAAGATATGTTAATTTTTTTTTGCAACACCTCATTACACAAAGTAAACATTTTTTTAAATTTGATGACTATCCCTTGATTCTGTATTATCGAAAGAAGACTATGATTAAGTTTTTAAATGAATTTCTTTTTTAAAAACCCTTTTTATTTTACATCCGAATAATTTTGTAAGCCACTGTATATTTTACTGTACGCACTGGATTTTTATGAAGTTTTTCATATCGTGCCAAAAGTAACAGGGCTAGGTAGATCTGAACTAGAAAACTCATTTTAAACTTTTGATTGAGAATTTTGAGGACAAAGCCGAAAATTTCAGGATCGGTAGTGTTACATCAGGAAAATATTTAGGATATTTATCTTGCGATGATTTCTTTCTAGTAATATTAAAATAAATTTAATTTCCACATATTTTATCAAATTTTTTAGTATCCATTGCTGTCTATTTATTCTACGTAATCCATTCTTTTCTTCCGTTCATATTTTGAGAAAAAGAATGAAATCAAATAATTTTTACCTTCCGTCACCTTTAGGTAAGGAAGGTATTGTCTTTGGTCAAAAAAATCGGTGGTGAGTTTTTGATGAATAAGCACGTTTTAGGGTCCCTAGAACACGATTTTACTATTTTTACGGTGATGTCTGTATGTGTGTGTGTGTGTGTGTGTGTGTGTGTGTGTGTGTGTGTGTGTGTGTGTGTGTGTATGTGTGTGTGTGTGTGTGTGTGTGTGTGTGTGTGTGTGTGTGTGTGTAACAAAAATTTCGTCTACGATAACTTCCATACTACAATTCAAAAAATTATAATTCTTTCGTATTCCTATTCGTTACATCCATGTGAAGAGCTGATCAGATTTTGGTTCGAATTGGTCAACCGGAAGTACCCTCATTTGAAGATTTTAACAGTTTTTCTTGAAAAAACGATGTTAAATATCATTTTTTCACATTTGATGTTATTATAAATATTAAAGAATATTTTATTCTCTATGGGATTTGAATGCATTTTATATTTCATATTAAATAGATATAGAGTTAAAAAATGATAAAGAAATTAAATATCATATATTAGCTAGCTATGCTATTACTCTGGAAACAGCTGATGTATTAAGAAAATTCTAATTGAAAGGTGTCAGTGTCAAGTACAGTTGACAGTATGTATGTTATAATTTTACTGGAAATATCGGATCTTTTGCTGTCTGCATGGAATTTGTATAAAATACATACAACTGCCTTAAGGTAATGTACAAGAAATAGAATCTTTTGCAAGGAACTTTCTGTATGACATTTATACAAAATACATAGACAATCAGATTTTTTCTTATTGTACCCTAAATAACCAAGTGCCATCGAAACTACAGGTAGAATATGTTTCCAAAGTCTACATACAAAATCGTCGTTTCAGATCGTGAAACGTTCTAATCTGAAGTAAAAACTGTTTCTCAAAACATGCCTCCAAAACACTTGAAAATGCGTTTTCTACGCGAATTACGTGTTTTTAGAGTGTTTTGCAGTAACTTCCATAGTACAAATCGGCACTCCAGCTGCGCTGGAGAGTGCACCACGGAGTGCCTCCAAAAGTTTGTATTCACTAAAAATCAGTGTATTTTGACTTACTGTACCCTAATTAACCAAGTGCCATCGAAACTACAGGTAGAATTTGTGTCCAAAGTCTACATACAAAATCATCGATTCAGACCGAGAAACGCTCAAATATGATATAAAAACTGCCTTAAGGTAATGTACAAGAAATTGAATCTTTTGCAAGGAACTTTCTGTATGACATTTATACAAAATACATAGAACTGACGGAAGGTAATGTGCTGGCCACATCAGATTTTTTAAAAATTATTATAACAACGCGATACGCAACGTATAGTATCCGTCATAATTACTATTATTAATTACTTTTCCAATGAAGAAATAAATACTAATCAACAAAAATAATCGAACTGTCACCTGTCATATTGTAAACAAAGATGGGTATATGGCACTAACATTTTTATCTTTGTCCAAAGTTTGCACATGCGCATTGAATTTTTGAAATGGTCTATTTATAAGTCCCCATTCAAAGGCCTGATACTAGCGTCACACGGCGGCTGTTTCAAAAAGCAGTACACTAAACGACAGCGTTTTCTGTTCAAGTTGTGGAGCGTGATTTGTCTAGCTCGTTGGTCTGTCTCATTTATAATGAAACATAAAGAACTAATTTGTCATGTGTTTACTACTCTGTCAGTGTTATAAAAAAAATCCAATTTGAAATACAATGGTATATACTATGGAAGCTATGGAAGAGAAAGTGCAAATTATTAAGTGGTACTATGCAGATTTTAAATCCAAGTTTAAGGCAATTGTACTTTACGTTTACTGAAAATTTGAAATAAAATAAAAAATATACGGGGTTATTAAGTTAATTATTACAAAATTTTGTACATAATGTCCATAAATTATATAAATTGTATGTTTTTCTTTGGTAAAATGTAAGTTTAAGCTGCATTCACAGCCGAAATTCGGCGAAATTTGTAACACTGAAATTTGAAGAAATTAATTTGACCGTTAACTTCACTAATTTCTCCTGAATTTGGGTTGCGACCGAGCATGCAAAAATATTAAGTACCACTGCTGTCGAATATCTTATTCAAATTTCATATAACTATCTTTCTCTAAATGCGTTAGCAAGACAAATATAAAACTGTTAGACATAGATATCGAAGATAGAACGTAGGAAACCATAAGCAAGACAGAGATAAATATACAATTACTTGTTATTTTGTGTTTCAGAAATCAATGACGTGAGGGTCAAGTGAGAAAAATCATAATGCAGTAGACAATAATCGCTTGACTAGAAATTTACATCTCTCTCTAACTTTTACTCAAAGATGTTTCAACAAAAAATTATATTGTACATCTTTTATAAGTCTTTCCAATGAAAATTTGTGTTACAGACAATCATCAAGTTGATGCTTCCGCTGCGTATTTGTTCCATTTGCGAAAAGAACCTTCAATTATTTAGTACATTTAAGAAAGACTGTGTGGAGTACAGTCTACGCCTAGAAGCAAGAATCAAGGAGGCACAGGACGACAACACAGACATGGCAGAAAAGTGTTCGACATCTGAAACAAATATTAATAACATTCATGAAGTGTATATTAAAGAGGAAGTGTTAGACGAAATTGATACTCCAGCTGTAAAAGATTTCGTTGAAAAAGATATTTGCATTAAAGAAGATCCGTTGAATGAAAATCCCTACGACTGTGAATTTGGTGATGTACTACGAGATATAATGAAAGAGGAAAATCCAACTCAAACAGACACTCATCTTCATGAAGACAGCAACCTTGACATAAACGACGGAAGTGATCAGAATTCTGATCCTGATGATGTAGTTTCTGTTAATAGTGACCTTAACATTGATGAAAATATTTTAGTTACTGATAGTGAAGGTCGTAAGATTTATACTTGTTTAATTTGTAAGAAGGCTTTTAAAGAGTTATCGTATTTGAAAATTGGTCATATGAAAATTCATCTAGGAAAAAAAGATTTTCAATGTAGTGAGTGCAAAAAACGGTTTTCACAAAAATCTGCCTTAACCAGACATATGAAACAACATACTGGAGTAAGAGATTTTCAATGTAAAGAATGTCAAAAATGGTTTTCCCAAAAATCAAACTTAGCTACACATATTCTGAAACAACACCCTGCAGTAAAAGATTTTCAATGTAATGATTGTAAAAAATGGTTTTCGCAACAATCACTCTTAGACACACATATGAAACAACACACTGGAGTAAAAAAATTTCAATGTAATGAATGTAAAAGATGGTTTTCAGATAAATCTAACTTAGTCCGACATATGAAACTACACACGGGAATAAAAGATTTTCAATGTGACGTATGTAAAAAAATGTTTTTTGATAAAGGTAACTTGAAAAAACATATGAAAATTCATACTCGAATAAAAAGCGAAAAATAAAATATTTAAATAATTTTCATAAAAAAATTTAAAACAATGCACGACAAAAGTGATCAGAATTCTGATGATATTTTAGACCAGGGGTGGGCAAAAGCCGGCCAGTGGGCCGGATCCGGCCCTTTTGCTTACTTTATCCGGCCCGTTTGAAAAATCTCGCATGCAACTTTTTTAATCTCTTTTATGCGATTTTGTTGAAATCAACAGTATTTGTGTGCGTAGTGTACATATAAATAATGAAATATATAAATAATAGAGAGTATTCTTTTTCTTTAATGGTTGCCACGAAAAATAAATATCGATCACAAATTACTGACGAAAACCTACACTCGGTATTAAGGATTGCTACAAGTGATTTGGATCGCAATTTTGAAGAAATAATATCAATTTACAAAATGCAATATAAATATAAAAATGTAATAACTATGATCAAAATAAAATAATTTGTATCGTTAAGATATAAATAAATAACAAAATAAAATCTTTCATTAACTGATTTATATTCCTTTATAGTCCTCCGGCCCGGGAGACATTTTGAAAATTTCATTTTGGCCCGCGCTTAAAAGTATTTGCCCACCCCTGTTTTAGACGCATATGAAACAATACATACTAATGTAAAGATTTTAAATCAACTCTTTTTAATAACATTGCATTACCAACCGAGGTGGGAAGTATTTCAATACTATCGAGTACGAAGACAGGTAACCAAGGCGCGAAGCGCCGTGAATAGCTGTAGCTATTTTCAATATTTGTAAATGTACTTTTTTAGAACTTGTTGGCGGTATATTAAGTTTGCTGTGTTGTATTTATTTAATATAAATAAATATTACCTTCCGTAGCAGTATTAACACATTTTTAATGTAAAATACCGACCCCGGTGGAGTACTAGGCAACGTAGCCGACTCACGGTCCGAAACTCTTGGGTAAGGTATAGATGTTTGTGTATGTCTATCATCTCATTTCCATCTATATAATATAGAAAGGTTACAAATAAATAGACCGGGTGAGTACTTGAAACCCGAACATAACCCGTTAACATGGGTAAACCGCAGACTGTTACTCCCCGTTTTAACTGTCAAAAATGGTTATAGTATCAATAGAAAAATAAAAATTATATGATATTACACCAAATACGTACATATAAATTAAGTAATATTTTAGTGTCAAATAAATTATTAAATTAATAAACTGTTCCCAATATGTAATTCTTTAGATGGCAACTATAAAATATTATGTCGTTTGTTATTTCCAAGATTTTTTTGTCTGTCCACGAGTTCACCTCATTTCTTGAATTGATGTTATATCCGCTTTGTAGTGGTAATTGTTCCAAAAGAGTTTTTATTGCCCCCGGTTTATAAAGTGATCTGACATTCGAAGAGTATAATCGTAAGTCCTTGTTCGTTTACAAGCATCGTAACAATTGCTTTTTCCGGGGTGGAGTTGTTAGCCTCACGCCCAACCCCCTTTTCGGAGGGTCATTTCTTCCGCTTCCGTTAACCCTAAGCTAGCTCAGGTTACCAGAGTTCACCACTATATAGGAGATGGAAGTCGGAATTAGGTAGGAAAGCATATGCGGTGCCATTAGCCATGCCATGAAGATATACTCCGTGCAGTTCCAATATACAGTGTGTTCAAAAAAATTCCTAACTCGGAGTAGGCTATGAACAAAGAAAGGTATGTCAATTTAAAAAATATTTAATTAAATATCAATTTGACATAAAATATTGTCAATAATGTTATCTAAAGAAATCAAAGCTTTTCATCTTGTATCTTATTATAGGAATGGAAACAAATTAGAAAACGGCGAATGTCAATATATTGTATCTTTCGTTATTGTCTTTTCTCCTTAACATTACATTTCAAGATTAATTTTGACAATTTGACTTTTGAATTAAATAATGACCGGACATACGTGTCTCTGTTCAAAGCCTACTTCGAGTTAGGAATTTTTTTAAACACACTGACTATAATAACCCTATAACCTTTTGAACTTTATAACTAAAAATTACAACTTTTATTTTGCTTCTCCCACGCGAACTAAACGCATGTGTAAACAATACTTTTGGACTTAAATACAGTTTTTAATTCTTAAAATTTTCTGTATTTACTCTGTAGTAGGGTAGAAATTACAGCCATATCAATATTTCACCGTTGTATTTCTTATGGTCCCACCAATCCAGTGCAGCCTATGGTGACTTTAATTGTAGTAAAATTCAAAAAAATTATCTCATTTCATTGAACTGCCACAAAGCCATTGGAGTAATTACCAAATAAAAAAAATCTAAATGACATCTACAATTTTTGGAACATAACATTGCTAATATACCAAGACACTCAGAAACACATTTTAAACATTTTTACAAATATGTCATCATTACCGAAATCCGTCTACAAAGATTGGCACACCCAGCAATGGGTAATATGCCGTGATTATATATTTTTTACCTTCCGACAACTTTAGATAAGGAAGGTATTGTCTTTAGTTAAAAAATTCGATGATAAGTTTTTAATGAATAAGCACGTTTTAGGGTCCCTGGAATACGATTTTACTATTTTTACGATGATGTCTGTATGTATGTATGTACGTGTGTGTGTGTGGGATCGCATAACTCCAATACCACCTTTCCAAAAATTATAATTTTTGCGTATTCCTTTTCTTTAGATCCACATGAAGAACTGATTAGATTTTGGTTATAATTGGTCGACCGGAAGTACCCTTATTCGAAGATTTTAAGCTTTTCTTGAAAAAATGCTATTAAATATCACTTTTTCAAATTTAATGTTATTATAAATATTTAAGAATATTTTATTCTGTATACGATTTGATTACATTTTATACTTCATATTCAATGGATATAGAGTTAAAAAATTATAAAGAAATTAAATTTCACAAAGCAGCCAAAGTGGTATAAACATGGAAACATCTACTACATTAAGAAAATTCTGATTGACAAACGTCAGTGTCAAAGTGCAATTTACATAATGTTTGAGTTATAATTTTATTGGAAATATATAGAATCTTACAAGAAACTTTCTGTATGAAATTTGTACAAAATACATAGTACTGACTGACTGAAGTCAATGTACTGGAAATATGGAATCATTTGCAAGAAAAACTTTCTCTGTGGAATTTGTACAAAATACATAGAACTGACGAAAGGTAATGTGCTGGCCACACCAGATTTTTACCTTCCGTCACCTTTAGGTAAGGAAGGTATTGTCTTTGGTCAAAAAATTCGGTGATGAGTTTTTGATGAAAAAGCACGTTTTAGGGTCCCTAGAATACTATTTTTACGATGATGTCTGTATGTGTGTGTGTGTATGTATGTATGTGTGTCCGTGTGTGTGTGTGTGTGTAACAAAATTTTCGTCTACGATAACTTCCATACTACAATTCTAAAAATTATAATTCTTTCGTATTTCTCTTCGTTACATCCATGCGAAGAGCTGATTAGATTTTGGTTAGAATTGGACAACCGGAAGTACCCTCATTTGAAGATTTTAACAGTTTTTCTTGAAAAAACTATGTTAAATATCATTTTTTCACATTTAATGTTATTATTGGTGCGTTCGGCTTGCTAACGCTTTTCACTCTTTTGACTCCAAGTGTTCCTATAACCGTTCGGGTATGTACGATGGAGTAAATAGATCTCACTCCTTGATCGTTCGGGTACACGGAGTGGAGTTAAAAGAGTTAACTCCATTTACTCTACCTCTTTGCATGGGATTCAAGGAGTGCACATGCGTATTAGGTTAAATTTGGAGGCTAATAGAAAGTTTGAGTTTTAAGTTTACAGGGTTCTGTGCTAATCGTGCTAATTGTGATGTGTGCCTTACTGCCTCGTTTGTTTAGCTATTTTTCTTTGTGGTTGTATTTTTTTAAAAAATAAGTATTCATGCTGAGAAAATAGGGAAGAGTGATTTATTATTTTTTTAAAATTTTTATATATAATTCATATATAATCTGAATTATAAAATAAATAAATAGGTAATTTTTAAATATTTTATTATTTAAATGCAGTATCTACAATTTTCTTTTTGTAAATTTAAAATGACAGCTGACAGTTTATTTACCACACTCCTGTGCAAGCCGAACGCTTACTATATGCTCCGAAAGATCTGAGGTCACGTGACAACGCTCCGTGCTCCACTCCAACTCCATTAGAGTTAACAAGCCGAACGCACCATATAAATATTAAAGAATATTATATTTTCTATACGATTTGATTGAATTTTATACCTAATATTAAATGAATATAGAGTTAAAAAATTATAAAGAAATTAAATTTCATAAAGTAGCCATAGCTGTGGAAACGGCTACTATATTAAGAAAATTTTGATTGAAAGATGTCAGTGTCAAGTGAAATTGACATAGTGTGTTTGTCCTGTGGTGTTTGTCTTATAATTTTACTGGAAATAGGTATAGGATCTTTTGCTTTCTGTATGGAATTTGTATAAAATACATACAACTGCTTTAAGGTAATGTACAAAAATAATAATAATAAATCTTTTATTTCTGCAGATACATTACACTGTATATAGAAAACGTCACAAAATAATAATTTTCTGTATGAAATTTGTATAAAATACATGCAACTGCCGGAAGGTAATGTACAAGAAATAGAATATGTAATTTAGCAAGGACCTTTCCGTATGAAATTTATACAAAATACATAGAACTGACGGAAGGTAATGTGGTGGCCACATCAGATTTTATTTTTATAATATATATATATATATTTTTATATTTGGTAATAAATCTACAATGTGTAATGGTGACAAACATTCTGCTGTAATACAAATAAAATTTATATATATATATATATATATATATATATATATATATATATATATATATATATATATATATTTTAAAAGTCTTGTATTTTTATAATATATTTATTTTTATATTAAAAAAGGTGATTTTTATTTCCAAGTCCCTATACGTATGTAGTTTCTAACATGGCCACAAGGGGGCAGCACCTGTCAATAAACGTTGCAAGTAAAAACAAAAATGCAAAAATCCTAAAGAATATCATTTACATTTAAAAAAAAATTATTCGTCTTCGTTAATGTAAAAAAATGATGGGCCCCTTTTTTTACTCAGTGAATCATGCATGGATTTTTTTAAATTTGAGGCGTATACCTACTTTCATCATATCTTTGAGCCTAAAATATAGGCAACCACAATTTCATAAGGCAGCATCTATGCACGAGTTTTTTAGAAAATTTGGTGCATAGATGCTACTTTTTTAAACGGAGAAAAAAGAAGCATCCATGCACCAATTTTTAGAAAATTTGGTGCATGGATGCTTCTTTTTTAAACGCAGTGAATCGTGCATAGATGCTACTTTCTATATACCTATTGGGAAATTTAATCTTATAAAAAAAATTGTGGTGCATAGATGCTACCTAAAAGTAGCATCTATGCACGCTTAAAATTTTTTTGTGGTGCATAGATGCTACCTACAAGTAGCATCTATACACGATTTTTTAGAAAATTTGGTGCATGGATGCTTCTTTTTTACTGGATTAAAATTCCCAATAGGTATATCGGAAGTAGCATCTATGCACGATTCACTGGGTTTAAAAAAGAAGCATCCATGCACCAAATTTCTAGAAAATCATGCATAGATGCTTCTTTTTTCTGCGTTTAAAAAAGTAGCATCTATGCACCAAATTTTTTAAATAATCGTGCATAGATGCTACCTTATGAAATTGTGGTTGCCTATATTTTAGGCGCAACGATATATGATGGGCACCCTTTAGAAATGGGATATGCTTCAGAAAAAAAGTGTACACATCGCTTTTTTGTTTTTACTTGAATTGGAACGTTTATCGACAGCTGCTGCATCCTTGCGGGCGTTTTTAAAACTACATACGTGTAAGGAGTAAGAAATAGACAAATTATATTTTAACTTATATTTTATTCTGTAAAATATTGTATATTAAAGGTAATTGCATGAAATACAACAATGTAAAATACAAATAAACAATTAATACAAGCAAAATTTATACAAACTATTATTTAAACATCCCTATTTCTAATTTTTCAGGGCTAGGATAAGTATACATATTAATAAAATACAAAGAATAATAAAAATAAATGGAATTTAAGCTATGAACATAATAAAGACATATTACAAATAAACAATAAATATTACTTAAACTAATACAATTTTTTAACTATCAACCCCTTCTTTCAGGGGAAAATTCTACAACAAAAAAAGGGAAGTATGTATTTATTTAACATTTACATATTACTAAAATTCTGGGGTAACTGGTAAGGGTGTTTACATAAAAATTTCAGATATATTTAATTATTTCCTGTACCATACGAGATAAAAATTTCAAACTTTATATCTATGTTAGCTAACTAACAGTGCATTCATATAAATATTACCAAAATTCTGGGGTAACCGGTAAGGCGTATTTACATGAAAAAATTTCAGATATATTTAATTATTTCCTGTACCATACAAGATAAAAATTCAAATCTTTATATCTATGTTAGTTAACTAACATTGCATTTATATAAATATTACCAAAATTCTGGGATAACCGATAAAGGGTGTTTACATGAAAAAATTTCAGATATATTTAATTATTTCCTGTACCATACAAGATAAAAATTCTAATCTTTATATCTATATTAGTTAACTAACATTACATTCATATAAATATTACCAAAATTCTGGGGTAGGTAACCGGTAAGGGGTGTTTACATGAAAAAATTTCAGATATATTCAATTATTTCCTGTACCATACGAGATAAAAATTTAAAACTTTATATGTTTTAATTTAATTTATAAAATTCTTTGGTTTTGGCTTTTAAAAATAATTTTCAAAATTTATACCTATAAAGCTTACGGTATTCCTATAAACTATATTGTGGCTTTAATCCCTCATTTTCACAAGGATGGAGGTGAAGTTCACCCCTTACTCGTGGTTGAGGGTTTTGCGCACAAAGAACGACCTTTAAAAAATCTCAATTATACAACATAAGTTAATAACGTATTGAAAAATAAATGCTGAAGATGGGAACTGGCCAGTTCCCGAAACGTCCAATATAAAAATTTTAATACATGTTATAGTTAATAATATGGTCTATTCAAGAAATTATCTACACCCTACCTTCAGAAGGCGGAATCTAGCTTGCATCATAAAATATAAATATTAAAGATATTTTATTCTCTATATGATTTGATTATATTTTATACTTAATTTTCAATGGATATTGAATTAAAAAATTATAAAGAAATTAAATTTCATAAATCAGCCAGCTATGCAATAACACTGGAAACAGCTAATATAATTTAAAAATTCTGATAGACAGATGTCAATGTCAAGTGCAATTGACAAATATGTTTGTGTTATAATTTTACTGCAAATATAGAATTAACTCTAAGAAAATTTTTCTGTATGGAATTTGTACAAAATGACGGAAGGAAATGTGCTAGCCACATCAGATTTTTTTATTTTCTATTTAAACATTTTTAAATAATGAAAATAAATTAGAATATTATTAATTAGTGACACATTCCTTTTTTGTATTAAAGTTTGGTATTATTTGTCGAGATTCGATTCCTTCTAAATTCGTACAGCCGAAGATGCTGTCGCAGTTTTCAAATGAAAATTAAATCCATAAACCATATCGGTAGAGGCTCTAGGCAGGGGAAAACGAACGCGTCTAAGAATTGTATCTCAATTCAATTTCTAGAGAGAGGTGAATTTTATTGAAATTCTTTGTTGAAATTAACGGATCATTAAAACAAATGCAACGCGATTTTTAACAGCAATGATTTAAATGTCATAAGAACAAGGAAACAAATTCGAATTTGATCATTTTGATGGTCCATTTAATTAAACAAAGTGTTGATGAACGTTTCTTCAACCGGACATATCTTTCCCAACATATGAAAATTCATAGTGGAAGAATATCAATGTTCGATGTGTGAAAAATCGTTTATAGAATGTTCTAATTTCAAAAGCATATCCTTGCAAATAATTCCACTTGATATGTTTGTAATGAAAAAAATCTGGTGTGGCCAACACAATACTTCCCGCCATTTACAGCCCTAGTCACAAAAGATTAATTTTTTTGGATTAGCGAATTTTACTCTAATTTTGACAGTTTATTTCTTAAAATATAATCCAATCCAAGTAACTACCTTTTTTTAAACCCCTCAACAGGATTAAATCCCAATTAGAGAGTAGGTTCACATTCACACACATCCATGCCTTAGAAAGATTCGAACCCAGAGCCCAGACATGAGGCGTTGCTCTAACCATTAAGCCACCGGAACTATAATAAGATTAAATTTTAAATACCGGGATAGAATAGAGTTCACTAATCCAAAAGTGAGGATTAGCTTAAATATTATTGCGAATCGTTAATTTTTATTAATCTAAATACATACCTGCGTATTTACTTAGGAAACTGTATTGAATTACTTTGCTATTGTTCTATTTACTTTTTCCTTTTTAAAACGTTACTAATATTATTTTGGAATGATTAGTTCTTTGATAGTGAAATTTATCTGTCAGTTACATACATTTGAATAACTGCGTTTTGTTTGTTTAAAGCGTAGGCTCTGGGATTTAAATTATAGATAATTTTATAAATTTATCCGTAAAATATATAGAAAAAGTATTAATGCAAATCTATAGGGCGCGAGTAGACACGTGACTCGAGCGACCTTGACGTGCTTGGAATCAGCTGATTTGTGTGCGCATGTCATTTTGACAAGAGCAATGTCACGTTGACAATACCAATGTTTTAACTTATTTTGATTTTGCACTGCTTCAATGTTTTTATTTTACAATTTTTAGGCAATAAAACATTTGAAATTAAATATAATATTTTAGCAGTTAAAAATTAAAATAAATCAAAACATTGGTCTTGTCAACGTGACATTGTTCTTGTCAAAATGACATGCGCACACAAATCAGTTGATTCCAAGCATGTCAAGGTCGTTCGAGTCATGTGAGTGCTCGCGCCCTATAGAAAATTTAATAATCTTTAATTTTTATAATAACATTAACCTCGAAATAATAACATTTAATGGTGTGTTTCGAAGAAAAACTATTTTGAGCTTCTAGTAAAGTGCCATTTCCGGTTATCCGATTTTCACCAAAATCTAATGGGCTCTTTCCAATACAGAAAAAGTTCGAAATACAAGATTTCAAAATTTTCTGAATGATAGTATTTGAGTTAGAGTGGAGGATCCACACACACAGACATCATCGTGAAAGTGTTAAAATTGGATTCTAGGAACCTTAAAACGTGCTCATTTACCAAAATCTCGATATGCGATTTTTAGCACGATCCCTATACCTCCCTTACCAAGGGTAGCGGGAGGTAAAAATAAATAATCGAAAATTAAAAACTATAAACTGGATATTTATTTCGTCCCTATCGACAATTGCTTCAAGACCTCTCCAGATATTCTAAAATACTCTTAACAAAAAATCGTAGCTAACGAATTCTGAATGGTAAAACTACAATTTGGTTAACTTTGAAATGTATTAATGCTCGCGTTCAGGATAGCGCTAGCAAAAATTAGCGCTGTTTGTTAATGCTAGATGATGCTTACCGAACGATTTATTTTGTTGTACCTAGCGAGCGAACGCAGATTAAAGTAAAACATATCAGATGACTATTAACTGACATTTCTACCTTCTTAGTACTGAAATTTCAGACGTCATTTTTAAATGAATCTAATATTATTAACTATTGGGATTTTCAAATAAGAAAACGCTAACTAGCGGCGAATATTAGAACTACAAACAGTGGTACACATTTGACATTTACATGAATCTACAACCATATGACTACAAAAACTCTATTATACATACTTGAATTATAAATAAAAAATACTAATAAATGAGAAAATATTAAGAAAACTAAAGAAACACAATTGACAGTAATGCTACGCTAACAAATGTCAACAAAATGTGTACCATTGTTTAATGCAATGAGCGCCATCTCTTGATACTTGAAAATCCCAATTACAGGATGTACTTCCTGGTATTTTGTCAATTTGTTATTGTTGTTCTGCACGTTCTGCACAACGACCACTTATGCCCGGTTTCATGAAAGTTGATTAAAATCTTAATCAATGATTAAATTTTAATCGCCTTGTTAAATACGATATCTTGTTTCATGACAGTTGATTAGCTTAATCGGAGTGTTAAAACGCCGGTAAATTTACTTATTTGATTATAAAAATATTTATATTTACAGCAAAATGATTTTCACAGCAAAGAAGTTTTGATTTTATGTTTTTATCTTGCGACAACCATTTCATTCTTCGTTTTGAGGCACTACTAGAAATATTTTTCCCTATTGTCAGTTGTATTTGGGCACACTAGCACAAAACACTTTTTTACAACCATGTTTGATTATTTTCAAATATGTACAAAAATCAGTAGTAGTTGACAGCTGTCATGACTGTCACTCGTTTAAATTCCGTCGGTGGTAAATGTAAGCCACACCCTCATTGGTTAGGTCCTTACGAAATGAACAAAAAATCTGATGTGGCCAGCACATGACCTCCCGTCAATCCCATGTTTAAAGTAGCTATGAGCTTTATGTAAAGTATGACTTCCGGTTGATCGTTTGTAAACAAAATCTAATATGTTGTTCCAATAAATAGACAAGTCTGTAATACCAATTTTTGGATTATATTTTATTATGTTGTTCCTCGAAAATCTGTTAAGAGCTCCAAATTAAGTACCACTTCCGGATTATCATATAGGTATACCTATATTTTGACTATATATAGTCAAAATCTAATGTTGTTTCAAATTATACACGCACGAGTTTTAAATACGAAATTTGAGAAGTTTTGGATCATGTTTCAATATTTTGTTTCACGAAAATCTGTTCAGAGCTTCAAATAAAATATCATTTCTGATTTACAATTTTAGCCAAAATCTAATATGTTGCCGCCCTTCATAAAAGTCTTAAATTCTAAATTTGACAAGTTTTGGAATATATCATATATTTTTCAAGAAAATCTGTTCAGAGCTTCAAATAAAGTATCGCTTCCGGTTTGTCAATTTTAGCCAAAATCTAATAAGTTGTTCCCTTTCAATAAAATTGAAAAGTTTTAGAAAATATACTAATATATTTTTCACGAAAATCTATTGAGCTTCAAGTAAAGTGTCACTTCCGGATTATCAATTTTAGCCAAAATCTAATCTGTTGTTCTCCATTACATAAAAGTCTTAAATACTAAATTTTAAAAGTTTTTGAATATATTATAATATATTTTTCACGAAAATCTGTTCAGAGCTTCAAGTAAAGTATGACTTTCGGTTTAGTAATTATAGCTAAAATCTAATAAGATATTCCCCTTGATATAAAAGTCTTAAATACTAAAATTTAAAAGTTTTGGATTATATTTTAATATAGTTTTTCATACAAAACTGTTACGGACTTCAAGTAAAGTATCATTTCCGGTTATCCAATTTTACCCAAAATCTAGTCAACTCTTTACGTGAATGCAGAAAGCTTAAATACGGAAAATAGAAATATTTGGAAGTTTGATATGAGTTATCGTGGACGAAAATATCGTCATATACACACAGAGACAGAGAGAGAGAGACAGACAGATAGACATCGTAAAAATATTAAAAACGTGTTTTAGGGACCCTAATTCGTGCTTATTTACTGAAAACTCACCATAGAATTTTTGAACCGATAACATTACCTCCGTTACCTACGGTATGGCAGGAGGTAAAAAGAATTAAAGCCGCATTCACAGCCCGAAATTCGGTGAAATTCGTGGAGTTTGTCTTATGGCAACGTGTACTTGCGTTCACAGCGCTGAAATTTGGTGTACACGAATTATAATTTGTAGAAAAGTTTGCAAGCTCCAAATTTTTGTGGCTAATTTAGGGTGCGTTCTACTAATTGTGTAAAATATATTTAATTTGAATGAACTCGTTTTGTTGATGTTTGGGTGATTTGAATGGATTTCATTGTTTTACTTTGTTTTTGATTTATTTTCTTTATTATATGTTCAAATCTGCCTAAAGTACAAAACGTAAAATGGAACTTGATAATGAAAATTAAGATAAATAATTTGTTTATTATAATTTACGAGTAATTCTTTTAAAGACAACAACTTCTGTTTTAGTGAAATAGTAAAATGTTGAGTAGGTATTAGGAAATAAATAATACACATTTAGATTCAGGAAGACAGTATTTATTTTTTCGAAACTATATTATTGATGGAAAATCTGCCAACGTCTATATTTTATGTTTTTAGCGTAGAACACTTTTCTTATAAAGTCATAACCAAAGTTGTTGTGGTTATTCGAATGTTTTTAATTTAATATTTGTTGTATTATTACCTAAAAGAAGTAGTGCAAAGGTCTAATTAATGTATTTTTTTCAAACGTCGTAGAAATGGCTCTTTTTGTTACTTGATTCACAAGGCAGAAGTTTCATTTCTACGCCGCTGGAAATTTCTACGCCTGCGGAATAGAAATAAGGTAATAAAATAAAATAAACAAATATCCATAGAAACGACATAGAATTAGCGAATAAAAAGAAAAGTAGTGCATTTGAAAAAAAATTAATGTGTCATTCGGAATAAAAGTGTCTTTGTGTGCCTCGCATGCAATTGTCCGACTCGCTTCTCTCGTCGTGCAAACTTCCATGATCGCCACACAAAGTATCACTTTTACTCCTAATAACACAATATACTATATTACATGTATTTAAAATAGAACTATCTATGCTTATGTATAATTATAACCAAAAAATAAAATAACTTTTACAATTTGAATTTTATAAGACAATCTAATAACGAATAGAAATTGCAAGTAATTTTTAACGAGTTAAATGAATGCGACAAACAAATGATTCATTTTCACAAACTTATATTTTTTTTACTAGTTGGCATTACGGTACAAATTACGAGCTGTGAACGGTCAAATTAATTTCTTCAAATTCACCGAATTTTGGCTGTGAATACGAAATTATGCAAGTAAAGACATATCCGTTCATTATTTCCCAAAAACTTGAATATTAAAAAAATCAATGGAAAATCGATTTAAAAATTAAGAACATGTCACTATTCAATAACGTTTATTCACAATAATTTTTGCCTAGATATTTAATTTCATGTAAGTATTTATATAAATTTATGCTTCAATACATTATTAGATTGTTTTTATAGACAGAAGAAAAACATTAAAAAAAATGCTATTCCATGCCAAAACTTACCGTAACCAGAACTTCTGGTACAGAGAAGAAAAATAGAGAGGTTACTTGCCTGTAAGTAGTGGTAATTATTATTCTTTAATATTATAAATTATAACTACAATTATTTTATATTGTTTATAGGAAAGATAGAGAAGAAGAAACGATAAAATGCCAGAAATCGAGCCAGCAAGAGGAAGACGTGCAAAACATAATACATGTAAATGGTTTTTTAATCAAACAAATACATTTTCCTCTTAATATAATTTATGGACAAAAATTAACTTATAATTATGTAACTATAACGAATTTTAAATCCAATAGTTTGGTCTCTTCCACTTTTCTCCCTGTCCTGCTTTACAGCTGCACACACATTTCCACACGATGTCATTTGTGTTATTGTTATCACGACAGAGTTAGGTGCCCCATTGTCTTCATATCCGTATAAAATAATGTGTATACAACTAAAAATAAATAAGTTAACAAGCAAGATAACCACAAATTTGTATATCATTTTACCTTTTACACTACTTCTCCTTCAGTTATAGGCCGCACAGCACCTTTTAAATAAATATATACATCTGTCATTGTAATAAACATTCTGAATTTAATCAAAAATAATAGAATAATTCCTAAAACAAAGCATCAAATTACGACTGCAAGTGTAAAATTCAACGTTTTCCCTATTAGTCTGTCTGTAGTGCTGCCATCTCTTGGAAGGGGTTTTCCCGAATTCTTTCGATTAAAGCAAAGAAAAAATATCATGCTACACCTGATTAAAATGTAATGAAAATGAATGTTACATGAATCCCCCTTAACAAATTGTCAACATAAAGAAGGCCGCTGGAAGAAATTTCCCAGGACTGTGTATTTTACAGAAATGTGTTGCTAGAAAGTGTAAAGGCTAAAGGAAGAGTGTATAACTGATAATGATAAACAAATTGTCAAATGTCAATGGCACCCCAATTACGATAGAAAATGAAATATTGGGAAAAGTGAAAATACTAATTCAAAAAGTATTTGTTGTGCAATATGTAATGTTTTACAGAGAAAGCATAAGGAAATACATGACGGAATTTAAAAGTTTTGTGTAAAACTTGTTTAGCACAAAAGTTAATTTGAAAAAACACATTGACTGGTACTATACTCTATCCGTTTTAACTATAGACTAGATGGCGTTTCGAACGCGGCCGTTTTTACATGTATTAAATAAATAATTCAAATTTTGGCGCCATTCCTGGATTTAAAAAAAAATTTCTAATTGACATTTTTTGTACGTACATGTGCTATCTATCTATTTTTATCCATAATATTAACGAAGAGAACAATAACAAAACTAACGAACTATTAACTAAAAACTAAGAAAACGCGCAACGAAAACTATGTAATATGAAATATAACGCCAAAACACTGAAAATTATATAATCGAAAAGACCAATAATATACTTAAAATATATTTACATATTGACGTGACATTGACATTCTAGATCATTTCAGAATCTATTTGATCCTGTTTCAAAGGTGGTGCTTCGCGGGGACAGGGACAAAGAAAATGGGTAGTACAAGATCATTTATCCCCTTTTAAAAAGAACGATGTAAGGTAGATGCGTGCTGCTCGGAGTTATCTTCTTGATAAAAAGAAAGCGGCAAATATATAATAAATCGTGTACTATTGACTTTGTTAACTGTTTTGTCAGACGTCAAAATAATTGATACAGTTGTCAAGCAAATTTAAATTTCGTGTCAATTATTTTACTGTGTAAACTCGGTTCACGTTTGAACCAATCAGACAGCTCGAATCTTAAGCCCTATCTCACCCAACGCTCTATAAGGCGATTTCGGGCGACATACCCGTTCACTTCTTCGGATTACTTACGGTTAGTTACGGTATGATATGGTTAATGGTGGCGCCAAAAATCGTTGGTTCACTTGTTGACACCGTGCTTGGTGGTTATGTATATTCTAAGTCATTTAATACTGTCAAAAATAGTGTCTGACAATTAAAATGCATTAACGGAGATAGTTTTTTCCATATTTGTCCAAAAAAGAGTCAACGAAAATAATGTCACCCTGTTTGACATAAGACCACGACTCCGACTGTTTTGACATTTCAAAAAAAATACATGATGAAAAGAGATAGAAATAGTGAACAGAGAGCTGACCCGACTCGCAAACCCGTTCAGCTGTGAGCACTGATCCAAGCATACCGGGTATGTTGTTCCTAGTGCCCGAATGTGTGAACGTACCTGAACGCAACATACCGCAAGTGAACGGTTGTCGCCCGAAATCGCCTATAGTTAAAACGGATAGAGTATACAAGCCTTGTTTTCAAAACGTCAAATTTGAATATTTAATTTCGCACTTGTTTAACGAACGACTTTTTCCAAAATATTATTTTAAAGCAGAACATATGTATTCAAATAAATATTTTGAAAAAAATCATTCTTTAAATTTAGCATTTTCCAAACAAGGCTTGTGGTGCCAGTCATTAAAATTCAGATTGGAATAGAAGAACACAAAAAATGCGTATATGTTATATAAAATTTATAAAAAATTCTCATTAATATACACGAAAATTAACAATTGAATAAAAGATTATAAGTGTACAATATGTAATAAACTATTTGAACATAGTAGTAATCTATCCAACCATACGAAAATTCATATCGTTCAGTTAATCTCTTGTAAATAGATTTTCGTTTTTAAAGCACGAAGTATTGAAGACATGTAGGCAATTTTTTTAGTATTCCTTCGATTTCTCTGTTGTAGCAGTTTTATTTTCATTTTGTAACGTTGATCTATCTTCTTTATTTTATTTAATAAAGCAGATTCATATGGAGATAGTTGACGTGTTATTCTTCGTAATGGTGAAAATGATGTTGAACATGATATTGGTCGAATAT
This sequence comes from Harpalus rubripes, assembly GCA_963082715.1. Lineage (NCBI taxonomy): Eukaryota > Metazoa > Arthropoda > Insecta > Coleoptera > Carabidae > Harpalus > Harpalus rubripes. The sequence goes on along the minus strand of OY720449.1, from coordinate 71,461,079 downwards.
GTTTCTGTTTTGACAGATAAAACAGAAGTTCTGAGTTTTTTAGAAAGAGCAGTATCAGTATCTAATGGATCTCTCTGCTGGATATTGTACAAAGATTCTGCAGAACTTTCAGCTATTGCTATCAGTGTATCTTGATGCTGGTTACTAAATACATCTTGAAAAGAAGGCCCACCTATTGATATTGGACTAATTTCAATTACTTGTACTGGATGTTGGTTTCCAGAATCCTAGAAATATAAAAAAATCTTATTTTTACTTCCTTGTACAAAGTAAAGGAAGTATTGTATTCGCGAAAAATTTCGGTTTTCAGATTTCAACGGAAATATCCATTTTGACCATCCCTGAATCCATTCTGACTAATTTCGTCGTGACGTCTGTACGTACGTACATATCTCGCATAACTCAAAAACGGTAAGCCGTAGAAAGTTGAAATTTTGTATTTAGGACATCTATAACATCTAGTTGTGCACCTCCCTTTTTGGTCATTACATAATTTCCAGAAATGGTACTTTATTTGAAGCCTATAATAGATTTTAATGAAAAACTATATTAAAATATAATCCAAAACCCCCCTTTAACTTTTTTATTATAAGTAATAGAAAAAAATGACTCTTATAAAAGTTTTATTATTTTACATATACTATTTGATGGCAAATGTAGATATTTTTTATAAAGTCAGGTTTACAAGATACGACTATCAACTTTTATTTTTCAAATGGCAACCTATAATTATTTTAATAAAATAGAAATCGCCATTTTTTTCTCTTTTCAACGATGTATTATTTTTTATTAATGTATTTCGAGAAAAATGAGATAATTTAGAAATATTAGAAATAATTTTTAAACAAATATTATAGGTGGCTATGTGAAAATAAACAAAACGTAACAATGTAAAACAATTAAATTAATGTCAAAAAAGTATACATTTGTTTGTTACTTAATTTAACTTATTTTGTAAACAAAAAAAAAAAAAAACATTTGGAAATGTTTACGAAGAACGAATTAATTGATATGATTCTAATAATTGGTGAATCGACTGGAATCATAAGAAGAGCAAAAAGAATTTACCGGGAGCGGTTATTGTTACTAAATTTGTTATTTTACTTTGCTAAGTTGTATAGCACTGTTACGTTTTGTTTTCACATAGCCTCCTATAATATTTGTTTAAAAATTATTTCTAATATTTCTAAATTATCTCATTTTTCTCGAAGTTTTTCAAATACATTAATAAAAAATAATACATCGTTGAATAGAGAAAAAATGGCGGTTTCTATTTTATTAAAATAATTATAGGTTGCCATTTGAAAAATAAAAGTTGATAGTCGTATCTTGTAAACCTGACTTTATAAAAAATATCTACATCTGCCATCAAATAGTATAGGTAAAATAATAAAACTTTTATATGAGCCATTTTTATAATAAAAAAAGTTAAAGGGGAGGGGGGGTCTTCCCAGACTCACCCTGTATAATAGATACGAGTACAAGATGTCTCATTTTAGATGTTTTTAAAGGTTTCTTGGGTAATATTAACGATAGAGCAAAACCGTTTGCACATTCCAGGGTCAACTTTTCGAGAAATGTTAAATAGTCACAACAGGAAATTTCGATCTTTTGTTTCTGAACTACAAGCAAAAACTAGTTTTTCGCTCCTTTCGAAAATACATCATACCTCATGTATTATGAGAAAAAAATTGTCTCCAACAAATTTTGAACTGTTTATAGGTAGAAGAAAATGGCCTAATTAGATTTTTTGTAAACTTAATAATTCTCGAGTTATAACACAAACTTCTGATTTTTTAAATGGGAACCTACGTTGGAAATAGTCTCATCTTTTTGGTTATTTTATAGGCTTTTCAATGATATATAGCCAGTCTACATTCTTTTTTTTTCAAACGTCATAAAAATGGCATCTTTTGTGACTTGATTCACAAAGTAGAAATTTCATTTCTACGCCGCCGGAGTAGAAATAGCTAATTTCTACGCCGGCGGAGTAGAAATAAAATAAATAAATATCCATAGAAACTATATAGAATCAGCCAATAAGAAGTAACTTGTACAATAGAAATCTGTATTATCGCCCTAAATGTCACTATAACTCACTAGATAACCTAAGAATAAAGTTACTGACTACCCCTCTTATAAGATTTAAATTGATAACCTATATAATGAAATAAAGACAATTTACATACTTTTAACGAAATAACAAATAATATAATTAAAGTACAGCAGACGTACAGATTACAATAACAGGGACGGTAATAAAGGTAAGAATACTTCGAATTAAAGTGATACAAAAAGATTATATTGTAGGAAGATGAATTGAAATATAGATAGAAATGTAAAATTTAGGCTCAAGATTAACAAAATGAATGAATTACATTCCTTAAATAAAGAAGAAAAGTATGGGAATATCGCCAAATATTTCTCATCTGAAGCATCAAATAAGAACATATCAAATTGCTCTTTTGTAAGGGCTTTGGATTTTTGGAGGAATATCCTTGTCCTTGTTTTTTTTTTAAATAAGCATGAAGTTTGAAATAATTGCCAATATTTATCCCATGTTTAATGTTTATCATTGAATTGATTAAATTGATTCGTCATTTCCGAAAAGTATGCCGAAAATACGTGTTCAGAATAATTTTTTCTCATCACACCAATGAAGAAATCTCTTATACGCCGCTTCATAGAACTTGCTAGACTTAGTTGGGAACAATTTATCAATAGCAGCCTTCGCTAATTCCATAACTTCAGGGGGTGTACATTTTAATTTTTCAAATTCCAACATTTTCAATTTCACACAAAGAGGATATAAAATTATACAATTCTTTTCAAACGTCAATACGTAAGTGTGAAAATTTTCACTTGAATGTTTATAACAAAAAGTGAACACATACGAAAGTATCCATAGCAACAGAGCAATTGAAATCCGCAAACATACCTACTTCACGGAAAATGTTTTTAATAACGTCAAGTTTTAAATTATTTTATTTAAATATGTGCGTTTGAAAAAAAAATATAATGTGTCATTCGGAGTAAAAGTGTCTGTGTGCCTCGCATGCAATTGTCCGACTCGCTTCGCTCCTCGTGCAAACTTCCATGCTCGCCACACAAAGTATCACTTTTACTCCTAATAACACAATATACTATTATTTTAAACATGAATAAAAAATAAATTATTAATTTATTGGGTCGAAAAAATTAAAAATTACTAAAAAACATTTGAAAAATTCTATTACAGTTCATCATTTGTTTATTTTGAATCTATATCTATTAATAATGTTCTCAAAATTATTCTTAACCAATTATTTTCGGATTAGTTAAATTATTATTTATCGACGAGCAGTTAGCGTTGACAAAATTCGAAAAAAATTGTTTAATATGCCTTTAAAGTAAATAAATTGAAAAAATGAGTAAAACTAAAATAAATTATATTAGAAATAAATAAATGGTGATCTGTAATATTTTCAGTTGGTTCTTAATAATTTATATTTTTCGCCCAAATAAAGTAATAATTCATCATTTATTCATGTTTAAAACAAAGAATGTCCATTTATTATATATCGTTGAAAAGCCTATAAAATAGGTAACCAAAAAATATGAGACTATTTACAACATAGGTTCCCATTTAAAAAAAAATTATACGTATTGATCTCTGGAATTATTGTTTTCAAAATATCTAATTATGCCATTTTCTTCTGCCTAGAAACAGTTCAAAATTTGTGAAAACAATTTTTCTCTATCATTATAAATAAGATATGAGATATTTTGGAAATGAGCGAAGAACTAGTTATTGCTTGCTTGTAGCTCAGAAACAAAAAAGGTCGAAATTTCTTGTGGTGCCTTCAAATTTTCACGAAAAGTTGACCCTGGAATGTGCAAACGGTTTGGCTCTATACCCTTTAAAAAAACATCGAAAATGAAACACCGTGTACAGTAACATGTTCACAATTACAAAAAAAAGTTTAATTAAATTATATAGTTTTGTTTGTTATACATACCAAAAGTTTAAGTAACTCAGATTTAATAAGTACAGAGTGATCCAGAATGTATGAATGTCACGTGACTTGAAAAAGTTCTGATTATGATCAAAATTATCTTTCACGGAAAAAATTAGTATCAAGTTACCATCACATGACTTGAAAAAGTTCTGATTATATCAAAATTATCTTTCACGGAAAAAATTAGTATCAAGTTACCGTCACATGACTAGAAAAATTTCTGATTATGATCAAAATTATCTTTCACAAAAAAAATTAGTATCGATGGCCCGTATTCCGAGCACACTTTTATAATAAAAGCGCTTTTATGGAGCAAACTCCTCATAAGAATATAATGTAAAAGCGCGCTCCATAAAAGCGCTTTTATTATAAAAGTGCGCCCAGAATACGAATCAAGCGACTTGGAAAAGTTCTGATTATAATCAAAATTATCTTTCACGGAAAAAAATTAGTATTAATTTACCACCACGTAACTTGAAAAAAATATGTGATTATGATCAAAATTATCTTTCACAGAAAAAAATTTATATCAAGTTACCGTCACGTGACTTGAAAAAGTTCTGATTATGATCAAAATTATCTTTCACGGAAAAAAATTAGAATCAATTTACCGTCACTTGACTTGAAAAAATTCTGATTATAATCAAAATTATCTTTCACAGAAAAAAATTAGTATTAATTTACCGCCACGTAACTTGAAGAAATATGTGATTATGATCAAAGTTATCTTTCACAGAAAAAAATTAGTATCAAGTTACCGTCACGTGACTTGAAAAAGTTCTGATCATGATCAAAATTATCTTTCACGAAATAAAATTAGTATCAATTTATCGTCACATGACTTGAAAAAGTTCTGATTATGATCAAAATTATCTTTCATGGAAAAAAAATAGTATTAAGTTACCGTCACGTGACTTGAAAAATTCTGATTATGAACAAAATCATCTTTCACAAAAAAATAGTATTAATTTACCGTCACGTAACTTGAAATAGATCTGATTATGTCCAAAAATAATATCAATTTACCGGCAATGTCGTATTGTGTTTCCTATATTACCGACATTTGGAAAAGTCAGCGGCGTTATTTATTGATTTTCTTGACATAGTTTGTTTTTACCTTTATAATTAAACTGTTACCTACTTATTCAAACCTTTACGTTAGAATGGTTGTTTATCGAAGAACATGACAAGTTTATTTTGGAAGTATATTTTCTTACTGCAAGGAATGATGAAAATGAGTGGAAATATTGTACTTTAATGCAATCTGTCATTCATATTTCACTATCAAAACGATGCGGGAAACAAAAAATCAGAACGAGGTAGAACCTTCAATTATTCTGGATCATCTGTATAATAATGCATTTGTTTTGGAATATAAATATGTTACATATATGTATGGGTAGGTATTATTAATAAATTTTAATGTTTTCTTTTTACTTAAAAATACTTTTTTGCTTATTACATGCTATAGTCCATTCGCTGAGACGAGAGAATGTGGAACTAATTTTTGAACAGAGACAAGTCATTCTATTGGTCAAAAGAGGATAATTTTGGAGACGAACCAATAGAATGAATTGTTTCTGTTCAAGAATTAATTCCACACTCTCTTGTCTTTACGAATAAATAGCTTACGTGACAATAGCTTCAAAACATACCGTGTGTGCAGGCGTTAAATTGGTAGGAAGAGCCAAGGAGGGAATAGCATATTCACGTAATCTTACAGAAACTAAGGAAGTACGATCGAAACTGTCTTCTGAAAAATGTTCTGAACATAACACACTTCCTCTTGACGGATTCCACTCAATTCTTCCTATCGCTTTTAACCAAGCATTTCTTTTTTTCAAGTTTTTCGGAAATCTAAATACAAAAATTGAAAAATAATAAATCTACTTATTTCGACAGAACACTATTTAAAAAAATACTTACGCATGAAAGGTTATTTTTCTTTTCCTTTCAATAACTTTCTGTGTAGCTGATTTCCTCCCAGAACGATTACTGCAACCCAACACAGAGCACTTTGGCATATTTATTATTAAAATTTACTAAATATGCTCAAAAAGGGTATTTACACAAAAAAAGTTTAAAGAACAAATTCGAAATAGCACGTCAACACATGCAAAACAAACAAACAAACAAACGAATCACAAATGGAACAATACAAAATGGCGGGCTATTACTAATTCCACGGCTTCAAGTTCAGACTTGAGCTCCCTCTATTAAGAAGTTTTCACAAAAGCGACTTGAAGTAATACCGGCAAAATAATGACCTATCTTTTTATTTCTAATATATTACCCAAGAGAGGGCTGTAGCGCTGTAGGATACTTGCTGGTTCATGCCTGAGATAAAAAAAATTGATGGATGATCATGCAGTGGAAAACTGGATGTCTGAACATAAGACCAAATGATCAAACAAACAATTTGAATTTGTTTATATAAAACAAAAATTAAAAATGACTGCTGAACCAGACGTTTTTAAGACTCCAATCAAATATTCATTTTACAAAACTAGAAATGAAAGTAGTATTGATGAAGAAGAGTACATATACTCCAGTTTTAACAATAAAACAATTGAGGAACCTCCTGGCAAACTTATTGAAGAAAAAAGAATATAACATAAAAAAAGTACCAAAAACAGGCTGGTAGCACGAGCGTGCTTCTAACCTTAGACCAGAAATAGGGGGGAGGCAGGACATGCTATGTATTTCGCCATAAGACGCCTTTCCAAATCATCCTCTAACGATTTTCGACCTTATTGAACTGTCAGAATCAGCCGCAAAAGGCTAGTCGGCCAGATGTTACATATGTATGCAGTCGAATGAATAAGTTTTGAATGTCAACAAGAATCACCTACCGTTTTAACTTGTCCGTCATATTACGTTTTTTTAATTAATATTCTTTCGTATTTATTTTAATTTTATAAAACAAAATCAAGATAATTTGTAGTTATGGATAATCAAGTATTTATTTAGATTTGGCCAACTGTAACATAACAGTATTTAACTGGTCGACTAGCCTTTTGCGGCTGATTCTGACATTGCAATAAGGTTCAAAATCGCACAGATGATTTGAAAACATACGAATGACTATGCCTTATCTCCCCTCTATAGACCATTTCAGAAATTCAAAGTGCATGCGCCAAGTGTTAGACTGCGACAAAAAGTTAGTGCCGATGTGGTGCCGATTGCAGTTTACCCGTCCTTGTTTATATGACAGTTCTGACAATTTTACAGTTTTGTTTTTGTTTTGCTGGTTTCGTTTTTCAAATAATTATGACGGGTACTAAACTTCTGGTCCACAAAATATTGCCATTTGAAATGTTTTGTCTGGTTTAGAAAATAAAAAATTAGGTTAGGAATAGTAATACAATTTTTATAATTGATTGATGAGTGGACTTCATTTTTTCACATAGTAAAATAAGTTTTTATTTGTAAAATAAGAATTGAAATCATATCTTATACTCAAATTCATATTAACAACTTCTGTGTAGTTCTAAAATTTAAAACAGAATACCGGGATCGCGTATAAATTTGAAATGCCGCCATTTAACGGCACTATCTTTTTAGTTTAAAAAGTAAATGTAGTGGTCGCTCAAATTTTTGAAATGGTCTAGGTTCTAACATCGGTTTTAACTAGGACTAAAACCATACCAAGGACTTGGCACATACTTCAGGGTTATTAAAAAAATCAGTGTTGCCAATGTACTGAAGAAGCCGAAAACGAACTGACAGCCATATTCAATAAATTTGACGGCGTTATTTAAAACTGTTTAATATGATTTTTGTCTTGCCTTCTTGTAGTATAAACAATTTCAAATAATGAAGTAAATTTATTGAATATTGCTGTCAATACATTTTCGATTTAATCAGTATATTGGCCACAATGATTTTGTTAATAACCCTGAAGTAGGTGCCAAGTCGTTGGCATGGTTTTAGTTAAAACGGGTGTTAGAACCACGCTCGTACTAGAAGAAAACAATTGAATTGAAAATTATTCTTTTTCGCAAAAATCTATGTAAACGTACGTACACTCTATTCGCGACTGAAATTAACCCGTAGCCACCTAGCGGACAACTTGCAAACCAATCACACCTCTGAAAAAATATACATATAAAACTAATTTATTTATAGGTATATTTCTGAAAATTACAAAGTCGGCCATCTTAAATGAACGCAGCGGCTCTATGACATTTCAGTCGCCCATTTCCCCCAGTTGATACTTACGTCATTATACTCTTGTTACATTTAAGCCGTTCAGCAGTTGGCGCTCACATCAACTCCAGTTTTGAGTAGGCACAGTATAAGTCTATTCGAAAAAATAAATTTTATAAAATTTATTAAGGTTTATTGTAAAATGAGTAGATACAATACATAAAGAACAATAACTTAATTATGAGTTAGTTATAATTCGACTTCAAGTTTTCTAACATATTGTTTTCTGCATTCCATGTCATCTGCTGGACGATTATGAGCCAGCCAAACAGGTTCCCCAATGAAAAATCTTTTGGCTTTTAAATAATTCTGAAATGTAAATATTAGAAATATTAAGTCAATAATAAATTTAGATAATAATGTTTTACCTTAGTATCCAATGTAAATCTGTGATATATTCCACTTGGTAATACAAGCATATCGCCTGCCACAACTTCAATTCTTATCCAATTATCATTATCATCACGGACATCAAAATAACCAGAGCCATCAAGTACCAGTCTAATTTCTTCGTCCGTATGTAAATGTTCAGTAAAGAAAATTTTCAATTTTTCTTCATAGTTCTGTAAACATTCTTTGGAACATATTAATTCATCTTCATAGGTATATCCTCGTTTTCTCTTAATTTCATCAAGAACTCCATCCGTGTTATAAGTGATAGGATTTAACTATGAATACAAATAAGAATATGAACCATATAAACACAAATTACAATAAAGACAAAAAACAGTTTGTCAATGCAGATAGTTAATATTATATTAATGGTCCATCATTACAGTTGCTTACCTGAAAATATTCAACTCGAGTTCGTTTAAACAATTCTTCCAAATTTATAAATTCTGGTGGTTGTTTCTGATGTTCCAAACGTTGATCTGATAAATCATTGTCCATGTACCAAGCTCGGACCATTATGGAGTAAAAATATATGTTCCACTACAATTACTAGAATTCACATAACAATGTAAGGAATGCAACAAGTTGCTATGAACTTTGATTTATTAATATTTTAATAATACGAAGTTTATCAGGGTTCAGGGTCATTAGATTACAAGTCAGGTTTACTCGGTACGCTTAAATATTTAACATTACAGAAGTGCCTACATTAATTATTACAATAAATATTTAATACAAAAAACAGTAATATATCTTTTAGTTTTTATACTTTTAGAATAAAAATGACTAGTAATTTTAGCTTACATATTTCTGATTGGTAATTATGTAATTTGCTAGACTCCTGTAAAACAGCCTTATCATTTCGCACAAAACGTCAAACACTTGTCTGTTTTGTGTCATAGATGGCACTGTAATATAAAGCTTGTTTACACAATTTTATTTTTATTTAAATAAAATACATAAATAAGCTTAATATGTTAGGTAAATGGTTGTGCGTAAATTTACTTTCAAATTTCTTTTATAAATCAATATTTTATTTTAATGATGGTTCTGCACATTGCATCAAATGTATAATTAATATAATTTAAAATAAATTTGTTTATAATTGTCAATTAAGCTACAGTGCCATCTATGATACAAATTGTAATACAAATATATTCTAACCCCTACAAAATTTTAAATAGCAAATTGTAGATACCAGTTTGGTATTATTTTTCTTATATGTTTACATGCAATCCTGCATGTATAACTTTGTTTTTTGTTTTTTTTTTTAAGCTAATATTACATCATATATTCGAGCTTTGTTAACAATACGTTTAAAAGCTTGCTTCATCATTCTTAAGTAGGTATATTGCTATTATTTTTTTATTTCCAAACATAATTTTTTTCATTGTAGGTAGGTACTTTCGCCATGAAATGCTTCATTTCACTTTTGAAGAAGACATATGAGGATTTTTCTATAAAACTACTAAAGTTCTTACAGAAGTCTTTATTTACAAACTGGATCTATGTTGTAAGTTTAGAAAATCTAAAAGTTTAAGATCACTGAGGTATTCATTGCGAAAGTCTGTACTGGTGTCACAATAAATTATTAATACTGTATCAAAAGTTGGACGAAAATATCTAATGGAATTAAAATTTAAGAAGTTTATTTTTAATATCATCGTTTTAATTTGTTGGAAACATCGTTTTATTGGACTAATTGTTTTCATTGTATTTGTTTTTTGAACAAATGCTTTTCCGGATTTATAATTTTTGAACATTGTTTGTTTTGGTAGTGGTGCATTGAAAAATGACGTCACGATGCAATAAAAATGTAAAAGGTCCATAGAAGAAGTAAAAAAAAGAATATATTTATTTGTGATCAAACTTATGTTTAAATGGACCTTTCCAATTTAAAGAGATAGAAGATATGCGCAATGGAGATCTGCGCATAGTAAGAACAACTGAGATCTATGACGTTTGATTCTAAAAAAATTAGACGTAAAATGTAAGATAACTTTAAAAAATCTTATCGAAAAAAGTTACAAAAGCTTTTATTGAAGGCAAAATGTCTAACGATGCAAATTTTCACTGAGAATACAGGTATTTTAATGACTGCAATATTTTTGACGTTTCGTTTGACAGCCCAACTGGCAGTTGTTCGCGCCATTTTCTTACTATTTGCAGCGATAGAAAGAGATAGCCCTTAAATTGGAAAGGTCCATTGTAGAATTCACTCATATGAATCACATATACATTATTTTGATTGGCGACTTAAAGGCCACCTATAAATATATAACGAATACCGAGTTAGAGGGTGGAGTCTACTACCAATGGAAGTAGACAAATTCAAATAACCGTCACGTGGCTACCAGTGCAGTACTGCAATTCTCAAACAGTTTTTATTTGAATATAAATTTCTTGCATAAAACTTAATAATTTTGATACACATGCAATTATAAAGCATGTAGACTTGTGCAGTGTTATATTAATTTATTTTTTATAAATATAATTTAAAAATAGCATACATTTCAAGAACATTTTAGATCCACGAAGAAAACAGTTTTATATAAAAACTTATATTCGTGACGTCACATCTATATTTTTAAACTTCGGGGGACCATAACTCGCTTATTAATAGGAAGTTTTTCTCCGGATTTTCACCAATAGTCATAGTTTTACTTATACTTTCTGATGAAATTAGATTTAAAAAATCTGATGTGGCTAGCACATTACCTTCCGTCAGTTATATGAGGCATTTACGAAAATTCTACCTGTGAACTGTTACCGGTAAACAGCTGTTTATCAAGTTATAGTTACCGGAATCGATATTTTAAGAACGCAAGTGGTAAACAGGGTAGATTCATAACCTATAAAAAAAATTCAAATTTTTAAACAGGTGAGAAATTTAATGTAGTTAACAAACTGAGCAGAGTCCTACTTTGAACACATTTCCAATTTCAACGCGCGCTTCGCTTTGCATCACTACATTTTTTTGAGTTTAGATTCTTCATGAATCCGGCAGATGAATCTAGTAGATATTATACAATTTTCGAACACGGTAACTTTTTACCACTCGTGTTTTCGAACACAGTCGGTAGATGCGGTATCTACCGGTAGAATTTTCGTAAATGCCTATGTATTTTCTATAAAATCCATTCGACAGTTGTATTTTATACAAATTCCTTACAGAAAATTTTAAGCAAAAAGATCCTATGTTTCGAATAAAATTATAACATAAATATACAGTGTGGTCAAAAAAATTCCTAACTCGGAGTAGGCTATGAACAAAGAAACGTATGTCAATTTAAAAATATTTAATTTTTTCTTCTTGAATCTTATTTCAGAAATGGAAACAAATTAGAAAATGGTGAATGTCAATATACTGTAACGTTTTTATTTATTTGGGTGAATTATTATTAATTGAAATAAAAGTTTATTATAACGATAAATAGATATTAAATATAATTAAAAGATGATAAATATAACAAACGCTACGATTAAACAAATATTAAACACTAATTAAGACTAAGAATATTATAAGACCCTTAAACACTAAGATTATTTATTTAAACAATATATAGCTCATTTATTTATACAACTATATTTATGTTCACAACTTGTCGACTATCTGTTTATATCACCAACTGTTTAACACGCAACGCTTATTTATATCAGACTGTCCAATGCCTTCGCTAACGGTGCTTATATACCCTGGCATTTTTATTCCGGAGAATTCTAGAGTATTATTCTAGATAAAACAATAGGTTACATCAACCGCGTAATTAAGCAGGCTCAGGCAGGTCCGTTTCGTCATCGCTACTAATAGACATCGCTAGTCCCTGCGACAGCGACAGCGGCGGCGACAGCGACGGGGACAGCGGGCATGACAGTGGCGGCGACAGCGGGTACTGCACATTACAATACTGTATCCTTCTTTATTGTGTTTTCTCCTTAAAATTACATTTCAAGATCAATTTTGACGTCTTGACTTTTGATTTGAATAATGATCAGACTTACGTTTCTCTGCTCATAGCCTACTCCGAGTTAGGAATTTTTTTGAACACACTGTACTACGAATATGTCAATTACAACTGACACCTTTCAATCAGATTTTTTTTAATATAGTAGCAGTAGTTGTTCTTTATAAATTTATAACTCTATATCCATTTAATATGAAGTATAAAATGCAGGCAAATCGTATAGGCGGTGTGCACAAAAGTAGTCAGCGCCGACAGCGGACAAAAATGACAAAAGTGGTTACTCATTGAAACATAGCAAGGTTATATTTTATGTCAGAATAATTTTGTAATTTCTATTTTATAAAATATATGCAATAAATGCGAATGATAGGATGTCAAATATTATGTGATGCATTGGGGGATGTAATAATTCTCACAAAATTACCGATTGAAGTATCAAATTTTATAAATTTCTTAGAAGATTATATGAGGAACAGATGTTTTAGAAAATAACTTTTTCTTCAACTAACGTGAAAAATTCTTTTAGGTATACATATTTTCTCATTGTAAAAGATGCTTATCGTATGAATAAAATTCAAACAATAGTCGTCTGATTGCAATAATGAATTATATAAAAATGTGTTTCTTAAGTTCATATTTGAAAAAAATATGATACAAGAAGCAGAAAATTGTCATAAAATTGTATAATACTTGCAGTTTTATGAAATAGAAGTCTATTTTTTACATAATTCGTCTATTTATTATAAATTTTATACATGTAATGTTAATGTTAAAGGTAGAAATTCACATGGT